>BSBN01001351.1:0-556030 GCA_027924645.1 Cunninghamia lanceolata
AATACCTTTGCATTTGATATAGTACATGCATTCTATAACCTCTTTGAAGCCACCACTACCTACCACTCATAATAGGCATTAAATTCCTACCTTCATCCTTTGTAGCTGATTGTTTTGCTACAAACATCTACTCAACTATCTTTTTTTCATCCTTCCTTGAATGGAATCCTTCAATGTTGTTGCAACTTCCTTTGCCACTAAATCATGGCCTCCAAATAGCCCTTCAAATCTCTTTTTCATAAATCACACTACTTGTAATGTCCTTCCATAATCAATTCTCCTTATTTCCACCCTTTCTACTATTTTGATGCCTTCATGTAGCCTCTTGATCTCCTTCTTAGATCTTCTGTGCACCTCACAACCATGAAACCAACTTGTAGCTTCATTACACAATTAATGCAACACCTACATATTCCTCATACATCCACATTAGCAACCAACACTTCCACTACCACCTCTTCATCTTCATGACCCGTTCTTATTTGGTTGCATCTACTCTACTAGCAACCATGTACTCTTCAAGCATAAAATACCAAACTCGTCATTCTTGATCTTGCAAGTTCTCTTTCTCCACATGAGAACTCTTATTATGCTACCTTGGTTGCATGTGTGTGTACAACACCATCAATCCTCTTCATGATCCCTTTACCACCTTACAACATTCTCTTATGCTACCCTGAAACCTCAGCAATCTCTCTATTTTAGCAAGTATGCTTACCCCAAGCACCTCACTCCTTTGTTGGAAGTGCCCATCATTCCATGGGTACACCTCAAGTTGTTGTAAGTAGCCTATACTATAACTGTCCTATACATTTATGATTCCTAGGAAACCCCTCCTTTAAACCTTGACAAGATATCAAATTATCTTCATACCTAGTTTGATGTTCCTATTGACTGTCATGATAGTCCTAGTTGTGTTGATAGTCCATTTAAGGTGCTTGACAATTCTAATCTATATATAAGATTGAACTCATTTTCATCATGTTGTCATCTCTTACCTTGTGAATAGGGTAGTGAGAGCCTATTGCATATTTTGAATATCTGACCTTAATAGTGATCTAGAGTTTCATGATCAATAGTCTTCTATGTTTATGATGTGACAATCTATGTGGCTATTTGTAATACTCATATAGCACAATTTGATAGTATTTTCCATCAACATGACTTCCATACTTAGCATTTTGTCTATCATTTTTTATGATAATGTTCACATATGAGATACTCAAAATGTTATAGTTTAGGACAACTTGTCATCATGACACAGAACTCTACCTTGAATTTCTGCACCTTGTTATTCCTAGAAAACCCCTCCTTTACACCTTGATAAGATAACAAATTATCTTCATACCTTATTTGATGTTCCTATTGACTATCATGATAGTCCTAGTTATGTTGATAGTTCATTTAAGGTGCTTGACAATTCTAATATGTATATAATCAGTCCAATCATGGCCTCCAAATAGCCCTTCAAATCTCTTTGTCATAAATCACACTACTTACAATGTCATTTCATAATCATGGTTTCTTATTGCCACCCTTTCTACATTTTGTTGCCTTCATGTAGCCTCCTAATCTCCTTTTTAGATCTTATGTGCACCTCACAACCATGAAACCAACTTGTATATTCATTACACAACTAATGCACTTAATATTCCTCTTGATGTCTTAACAATTCTCTGATGACCTTCATCCACCAATATCAATCATTTGGATACTCTTTAGTCCGAGTTGACTGCTCTATCATGTGAGAATAGAGTGTTGTGATGAACAAAAATCCTTTTGTGCATGGGTTGGTAAGCATCTGATTGTTATAATAGTCTTCTCCAACTATTAAAATACCCCTTGTAAGACAAGACCATGATTACCCTCTTATTAACAACACCTTCCATATTCAATGATGAGGGTTTTATTCTCTATACTAGCATTGTTTCTCCTTTTGACAGCATGGCAATCATATTAATAGGTCATGTGATAAAATCTTTTGGTAAAGGATATCCTTAGGGTTTCTATAGCAATCATAGTACTCATGATAGTTCTTGCATCTCATGTGACACCATTTCAATGTTGTTCATGATAACCTTATAGCATAAAGACAGATCCAATTGTTCTTATGACTAATATGATATTGAGAGGACAATCTTCCTAACTAGGACAATACAAATAAGGCCCAACATTTTCATCCCATAGCATATACAGTATGATAGTCTTTTCCCTCAATATCACTTCATCTCGTGGATTTAGAGTGACATAATAAGACACAATATTTTGAAGATTCCATGTTGAAACCCTAGGGTATTGTTATATCATTTATGATTGTTATATCAATGTTAATCAGTCATTTATGACTATTATATCATTGCTAATTAGACATTTATGATTGTTATATCATTGTTAATTAGTCATTTATCAGTCATTTATGACTGTTATAGCATTTATGACTGTTATATCAATGTTGATTAGTCATTTATGATTGTTATATCATTGTTGATCAATCATTTATGACTGTTATATCAATGTTGATCACTCATTTATGATTGTTATATCATTTATGACTATTATATCAATGTTGATCAGTCATTTATGATTGTTATATCATTGTTGATCAGTGATTTATGACTATTACATCATTTATGATTATTATATCAATACCGATTAGTCATTACAAAAGTTCTAATTATCATTATCTTATTCATCATGCTTGTAGAAATCATCATCATTCCAAGGAAATGATCAAAGACTCTAACACTAGAAGAGCATGAAGCTGAGAATGAGAGGAAAAGAGAAAGAATGAGGCAAATTCGAGAAAGTAGGAAATTGTCAACAATACAAGAAGACATTCCACCATTGCCAATTGAAGAGTAACATGACATATCTAATGAAGCTAAGAGAGAGATGGAATTGGTGGCACAAAGGGAACAAATGCAAAACCTCTGTTCAATGAGGAAAGTGAATCTCCAAGTTGGAGGCACTCCAACGTCCACATGTCAAGTTGAAGGAACACCATCATTATCTTCTCGAATTGGAGACACTCCATTTTTCATAGGTGAAGTAGAAGGTACATCTTCATTTTCTTCTCAACTTGGTGGCACACCATCATTCACATGTCAAGTTAAAGGTACACCATCTTCTCCATCTCAACTTCAAGCCTTTTCATATTTTTCACCTGTAATTGAAGGTATGCCATCTATCCCATCTCAAGTAAATATTGAAGAAATTCCTAATGTTGAGTCAACTTTACCAATGAAAATGCCTCCTATAATTTTGTATAGGAAGCCTAAGATTCTAATTGATATCAATGAGAATGTGTTGAAGCCCATGCAGGATAAGATTCCCATGCACACTTACCAAAGATATGTGAATAAGATATGGAAATTATTCTTTGAGAATTTAAATGATACTGGAAGATGTTAACTATTTGTTGAATTGATGAGAAATCTAAAATTTAGGCCCACTATGAAGATTCTTGGCCTAAGAACATCGAATGCCTCAAGTGAAAAATTAATTGTCAAGAATCTAATGAGTGCATATGAGAGCGTGGGTTCCACCTCACGTACCAAGGATAGTCATGTCACATGACATGTCATTACATCAACAATAGTAAGCCAAAAACAAAGAAAGCTCGCCTCAATAGAAAGACAAATCAAGCATTGAAAATAAGTAGAAAATCTCTAATGAGAGCCATTGGAAGATGTGAAAGAGTTGAGGACCCAAACACCAATGAATTGTAGGCATTCTCTAGGAGACTCCCACTGAAAGACAAAGTTGTTAAAGCCTTGAGATCCATCATTGAAGAATTTTGGAAAAATAACACAAGGGCATCTCCTAATGCAAGAGATGTTGTGAGAAGGAGAATTGGTTGGTGAAACTGTGAGCCACATCCAAAGTATTTTTTGGATGTGATCCAAACACAATTTTTCAAGAAATTTCAAGAGATGTATCCTCAAGTTAAAAATTGTCAAAGATATTTTGAAATGCTAAAACCTTTCTATGTCAAAATAAATCACACACACACAACTTGTTGTTGTAGATTACATATTGAATTTTCTAACCATTTTGATGTTTATCAGTCTCTATGTTTAGATTTGCATACTAACAATATTTTGCAAGATTGTCGCATACCTGCCCCACCAACTACTTCAAGAGACTTCATATGAACAATTTTATATGAAAGAGAGGAAGGTCAAATATTCTACAGGAAATTATGCTTGGATGGCACATGTCAAAATTGTGGTGGCTTGCAACATATGCCAATATGTGAACATATGGAAAGCACACATGTGGTTGGAAATGAACTAGTAGAGTTCGACAGGTATAAAATAGTGGCCTACAATACAAAAGATGGTAAAGAAGCAAAGAGGTGTGATTTGGTTATTCAAAAGATTCCAGTGTATCAGTTTATGTCTACATTTCGTGACAATATACTGTACGAGTATGCAAGGCATACCCATAGAGCTCAATGGTTGGACTTGCAATTCAATTTATGCAAGGACATGTTTCCACTTGGTACCATCATTTCAGTTCTTGACTTTGCAGAGAACTACACACTACAGCCATAGAATGAGGTGCAATCACAGTATTACAACTCTACACAGGTTGCTATATTTGTGCATATAGCATCAATTCATGCAGAAGATAGTACAGAGGATAGGAAGATCTTGAGAGAATATCATTTTTATATTAGTGATGATCACACACATTCTACAGAGTTCATGCAAGGTTGCTTTCAGATGTTCTATCGTGATTTGGCCAACAGGGGCATATCATTTCATCAGCATATCATATGGTCATATAATTGTGTATCACAATTCAAGAACACACGGATGTTGTATTGGATGAGTAGGATGCATATAATAAATGGTGTTCAACATATGTGGAATTTTTGTGAGGCCAGGCATGGAAAGGGGGAGCATGATGGTGCAGGAGCATGTATCAAAAGAGCATTGGCACGAAAAGAGTTGAAGTACAAAGACAATGCAAAGTTCATAGATGTGAGATCTATGGTCAAATGGTGTAATACTACAATGGGTCCAAGTAATGAAGGTAAGTCTACAGTTTGTAGATATTTTTGGTTGGTTGATGATACTAACATTGCAAAATATGAGGACTGTTGTGCATTGACATGATCGAGTGAGATACACTCTTTTAGATGTTTTAATACAAGTTCATGGAGTATTCATACGTGACATATGGCATGCTTTTGATCTTCATGTACATATGAAGCTTGGTATGATTGTGAGTCAAAGGACTGGGTTGATGATTGGTGTACAAGAGGCCTATGCCCGATTGACCATTATCGACTACTGACATCACTACAAATGACAAGGATTGAATCATCGGTTGATTTTGACCATGTTTTAGATCTAGTTCAACCAGGTATTATCAGCATTCTAATTTGATAAAATTCAATATGCCATCTTATTTTGTATTTTTTCTTGTATTGTTAACTATATTCATTGAACTGAATGCACGTATCAAGGCAAGGCATGTTTATGCAGTTATTGCAGTTGAAGACAATGAAGAAGGCACAAATTATTATTTATGTCATTGTGTCAAGGCAAAAAAGAAACTAGATTCCCCTGTTATAGATGGAGAAAACATCGAGTACCCTATAGGATTAGTGGTTGTTACTGGAACATGGCTTAGAAGGTACCCACTGAAGAAGTTTGATGTGTGGGTGTTCAAGGACTTTGACCCACATAGAAATATTCTTCATTATTCTAACCTTGTTGTGGCTTCAAATGTTCATTTGATCAAATATGGGGGTAGACCATTGAACAGGACCATGTGTAAGGTTCGTGAGTTTGATCATGAGGCAATACTTGACACAATAAAGAGTAGAGAAGACCCTGATGGTTCATTGGATTGAATTAGTGGAATGACATAAAGGTATGTTATTTTTCTTTGCTATCTTGATTTCACCTTGTATATTTTAGCTACTCATTTTAGCTAAATAGTGCAATTGCATTTGCATGCAAGATTTTAGCATGATGGAGGTAGGCATAATCCTTATGAAGTTGCCTTTGGAAGGAAAGTAAGGTAGGTTTTCATGATTATTTCACGATGATATGTCCTTTACTTTCTATTTCATAATGAGTTTTAATGAGTTTTAACAATGTTACTATGATTTCTAATTTGTTTTAATGATGTTACTATTTCATAATGAGTCTTAATGAGTTTCAATGACAAACAATTGATAGCAATGGCAAGGGTAGCCTTAATTAATGACAAACAATTGATAGCAATGGCAAGGGTAGCCTTAATCAAATGCATTCTTACAAAATGCTTTAGTTTCATGCAGTGGAAAGGTACTTGGAGTGACATTTTGCATTCCATAGCTCGTGGGGCCGAACGGACTTCTCCAACGTGTCGGGGTGGGTAGGTAAATGCCAGGGGAGGTCTCATTTTATGTGCCAAGCGCCCTAGTTGTTCGAGGTAGCAGGCTACCGGTAAAGTCCCTTAAGATCCCTAAGACCAAAAATTGCCAAACTTTGACAGAGTAGTTCTCAGAATTTGTGGTAGCTGGGAACATTCTGTTTGGACCTACAAGTGCACATGGGATCCATCCACAATAACCTATCTTGCTTTTGGTCAACTCTAGTCCATTTGACCGTGCCAAAATCAAATGCAATCTTGCAAAATGCTTTAGTTTCATGCAGCACAACATTGCTAGGTGCCATGTTTTTTGTTCTGCTCATTGTGGGGCTGAACTGACTGTGAAAACATGTTGGAGTGGGTGGGTAAATGTTAGGGGAGGTCTTGTTTCATGTGCCAAGCATCCCAGTTGTTCTGGGCTGTAAGCTACTGACAAAGTAGAAAGTTGCTAAGACTAAAATTTTGCATTTCATAGCTCATGGTGTCGAACCGATTATGCCAACACGTCTGAGTGAGTGGGTAAATGCTATGGGAGATCTTGTTTCGTGTGTCAAGTGTCTCAATCATTCCGGGCTGCAACCTATTGACAAAGTCAAAAGGTGTTAAGAGTGACATTTTACATTCCATAGCTCGTGGGGCCAAATGGACTTCGCCAACGTGTTAGGGTGGGTAGGTAAATGCCAAGGGAGATCTTGTTTTGTGTGCCAAGGGTCCCTGTTGTTCCGAGTTGTAAGCTATCAACAAAGTCACTTTGTAAGTAGCTTGTAGGCCAGAATGACTGGGACACTTGGCACATGAAACGAGACCTCCCTTGCAATTTACCCACCCACCCCAATGCATTGGTGAAGTTTGTTTAGTGTCACGATGAGCAGATCAAAAAATATAGCACTTGACAAGGTTGCCTTGCATGAAACTGAAGCATTTTACAAGAATGCATTTGATTTCAGCATAGTCAAAATGGACCAGATTTGACCAAAACTAAGAGAGGTTATTGTGGAAAGACCCCAAGTGCACCTTTAGGTCCAAACAGAACATTCCTAGTTGTCACGAATTCTAAGAACTACTCCGTCAAAGTTTGGCAGTTTTTGGTCTTAGGATCTTAAGTGACTTTGCTGGTAGCCTGTTGCCCTGAATGATTGGGACCCTTGGCATATGAAACGAGACCTCCCCTAGCATTTACCTACCCACTCCAATGCGTTGGTGAAGTCCATTCAGCCCCACAAGCTATGGAATGCAAAATGTCACTCCTAGCACCTTTCCACTACATGAAACTGAAGCATTTTGCAAGAATGCATTTGATTTTGGCACTGTCAAATGGACTAGAGTTGACCAAAACTGAGAGAGATTATTGTGGATGAATCCCACGTGCACCTATAGGTCCAAATGGAATGTTTCCAGCTGCCCCAAATTCCAAGAACTACTACGTCAAACTTTGGTAGTTTTTTGGTCTTAGGGATCTTAAGGGACTTTGTCGGTAGCCTGCTACCTTGAACGATTGGGGTGCTTGGCACATGAAATGAGACCCCCTAGCATTACCCACCCACCCCGATGCATTGGCAAAGTTTGTTCGGCCCCACAAGCTATGGAATGCAAAATGTCACTCCTAGCACCTTTCGACTTTGTCGGTAGCTTATAGCCCAGAACGATTGAGACACTTCACACACGAAATGAGACCTCCCTTGCATTTATCTATCCACTCGAATGTGTTGGCACATTCCGTTAGACCCCACGAGCTATGGAATGCAAAATTTGAGTCTTACCAACTTTCTACTTTATTGGTAGCTTATAGCCCGGAATGATTGGGATGATTGGCACATGAAATGAGACCTCCCCTAACATTTACTTGCCCACCTCGACATGTTTCCATGGTTGGTTCAACCCCATGATGAGTAGAACAAAAAATATGGCACCTGGCAATGTTGTGCTACATGAAACTGAAGTATTTTGTATGATTGCATTTGATTTCGGCATGGTCAAATAGACTGGAGTTGACCAAAATTGAGAGAAGTTATTGTGTAAGGACCCCATGTGCACTTGTAGGTCCAAATAGAACATTTCCAGCTACCACGAATTTCAAGAACTGCTCCGTCAAAGTTTGGTAGTTTTTGGTCTTAGGATCTTAAGTGACTTTGCTGGTAGCTTGCTTCCCCGAATGATTGGGACCCTTGTCACATGAAATGAGACCTCCCTAGCATTTACCCAACCACCCTAACACATTGGTGAAGTCCGTTCAGTGCCACGAGATATGGAATACAAAATGTCACTCCTAGCACCTTTCCACTGCATGAAACTAAAGCATTTTGCAAGAATGCATTTGATTTTAGCACGGTCAAATGGACTGGAGTTGACCAAAACCAAGAGAGGTTATTGTGAATGGACACCATGTGCACCTTGTTAGATTCAAGATAGACAACTAAGAGGGGGGAGTGAATTAGTTGTCCAAAACTTGCTTCTAATTCAAACACTTAAATCCTCTTTGTTATTTAATAGCATATCAATTAATCACTCATGAAAGCATAAAGCATAAACACCAGAGCAGATACACATCAACACATGAGACACCAAGATTTTGACGTGGAAAACCCGATCAAGGGAAAAACCACGGGGTGATTAACCCAAGGATTATTCTCTGTTAGAAGAATAAGAAAAATAGATGGCACATGCCAATTAGGGCTCACTGCTTGAGCACACTGCTCACAAGAGGCACACTGCCTACAAGAGACACACTATCTACAAAGTAACAAGTATCACAAACTTGAACTAGAGATTGACATCTTTACCATGCCTGGATCAGTTCCATTTAAGCCCAAAAACTCCTGCTCTGCCTTTCGCTCTTCTTCTTCGCTATGCCACACTCATCCGCACCAAGACACACTTCAAAATGAATTCACAATCCCTTATTTATACAAGGCATTAACTTAGGAACACTCATCTAAGTCGACAAACACCTATAAGAACATTCGCAAGACGTGTAATATATCCGGTCGGCCAGTCTTAAGAAGAACACCAATATCCGTGGTTATTCTTCAAATGCAAACTCTAACTTCAATGCGGACTGCCAATAAGAATTATACATGATCCAAAGATCACCAAAACCTTTCCTGAGTCATCAAGAACATCCGCACTTTATCATCTTACTGGAATTCTTCTCTTCTTCATCCGAAACTTCAAGAACACAGTCTGTCATCACTGTCATAATGAAAAAGGTGCTTCCGAACCTCCAAACCATGAACAAATCTAGTTGTCACTTCACACGTACTTCTTCAACACTCCCTCCAATCCGCAGAATGAGATAATGCAATTTCGGAGCTCACCGGACCAATCTGTGACACTCTATTAGCACTGAACATCTGTCGGAACCAATTCTACTTGAGCGACCATAACTTCCTCATATCTTCATACGAACCTTTGAAATCTTGACTGGAACATCTCAAGACTCATATCTACAAACCCTTTAAACCGCATCCTCTGATCCTCAACTTATTAAGGACTTTTGCCTTCTTGTCATCACTGTTCTTCACTGTTCTTGATTGAGACTTATTCTCTCAATATCCTCAGCACACAGCTTACCTAATCCTTCTCATTAATGCAACATGAGTATGTTGACATCAATGACAACACCAGTTATCCTCATACTTGCAACAATCTCCCCCTTTGTCATTGATGGCAACATATGATGTGAAAAACCATCAAGACAAGAACTTCTCCTTTCTATCACAGCTCCCCCTATCAGCAACAACCCTTCACATATCTTCTTTTCCTTTACTGTTCTATCATAGCTCCCCCTATGATCATCAACCACTTGTTTTTCACATGTCATCTCTCCCCCTTTGACATCAATGGCAAAGGACTCATACTTGCAATTCTAACACATCAGAATCATACCAGCTGCTCCCCCTGAGTAGCAGCTCTCCATCATCAATCTGGATCACAAGATATGACTATGATATCCACCAGACTGATGCACATCAATGCATCCTAGTTCATGACCAGAGGGGTAATAACCCCTAACTTCTCCCTAAGATACTCAAAAGAGTCCTTGGGAAGAGGTTTAGTAAAAATATTTGCAAGCTGATCCTTGGAGGGCACATACTCTAATTTGACTTCACCCTTGTTCACTTGCTCTCTCAGAAAGTGAAACTTGATAGATATATGCTTAGTCTTAGAATGCAACGCCGGATTCTTAGAAATAATTATTGCACTTGAATTATCACAGAAAATTGTGATAGGCTCCTCATATTCTGCTTGAATATCTCTTAGCATCTGCTTCATCCACAAAAGTTGAGTGCAACTTCTTGCTGCTACAATGTATTTTGCTTCAGTTGTAGACATGGATATTGCCTCTTGTTTCTTGCTTAGCCAAGAAACCAACCTTTTTCCCAAAAGGAATGCTCCATTTGTACTCTTCCTATCATCCACATCTCTTGCCCAATCTGCATCTGTATATGCATGAAGAGAAAAATTATGATCTCTAGGATACCATAGACCATACGCAATTGTTCCTTTTAAGTGCCTAAAAATTCTTTTGATTGCCATGACATGAGATTCTCTGAGATCAGCCTGGAATCTCGCCACAAGACCAACAACCTGCATTATATCTGGTCTAGATAAGCCAAGAAACCCTAAACCCTAAACCCTAAACTTGAGCATCCCTAAATAATTCCCCTAAAACCTAACCCCTAAACCCTAAACTCTAAACTTGAGCAACCCTAAACTCATAAACCTCAAATAATGCCTTGACCCCTAAACCCTAAACTTGAGCAACCAGGCTAAACCCCTAAACATATAATTCCATAGGGGATGATGGAGGATCAATGGGAAATGGATGTATAATTCTTGGATCTTGATTATCAGTATCCTTGGATGTGATTTGATAGGATCCAAGTCATTTTTTTGATTATCTATGTTTTCTCGAGGCCCAAGTGTCTCATCATGGGATATTGATGGATAATGAATAGGACTAGTGGGATGATGGATAGGGCTAATGGGATGATGGATAAGAGTGATGTGGGTTACTTGCTCATGGATAAGATCTTGATCATAGATAATATCTTGATCACAGGGAGGATAAGCATGGATAGCGCGATATTAGATATGGATAGGGTAAGTGGGGATGCATTGATATTCATTGGATTGGGGAGTAAGAGGTGGTGATGCGGGTTCAATAGGAGATGTTGGAGGATTAATGATGGGATCGATGTAGATGGGTTGACCATGAAATGGTAAGGGATTCAGGATGGGATTAGATGGGATGTTTAAATTTTGAATAGGATGGGTGGTCAGTGTTTCCACATGCTTTGGACTAGGCTCTTAATTGGGTTTCTTAGATGGATGTGATGGGTTCTTGGACAGGATCAATAATCTTTGGATGTTTGACAACATGGCTACATGATGGGGTTTGACTTGGACTTATGGTAGGAGACTCTTCAATGAAGTGGATAGACATAGGAGTGGATGATGGTATTGGAGTGGTAAACATGTTATTAGGAGGTTCTTTGTTAGGCTCAAGGATAGGAATTTGAGTACATGATGTTCTTAGATTCCTTGCTAATAGTCCTTAGGTCACATCCTTTATGGTTTCATGGGTTGATGGACTAGGATATGTATATAGTTGATGGACAATGATGGAAGATGTTGTGGGGTTAGGATTAGGATCGAGTGAATGGATATAGGAGGGGATGGATTAGGATTGGGAGTGTTAGAGGGGGATGAAATTAGATCAGTGGATTTGGATGGCTTCATATCTTTGCTTTTATTTTTGGATTTTGTAAAGTCTTTGGAGAAAAATTTTCAATGGTTCATGGGTTGATGGATTAGAGCTTAGAATGTTTGATGGTAGATTATATGGTGAGTTATATGGTGGATGGATGATAGGGATTGATGGATTAGGAGATGGGTGGACTAATGCGTTAGGATTAGGAGGATTGGAGGGAAATTATAAAATAATTCCCCTTTAACCCTAAACTTGAGAAACCCTAGAAACTCATAAACCCTAAATAATTCCCCTAAAGGTCTGAGCAACCCTAAACTTATAAACCCTAAATAATGCCCCTAAACTTGAGAAACCCTAAACCTCCCTCTCTCTCTCTCTCCCAAAACCACATAACCCTAAATAATGCCCCTAAAACCTAACCCCTAAACCCTAAATAATTCCACTAAACCCTAAACTTAAGCAACCCTAAACTCATAAACCTGACCAACCCTCTCTATCTCTCTCCAAAACAAGAAAACTAGTACTCTCTCTCTCTCTCTCCTTATCACCCTATCTCTCCCCTCTCTCTCCCCTCCATCTCTATCCTCTCTCCCTCTTCCTCCATCTCCTCTCCCATGTCAACAAAGAACATGGAAACAAGAAAACTAGGACATGGAAAGAGGGATGAGGATATAAATTGGGATGATGAAATGGAAACAGGATAATTTATGAAATTTATTTGGATGGGAAGAATGATGAGGAGAGGTAGAGAGGGGAGGGAAGTAGAGAGTGAGAGAGAGGGTAGGAGGTAGAGATGAGAGGGAAGTAGAGAGTGAGAGAGGGTAGGAGGTAGAAAGGGGAAGGAAGAAGAGAGAGAGAGGGTAGGAGGTAGACAGGGGAGGAAAGCAGAGACTAAGAGAGAGAGTAGGAGGTAGAGAGGGGAGGGAAGTAGAGAGTGAGAGAAAGGGTAGGAGGTAGAGAGGGGGGGAGAAGAGAGTGAGAGAGAAGGTAGGATGTAGATAGACAAGGGAAGTAGAGACTTAGAAAGAGGGTAGGAGGTAGATAGGGGAGGGAAGTAGAGAGTGAGAGAGATGGTAGAAGGTAGAGAGGGGAGGGAAGAAGAGAGTGAGAGAGAAGGTAGGAGGTAGAGAGGTGAGGGAAGTAGAAACTCAGATAGAGGGTATGATGTAGAGAGGGGAGGGAAGTAGAGAGTGAGAGAGACGATAGGAAGTGCAGATGCCCTTGTAGACATGTATGTAAAGTGTGGAAGCATAGACAAGGCATGTCAATTGTATGACATAACACCTCAAAGAGATGTTCTGTAATGGAATACAATGATTGCAAGATATGCAAAAAATGGATTTGTTGAAAAGGCTTTAGAAACTTTCAAGCAAATGCAATTGGCATGTGTATAGCCAAACATGCTTAGCATAATGCAAACACATTATAACATGCTCGTGTTATTGATTTCACATAATGCGAGCATGTTATAACGCGCTCACATTATGCTGAGCTTGTTTGGACATGTTTTTATCAGTTTTTAGCAAAATTTTGAGATAATCTGGAGCGTGCTCCCCATCAGGATGGCACTTTTTTAATGAAAACTCAAAAAAATACCACCATAATCTTAATCTCTCTATTAGCTATCTAACCATATAATTTTTTTCACATTTTGAGTACGTTAAGTGTTTCATCTTTAATTTATTTTGTTAGTGTGTCCATTTTTTTGTCAAAAACCAGTGTCTAGTATTTTTGACTATATTTTTAATCATTCATAGAAATTTGAAATAAGTTACATTTTTAAAAACTAGACTCCATTGTACATGTATTAAAAAAATTTGATTTTTGATTAGTTTTCAAAAATTTTAGGGGGGAGCACGCTCAATTTTCTATTTTTTCAGGATGTCTCCACTTTGAAAATTACTAAAAAATTAATTATTCATGAAAATATTATCAGAAAAATCAGGGATAAACTACATGGTGTTAGCTAATTTCTCACTGGAGTGATTTTTGAAATACTAAAAAAAAGTTAACATTTTAGGGGGAGCACACTAGACTCTATGTTATTTTTTTTTTTTTTGAGAAAAAACAAGACCAATTTGTGTGCTCCCCCTTTTTGAACCCATTAATCTCAACCATTTTTGAAAAAAATAGTACTTTAGAAACTATATTCAAAGCACTACGACTCTTGTTTTTGTTGCATCTTCAAATTTTGAGTGTAACTATCTTCAATTTCTCATCTGGAACATCAATGTTTCCTGATTTCAAGAAAAAAGTGGCATCTTAAGACCCCCTTTTGGTCCCTCATCTTTGTGCACTTATCCCCCCCCCCTCTCTCTCCCAAAACCCCAAAACCCTAAATAATGCCCCTAAACCTTAACCCTAAACCCGAGCAACCCTAAACCTCTATCTCCTTATCTCTACCTTATCTCCCTATCTCTATCGTTCCTCTACCTCTCAATCCTTTTCCCTATCTCTCTGGACATCTCACTCACTCTCTATCTCCCTATCTCTCCCCTCTATCTCTCCCTCTCCCTTATTGATGAAGAGAATGAAAACAAGAAAACTAGGTCTCTCTCTCTCTCTCTCTCCTAGGGAAATTGAAAAGGAAAACTAGGAAAGCTAGGAAAGCTAGGAAAAGGATTTAACTAGGAGGTAGATAGGTTAGAGAGAGAGAGAGAGATGGAGAGAGTTTATATGGAAACTATTGAACAATGATAAATTGTAGCATGTGGTAGGATGTGGTGAGTTTTAGATTTTGCGATATAGCATGGAGATATGTCTACATGTGGTGATGCTATGGAAATTTAACCATGAGTCATTTGAAGAAGTACTCATAACTACATATTTAATTGTGCTAGTAGAAGCATAAATAATAAAGCAGGTGTACTTGTAGCAGAGTTGAAGTTCATGTGGAACAATCTAGAGGCTTGGTTATGTTAAGAGAATGTTCTACAATACTACAAGTTGAAAGAATTGGTTAGATGGTTGTATGTGTTATTGCAAGCTTATGGTTGGTAGTGGTGGTTATATAAGAAGACATGAATACATTGACTATAGTTAGTAATAAACTATTGATATTTAATGTGTAACAACATATAGTCATCTATAATGATTATCCACATGGAGGCATCATGTTTGGTGATATATGTGATATATTGATTTTATGATATGGTCAATATATAGCTTTATGATTCTTGGTATTCCATGGGTTGGTTGGAGGGTTAGACAATTGGTATTCTATGATGATGCATATACCTATCTACTCATGTGAATGGAGAATGGTTGGATTGTGATTAGTTAGGTGTTGGATGTGAGAAACATTGAAGAAAAGTATGCTATAAGCATGTAGATATCAACTCTATCAAAAAAGTTCTATTAAATCAATGGATTCTAAATAATATAATGGTAACTATATTTTACTACTAGGTTTCTTGCATAAGGGTTTCTAACATAAAATCTAGTGTCCCATATTGTTTCTTTTGGTTTTATATACTATCATGGGCTTTCTTAAATGCTAATAGATAGATAATACATTTGTATCATTGTCTTTGATCATATTATTTAAGTTACTCCTCTATCATAGTATGTTGGCCAATTGCAACATGGTTCCTTAGTCCCAACATTTGGTATGAAAGAATACAATTATTTAGAATCTTAACTTAAAGAACAATAAAATGAACTATAACTTAATCTACGACAACAAACTAAAAAATAATGAAAAGAAATGGGTAAAGCAAAATGGAAATCTGTTTTGGGAAACCTAAAACGGATATCCATTTTGCAAAACATAAAAAAGGGAAAAAGATATTTTAACGAAGCAAAATTGATAAATGTTAATAATAGATATCCGTTTTGCTTCAGTTTTTCCTTGTATGTAGGCTTGGGACTGTCGTAGTTGACTTTCCCTAATGTTTTTACAGGTTTCACTCTCTTCTTCGAACTTCACCCTTCGTGCTGATGACTTTTTTATGCAAAATTGATAAAACGAAAAGGGTTTATAGAAGAAATTGTAATATTTCTAAACATATATGATTTATTTGGTTATCATTTTATTAAATAATTATTAATAATTTTCTATATAGTGTGTGTCTAAAATCATGATGGACACACTGATTGAAAAACAACCATAACTTTCAAACTGTTTCACCTTTTTGAGATCCAAAAGCTACGTCACATTCTGTGCTTTTCTGGCTATAGCTTAAAAAAATTGAATTCTGATTTTTGTTTATCGAGTTAGGTTGGCTGGAAAATTACTTTTTAGTTTTTAAAAAAAGTCACAGTAGAAAAATCATAACTAGTTTTTAAATTGGAAAAAAATTTCAAAAAAATATGCATCACATTTGGGCATGAGTCCTCTACTTATTTTGAAAGTTTCAAAATTTTTTTTTTTGCTCATAGTTAGGTTGGGTAGAATGACACCCACTTTTTATTTTTTTCTGAAAAAATTAATAGTTGTTCATTGAAATATTCATTTTTCACTAAGTAAATTTAGTTTGTTTTTTTAAAAAATAGTAGCCCATAAACTAGATTCGATTCTCTACAAATTTTGTCCTTACATCTTTTTCAAATTGTGTAGATAATCCATTCAAATTTTCGCATGAACTTGATTAAATCTGATTTTTTATATTTTCATTGCCACTTAGAGGTATAGTTTGTCCCATCATGATCCTGCACATACCCTTGTGTTTATCTCTCATTTTAATGTCTACATGGTCCATAATCCACTAAGGACAAGATTCACTATTGGGGCTAAATCAAATATATGTTTAGAATGGATGAAGAAGTTAAGTGGATTATTGCTGGAGATTTTAGTACTAGACTTGATTCCTCAAAAAAGTAAGGTGGTTCTCTTTCATGTCTTAATGAAGTGGGGCTTTGTACTCTCCTTATAGATTTGTTTCTCTAGGACATTTATCCTAAAAAGGGTTGGTTTACCTAGATTAATAGAAGAAAAGAGAGAGAGATCAAATCTTGGCTAAGATTGATCACTTATTGGATTCTACCTCATGGTTAGACAACAAATTCATTTGTAACTCTAAGGTCTTAACAAAGGGAGGCTTTTATCATTAGCCAATTTCCTTGATCTTGATAATTTCCCCTAAAGTCCTCCTTTCAGACTAGAGAAAGTGTGAGTACCTCATCCTAATTTTGAGTAAGTGGTATCTTCCTTTTAGAAAAGTTCGAATGACTACTATGGAATAAGAATGTATGTCTTCAATAGAAAGATGAAAGATCTCAAGCTAAGACTCAAATAATGGAACCACCCAATAATTCAAAAAATTGTTTAAGGAAAAGGCTACTCTAGAGAACAAAATGACAAAGATTCAATATTTTCTCTTGGATAGCAATAATCTACAATCTATCATTGAAGAAGAAAAGGAGGCTTCTTCTAATTTTGATAATATTGAAAAATAAGAGAAGATCTACTAGAAGTAGAAACCTAGAATCAAATGTCTCTAAGAGGGAGACAAGAATACTATGTTTTTCATCTAACTTGTCAAATCAGGAAACAAAGGAATCATATTTCCAGGCTCTAGATGAAAGATGGAAGCCTCATTGAGGGCACTTGATTCTCAAGTCCTTCATTTCATTCTAGGAGAAAATGCTTTCTATGGATAATGAGGAAGTACAAACATGTCTAGGATCTATTTATTAGTCAAATCCCCTCCTTAATTTCTCAAAAAAGAATGAGATGATCATCCAATCTATCTCTAAAGAAGAGGTTCATGTCACTCTCTTTGGTATGGCTAGAGATAGGGCCCTAGGCCCAAATATTTTGGGATCTTTTGGTGGATGAGATTTGGGAAGTTGTCCGAGAATCTCAAGTTTCTAGATCTATTTTATAATCCCTCAACCCACTTTCCTGACCCTCATTCCCAAGAAGAAGGAATGATCAAGATTGAAGGCTTTAGACTGATTACACTATGCAATATTGTCTATGCAATCATCTCCAAAGAACTTATAATCGATAGATTAAAAAATCTCCTTCCTACTTTTATTCCATAGGAGCAAGGTGGTTTGTATAAGAGAAATGTAAATAATTGATAGTGTAGTCATGTTGCTTGATTCGATTCACTCCTTATAGGTTAGGAAGAGGAAGTGAATGCTTCTCAAACTGGATATATCAAAGTCCTATGATAGAGTTAACTTTTGTTTTTGGATTGCATGTTGGAAAGGTTTAGGTTTAGCTCCGCTTGAAGAACTTGGTTTAAAATTTGCTACTCTTCATCAAAGTTATATTATTATTTGACTTCACATGATTTAAGGCAAGGCAATCTACTATCTCCCTACATTTTTATAATTATGATGGAATCACTTGGCATGTATATTAGACCTCTCAAAACTAGAGGATCCCTTTAAGGTCTATAGGATTTCTCCATGTAAGAAACAATTTTACTCACCCAAAATTTGTTGATGATACTATGCTCTTTGCTACACTGTCCATCTAGTAGTGCAAAGTTATCAAGGAGTTTCTTAGTGATTGTGAGCATGCTTTGGGTTGAAAGATTAATAGAGATAAATCTATAGTATTTTATTTTAATATAAATAGCCAGGAATAAGGCTTTCTCTATAGATGCATGATGTCTTTTAGGAGAGAATGCCTAATAAGTGCCTATTTGGGTTTCTCTGTGTTTTTAGGGAAAAATATGAAGTAGCTACTTGTAAAGAATGAATGAAATCCTAGAAGGTTGGAAGGGAAGATGGATATCCTTAGCATGTAGGGTTGTGTTCCTAAAATTAGTCTTCTAGGCTATTCCTATCTATAGATTCTCTCTTATGATTTCCCCTAGAAGCATCATTTCCAAAGTTACATCTACTATGTGGAACTTCTTATAGATGTCCAATACTCAAGATTAGTTTAAATATCCCCTAATCTCATGGGGTGAGATTTGTAAAGGTAAAATAAAGGTGGTCTTGGCATCAAGGACACTTATCTCTTCAATGAAGCTCTCTTAGCTAAGATAGTTTAGAGACTCATCTCTTGCAAAGGAGCTTCTTGGATGTGCTATTCTTAGGGATGAGTATATATTGGGTGAAAACCCTCTTTTCTTCCTTCACAAGGATGTTTTTCCTAAATTATTAGTTACTTAAGAAGACATGAAGGAATTTAAGACTTTGATTACTAGGTCTAGCTTCAAGATTATTCAGAATGGAAAAAATGCCTCATTTTGGGATGATAAATAGATCTCTGGAAAAATAACTCCTAGGGAAAGTTAAGGTTAGTGATTATTAGGAGCAGGAAATGAAGGAAAGGGTTTGTCAAGAAAGTGGAAATCTCTTCCTAAGTTTCTTGATAATATGGACTTGATTCTAAGATAAATCTTATAGCTCTTCTTCAAATCTTTAGGCCTACTGGAGTAGAGATGATTTTTTTGGCTAGAATCCAGAAGTGATAGAGTTCTACTCTATTAGGATGGTCACTATATGCTCCAATTCCCCTTATGAATCCTTCATCTTTTATTTTGGATAAAATTTTGCATTATAAGGCTTGGTCAAGTGTAAAAATAATTCTCTGGCTTTCCTACTACTCATAGATCCTCACTTCGGACCATCTCCAAAGAAGGGATTTTTCTAGTCCTAGTTTTTGTTCTCTTTGCCTAACTCATGAGGAAGTCTATTCTTACTTAACTCTACATTGTGATTTTGTGAAGGGTATTTAGTCTAGATTTCTTAATAGTAATAATCTTAAGTGGGTTTTCTAGAACCCCCTTAAGGACAGTTTGGAAGCTTGGGGATGTTTGGTGTCTCTTAATATCCTTCAAGAGTTAGGACATGGCTCCAAGATTCATAGTCTAGAAAGTGTGGTTTGAAAGTAGTAACAAAAAAATTAATGCTAAGGCAAAGACTCAAGAAAAAATATGCGAAGAGACTACAGAGGTATGCTCTCAAAGAATTATTTCTCTTAACCTCTATAAATAAAAGTAAGATATTCCTTTTGAGATTTTTATTTTTCGGAACAGGCCCAAGATTAGAAAATATTTTGACTACTCTCTTCCCAAGGTTTGGAAAAGTAATGCAGTAGAGTTTTGGTTCCCTCTAACAATTGGGTGGATCAAACTAAACTTTGATAGGGCATCTAAAAATAATCTGGGATTGTTTAGGGCTGGTTCTCTTATCAGGAATCATGAAGGTATGGTGGTGGCCTTGGACACTTGTTTTACATGTATTAATTCAAATGACATTATTGAAACCAAAGGACATACCTTGGGCCTCAGATTGGGGATTTAGTTGGGAGATCAAAACCTTATCATTAAATGTGATTCTTACCTTGTTATCAATGATTTGAATAATAAAAATATCATTCATTGACAAATTCATAGCTTTATTAAGGAAGCCAAGAGATTAATTAATTAATTAATTTGATTATGTTTGAATAAAGCATGTGAGGCATGAAGGAAATAAATTTGCTAATTAGCTAGGCAATCTAAGTTTCTAGTAATGCTACTACTCTATTGTGCATATTAGTAATGTTTTTCCTAAAGATAGTTGTTTCTCTACTTTGGGTTATTTTCAATGATGAAAATATTAGATAACTTCCTTTAAATTGGATCTGCTTGTTGAGTTCATCCATGTTGGTGAGTATAATATCTTGTATGTTCCTATTGTTTTCTTTGTTCATTGGTTAAGTCAAGATGAGGACTCGCTTCCTTAAACATTTGTGTGCCTTTCCTTATTGGTTCAACCTCTTTATTAGAAATTTTTTAGTTTATTGGTGTATCCATTGTTGGACACCTTCTCTCTCCCATGCCTTTTGGTTTCTAGGCTCACTTTTCTTCTCCCTCTTTGCTAGAGTAGAATCATTTTTACCATGAAGTTTCTATCATTTTTGTCTTTTTTTTTTTTTCCTATTTGCCTCCTTCATATATATGTCTTGTTGTTTATCTCAATTTCCTCTTATCTTTTATCTACTTCATTTTATTATCGATATTTCTGTCAATGCTCTCTTTGTTTCGGTTGTTTTTCCTTCTACAAGCTTGTTATTTTGGTAACGTTTACCTTTCCCTATGTATGGGAGGCACTTCCTCCATTATGAGAATTCTTTGTATTCCTCATGGCTACCATATACTTGCTATTTTTTGATATATTTCCTCTTGTCCTATGTGGGGGAATGCTATTATCATTGTGCGTATGTTGCAAATCTAGTGTTTTTGTTTGTTTACATTTGTTTGTTGAGGTATTTTGTTGGTTGCTAGTAGATAGAAATGGAAATTTGTGAGGTTCTTTATGACCCCTATAGGTATTCTCATCCTATCTCATGGGGCTTTACTTCTTGTTGGGTCATTTTAGTCACTTTCAACTAGTTTGTGGGAGGGTATTGAAGTGTAGTAGATTTCTACTTGTGGTGTTGATCTTCTCCATATCCTTCTACATAATGTGGCCAGTAGGAATATTAATATTCCTTCCAATTCTATGGCCCATGATGTCTGAGATGAAGAGATCAAGTCAATGCTTCCAACCATTCAAAATATCACAATCTATTGAGGAGAGTGAATATTGAGGCCACTAAGACTACCCCATTGTTAGTATGACAAAGCCACATGACACAAAGACCAAGATTGACAAGGCTAGAGTTACAAAAAGTCAAATGTGACACACATAACAAAGAAGAGGGATATGTCCCTATATGAAATAATATGTATATATACATTGCAAGGTGAAAGATAGAGTGAGAGATGGAATATATAAGGATATAGAAATAATAGAGAAGATAGAAGGATATATAAGTGGTGCAGGAGCTTCCAGTTTTAGTCATTTTTGACTATGTCATGCATTGTGGTCTTATTATTTTTGATTTCCTCTAAGGCTTAGAAAGCCATTTTCATGCTATGTAATAAGGACTTAGTCATTTTAATTGACTAGTCCATTTTAGAGTTAGTTTAGGCCTATTTTCTTGGTATTCTCTTTTGAAACTTAGTGTTTTTGAAGAAAAAGCATCTTTCCAACATTTCACTGCCTTTCATGGGCAGTTGTATGGGTAGTAGGGAAGTGGAAAGGTTAAAAAACTCTCTATAAACATAATATTGTATGAACATGCTGTATGAATAGGAGGAGGAGTTTTTTTTTGGATTCAAAAACAATGATTTTCTACTTTTTGCGGTAGACAGCCAGTCTGTACGGCCTGGTACGGACTGCTCAAGGAACAAGGTTTGGAAAATGTTTTAGATCTTCGAAGTAGTTTCCATTTGCATGTAGTTTGGGTTCTTGAAACATCTTGTGCTGTTTGTTTCAATCTATTTTGTAAAAACTAGTTTAAACCCTCCATACCTAGGGTTTTGGGATAAAATGGATCATTTTTCCTTTGTCCTCTGAAGGTGAGCATTCATTTTTGATGAGATGGAGGAAATTAGATTAGGTTTCATATTTTTGTTGTTTTCTAGGTTACTCTCCTCCCTCCATGGTGTATGGCATGCCTCTAACTAGTCAAAAAAATAGTGACTAGTTAGCTATGCAAAGGTAGAAGACAGGGAGAATACCAGAACAGTCAAATGCTTGATCAAATGGTGTGTTTTAGTGTGAAGGCAGACCTGTATAGGAGCCCAACTAATCCAGGGCAAAGGTCCTAGATACATGCCCTTCTCCTAACCTCAAACTAGACTATTTTCTAGAAGAAAAAAAATAGTTTGTTGTCAGAAAAACAGTCTGCTGTCCTTATTCTTTGTGATAGAGTACGGTCCTATACTTTTGCAGAAGGTAGTGAATCCATCATGGATGTTTGGATGAGTATAAAGTCTGCATGGTCATTTGAAGGTCTGAGGAGTTAATGTTGTGTGAGTCATCCTTAAGAACTACAAAGAAGTAGTCTTCCTCTTTGGCACTATCATAAGACAGTCATATAGAGATTTGTTGTTCACTATTTTGGAAGGAATAGAATGAATTTTTCTTGGTCAGAGACCTTGTTCCATGCATGTCATAAACAAGTATATGTTAATTGAGGTTGGTTGTCCATGTTGGTAGAGCATTTGGGTAGTTGGTTGTAAGCCCTTGAAGGTGTTTTGTGGCTATGAGTTGGGTAGAGTAGTGACTCCCCAAAAGAAGGTTGAATAGCTTGTGTGATTGGACCCAGGGTGTGGTCTTAGGCTAGGTCAGTTCTTTGAACAGCCTTGTGTAGGCTTGTAATCACAAACACCTTTGTAAACCTCTTGAAGGAAGCATTGAGATCTAGGTTCATTGAGTGAACTTGATCAACTACTACCTAAAGCTCTACATCAAGAAGATAGATAAGAGGTAGAAGGATTTGTATGAAAGAGGAATATGCAACATTTTGTTTGCTCCCCCTATTTGAACCTCTTAATCTCCACAATTATTAGAAAAAATAGTAGTTTAGAAACTATATTTCGAGCACTACAAATCTTGTTCTTATCACATCTTCTAATTTTGAGCGTGGCTATCTTCAATTTCTCATCCAAGATCAGTTTTTATTAATTTAAAAAAAAAGTGGCCACTTTTGACCCCTTTTGGTCCCCCATTTCCATTCACATGCAATATGTATATATAATATGTATATTTTCATATGTTTTTCATGAGTTTTGAATGTTTCTATTCTAGTGTGTTTTAATGGTAATATATATCAAAATTTATGATACAAAGGTAGCCTACACCACCATCGATCCCTCTTCCCTAGTTGATTTTGACTCTAAATTCAACTCTATAGCTTTCCAAAGGTGCCAATGATTATATCAACATTTATGCTTTCATATTTTATGTATAAAAAAATAAAATATTTGAATAATAAACATATTTCCAACTGTAAAACATGCTCATCTTGTTCTATGTACAGATAACAACTATGTACAATAAATCATATGTTTCAAAGTGGGTTTTCAATATTTTTATTAGAGTGGATGCATAAGGGTACCATGCATGCACACACACACATATATAGAAACATGAAAAATATGAATCATAAACAAATTTCCAACTATAAAACATGCTCATCCTATTGTACATATAAATTGATTAGAACTATGCTTGTTACTCTTACAATTGTTTGTAAAACAAAATTAAACTCACACATGAAATATATGAATCATAAACATATATCCAACTATAAAACATGCTCATCCAATTGTATGTATATATAACAATTATGTATACCTTCATATGCTTTTCCTATGTGTGAGTGCAATTCTGATTTACAAACACTTGTAAGAGTAATAGAGTTCTAATCAATTTACATATACAATAGAATGAGCTTGTTTTATAGTTGGATATGTGTTTCCATTCAAAGGATTTCAATAATACTAATTGCATAATATTCAAATGCTTCTTACACATTATGTACAAAATCATTGGAAATGAAGACCCAAATGAGAACTAGCCATGGTGGAAAGAGCTTACAGATGACACTCCCTTCGCATAAAAGAGGTGTGAGGCTACAAATAGATGAAGATGATGAAGTTATTCCCATGGCAAAACCAATCAAACTAGTAATCCAAGTGAATGTATTTGTTACATCAAAGAAGATTTTAGTGTAGTGAGAGTGGTCAACAGATGATATGGAAGCTACCATGAGAGATGTTGAAGACAATTAATATTCAATTAGGGGTTAACAAAAAATGGGTATTTCCAACTAACACGGTGAAAAATTGGTTGGATGGTGTAACTAACACTAAAAGGAAAGGTCCGCTCATAGTTTTGAATGAAGGAGAAGAGGAAAAGATTGTTGAATGTAGGTCAAGGAGATGGCTAAAGTTGGCCATTGCCTTGAAATAATCAATCTAAAGGATGAAGTTGTGCATATTTTCCAAACAAGGCCAAACCCATTCAAGGATGGATTCTCATGTAAATCTTGGTGTACTGGGTTTAAAAAATGACAACCTAATCTTAGCTTGAGCACAAAAGAAGGACTTGACAGAGCTAGAGCACTAAATTTGAGGCATGTAGTGGTGGTAATGTTCTATGACACATTATCAAGAGCTTATGTTGCTAATCCATATGGTCCTTACAATATTTGGAATTGCGATGAGATTAGCATTCAAGTTGGTTGAAATGGAGAAATGTGAGTTCTTTCCAAAAGAGGTAGTAGAAGTATTTCATACATAATACTCAAGAGCCAAGAATGGATCACAATTTTATGTTGTGTTAATACTGTTTGACAAAGAATTCCTGATCTTTACTTGTTTAAGAGAAAGAAACAACTAAAAAATTACATTGTTGGTTGTGAACCAGGTGCATACATGGCTACTCAAGCCCATGCATGGATGACAAAAGATCTATTTCTAAATTGGTTGCACCATTTTTCAAGATCAATTCTTAGTGGTGTTTCACCCACTAATAGACACCTATTGATATTTGATGGCCATGGAAGCTATGTTGCCTTCACAACTATTTAGGAGGCAAGGTCACTTGATATTGACCTACTAACACTACTAGCATAAACATCTGACAAATTGTAGCCACTGGATGTAAGGGTCTTTTCAGCTTTCAAGTCATATTTTAAGAGTGAAAGAGCAACATGGACGACTAAGTATTCCAATTTAGACATTAAAAGGAAAGAATTGGCACAAATTGCTAGCCTTACATTTTAAAAAGTACCGACTATTGATAACATAAAACTTGGATTTAAGAGGATAGGTCTATGGCCCCTTAATCTAGATGCTTGATGGAGGATATGCATCCCAATGACACATTTCAATTCATTGCACTAGTTGAGGCTTTTCCTGCAAAGAATATTCTAAGTCTTTCAAGTATTGATGTGCTACATTTAGAGGTTGAAAGGACAAAGTCAAACACTCCAAGGGGGATTACTGTAGAGGAAAGAGTTGAGCCAGTCAATGAGGAATTATGTGTTGTAAGAGAAACTAATGTTTTAGTAGACCAACATAGTCAAGAGGAAGAGGCACTTAGTCTTCCCATTGAACCAGAGAAACCATCATGTCTATTGGAGGGGGCTACAAATCCTGGTATTCCTTTGAATATAGATGAAGATCAAAGCCTTTCATTGCCATCTCCACCAAACACAATGAATGCATCTCCATTCATACACTTCTATGCTAATTATGGAGATTGGGAAGTGAGGGAGGATGCTGCTGAATTGGGAGGAGCTCAAGTATTGGAGGGAGATGTTAGTGAGGGCCAAGTTGAAATTGAATTAGAATCCAACCAATCCAATGGGAGGCCAAATCAGTTCCAACATTAGCCAGTTCCTTAAATTGATTATTCATCTAGTGAAGAATACCCCAAACCATCAAGTTAAAAGTGGAATTCAACTAAGTAGATAATCTCAACTTCTCACTACAGATGACTACATGAAGCTATTAATGGAGTAAGAGGATAAGAAGAAATAAATCCAAGAGTTGAAACTTAGGACTTGAGAGAACAAATTGAAGAGAGAAATGTTGCAAGAATTGCTACTAGAGAGAAAGAGAAATTAAAAATGGAAAAAGAACTTCAATGACAGGCAAATGAGCTACAAAAAGTTCAACAAAGGAGAGAGAAGGAATAGAAAAAGGAGAAGCATATGATTCAATGGGAACAAGATTAAAAAAAAAATAATTGGAAAAGGCCATAAAGATTTGGAAAAGCAAAGGCATTTGAGCAATCCATTAAATCCCTTTCCTGAACAACATGCTATATTCAGGGACTTAGTAACTATTCACTACCCTTAGTATTCTACAAGAATGCCTAACTTGGGTTTTACCCAAGGCCATTCAAATACCAGTCCTATAGCTTCTTAAACAATAACCATGGAGGACCATTTGGCTGAGAAAGGTTCACCAAACAACAACACATCAACAAACTCGATGCCCTCATTAGGATTCTCCTTTCCACTATTAGTGATAAGAATGTTAACTTGTATGGGGTGGATACTTTTTTGGGAGGCATGTATGCCATTGTCAAGTTAAAATAGCATGATAGATTGCATACCATTTTGTTTAGCCACTTAATGTGTTAATGCCATATGATCATATGGAAACATATATGGATGTGAGATTTAACTTGGTTCATTGTATATATATGGATGACCTTAAAAATAATGATAGAACTTCAACACACACACATGTATGTATGTATATATATGTGTGTATATATATGTATGTGTATATATGTGTATATATATGTATATATGTATATATATACATATATATATGTGTGTATATATATACACATATATGTGTGTGTGTGTGTGTGCACTTGAAATTATGAAATATTTTTTCAATATCTTCCTCAAATTTATAATAGAATACTATTAGCACAAGTATCTTTTCTTTTGTAATTTGAAATATAAAATGAAACAAAATTCAAGTTCTAGATTTATATATCCATATACAATGAAATTAAATAAAAGTTTCAGATTTATATATCCATTTACAATGAAATTAAATACAAGTTTTAGATTTATAATAGAGTGTTAGATCACCTTTTAGAAATATTTTTTCAATATCTTCCTCAAATTTATAGTAGAATACTATTAGCACAAGTATCTTTTCTTTTGTAATTTGAAATATAAAATGAAACAAAATTCAAGTTCTAGATTTATATATCCATATACAATGAAATTAAATAAAAGTTTCAGATTTATATATCCATTTACAATGAAATTAAATACAAGTTTTAGATTTATAATAGAGTGTTAGATCACCTTTTAGATAGAGTTTCTAAGTATGGTTATAAGTATGTTTGTTATGTTAAATATGCATCTTATGAAGTGTGTTTGAGCATGAAGACCAAGTGAAATCTTAATATGGCCAAGTCCACAATAAATTTAACTTGAACTAAAATATTTTATGGATACCTTCATCTAGATTATACTATAATTGTATCATCACAATTAAATATACAATGAAACTAAATTCAAGTTTTTGAAGCTTTTTGACAAGGATAAAATCATTGTCCAAAATGGTGAGCTCCAACTTTTTAAACAAGAGGTTTGGAAATATAATTCGAACATTTCATTTGCAACGGGTTTTAAGCGCTCCAATATATGAATGTTAACTTGTTGACGTTTTTCCTACTCAACAATCTCCTTTCCACCTCTACCCAACATGTTTCCCTAGATTGGAGGCATGATTTTTGCAAAGGGCTCACATGGAGGACTTTTCATGGCATCGATCGATGTTGGACATGTGTATGCATATACATATATATGTATATATGGATGTATATATTGTATATACATGAATATATGTATGTATGTATGTGGTAGTAAGAGCAATTGGCAGAAGAGAATTGCTTGAGAAATGAAGAAACTTAAGTTTATGGGAATGGATATATATATATATATATATATATATATATATATATATATATATATATATATATATATATATATATATATATATATATATATATATCAATTATGTTTATGTTATCAATTATATATATAACTTGAAACCCCGTTATAATAAAAATATTTAAAACCCTTTTGTAAACTAATTAACATAAATGCTTAACATATAGAGTTAACTAGTGTGTGTATACATCAATAATAGTTCTGTTTATTTTAATAGTTTCAAACTAGGTTTTAAATATTTTTATTCTAGGGTTTGAATTACTTTTATTAGAATGGGGTTTGAAGGTACACACAAAAAGTTACCTCTACATGTTAACTCTATATGTTAAGGGTTTATGTAAATCAGTTTGTGAAAGGGTTTTTAAATATATAAACATAACATATATATATATATATATATATATATATATATATATATATATATATATATATATATAAACCATTGTAAAAAAATAAATTTAAAACTAGTTCAAAATTGGTTAAAAAATAGAACCCTTAAAAATTGATTGGAAAAAAGATATTTAAAACCAGTTTGAAACTGATTAAATTACAAGTGCCTAACAAAGTGAAATGAAAATGATAGGATCACTACCCTAGTGAGGTTGGAAGACAACCTCACCTTCCATTGTCTCCATAAAATCTATCTTGGCCATCAAAACAAGGAGGAAACCATGTTGACCTATATCCATGGATAAGAAAGCAAGAACTAGTAATTAGTTCCTTTCAGAATTAATATGATGTGTTGAAAAACACAAGCAGTAACAAAATGGTGGACAACTGTGGCTCCCAAGCTCTTTGTGAGATGGCGGAAGTGCTCCATGATAGGTCCCAATGTGCATGTTGTTGGGTTTGGAGCTCCTCTGAGAATGGCAACACTAGAACCAATGACCGGTGATGGAGAGGAGTAGGCAGGGCCAAACTGCTCGACTTCAACACACCACTTAACACCCCTTAATTCCCACTGTGAGGAGTTAAGTGTAGTTATTGTTCAGCTAATTCGCATTAGTGTCTCTATGGTGGCATGGTGCTAAATGGGGGCTAGGTGCACATGCATCGAGCATGAGTCAATGCCATGAAAAGTCCTCCACATGAGCGTTCCGCGGAAACCATGCATCCAGTCTTGGAAAACGTGTTGACTGTAGGGGAAAGGAGATTGATGAGTAGACAACATGTCAAAATTAAATCGATAGCTTTTGTTTAAAGGTGATGATGTGTCTTTGACTGACGTGAAAGGGTGGTCGGACATAGCCGGCACCGACTCTACTTAAATATCATCCACTTCAATGGTCAAACAATCAATAGCAATTTTACACCTAATTTACAATACAAAGTGGTAAATATTTGTCCTATTTTTTGGCCAAAATTGACTTTTCACTATTGAAGTAGATGATATTTCCATCCGCCATCTCCCCTATATTTTGGTGGAAACATATATTTTCGTCATTGGGTCTGGACTTCCCCGACTGCCTCATAAATGAATCTACTCATGCTAAGAAAGAAACAAAACACAGCGAAGATTTTGTGCAGAGTCCATTCATGTCCATCGCCAATTGACACGTTACATATATCGTGCTCAGTGCATCTATGGTGATTTAAAGCACGCGTTGAAATGAGTGGTATCATAACTGAGTGGCTTGCTTGTCAACCGTCGTTGTAGTGGTGGTATTCAAATGCCAATGGCGATCTATTGTATTCTTATCGTCCCAAAGCACACCTACAAGTGCTAATTGGGTATATTTGCTTCTTTCAAATACCTAGCTAGCACGTCCATACGGTCAGGATATTTGTTTCCCAGTGGATGATTTTTTTTTTAAGCAGAAAAAGGTGTAGGGACACCATAGATTAAAAAGACTTAAAAATATTACAGAAAGTATGGCAATAAATCAGCTTTGCCTCGGTGCAGCTGCCTTTCTTGCATTTTATTTTCCTATAAAGCCTTGTATGCTTCCCCTACTTTCCCTCAGAGAAACATGATAATGGAGTTGAAAACTCTGTGCTGCGCAGGATGGATATTAATGCTTATCTTCCCCACAGTTTTCTGCTGTGATCGGTGTCTTCACAAATGGAAAGTAGCCTATTACTATTCCTCCGAGTCTGTCAATGGTAAGTGTAAATTTCGTAAACCCTTAAATCTTTTTTCTTGGCAGAGTAGCTTATCCATGGATCTGAATAATAATTCTATTGTAAATTACAGTGGGAGCATGTGGATACGAGTCTTTTGCAGCAACCTTGAACAGTGGAGATGTGGCCGCAGCGACCGCCATAATATATAGGGAAGGGGTTGGATGTGGCGGCTGCTTTCATGTAGGAACTAATCAGTCAGAATATCTTTTGCTTTTGCTTCTGCCTTGGGATCAGGAATAAGAGTAATCCGGTTTAAACTGTTATCTTGTGCAGATAAGATGCACAGATCCAGCGCTTTGCAGCAAATCAGGGGTAAAAGTTGTGGTTTCAGACTTCGCCGAAAACAATAAGGCGGATTTTGTGCTGCCCAGTGGCACCTTCTCAAAGCTGGCGCAACCCACAAAATCTTCTGAGCTTATCAGGATGGGTATTGTGGATATCGAGTATAAACGGTGAGTGATTGGCGATTCTTCATTATTTTTTGAATTTTCACCATTCTGCCACAGAAAGGCAAAAGAGTACTGTTTCAATTTCACTTCAATTTCGGTTGGGCAGAACCTGTCCAAATCGAGTGAGAAAATATTCTGGTTTATCGATTTTAAGGGATATGGACCGTTTGACAAGAATCTGTCTTCTTATTTTCTTGACAGAATACTATGTGAGTATCCAGGGCAGAACATGACAGTGAAAATAGACAAAATCAGCTACTATCCTACCTTTCTTGCCGTGGAATTTCTGTACCAAGGAGGGCAGACGGATATCAAGAGCGTGGAAGTTGCTGAGGTGAGAAACAGACATAACTACTCATGACTGTATCTTCAAAAACTAAAACTAGAGATGAGTAGGTAATGAGTTAAATTTTCTAAGTGCAGGCGGGATCTTCGAATTGGATATACATGCCGCACAACTACGGCGGCGTGTGGAGTTTGCAGGATCCTCCGGTGGGTCCCTTGTCTTTACGGCTGGTTGTTACGAACGGATCCGATGATTATCGGGTGTGGCCCAAGGCAGCTGTGCTGCCCAAAAACTGGACTGTGCGCTCTGTTTACGACACCGGAGTTCAGATCAACGTAATCAAGCAAGAAGACCGCTCCCCTTGCGACTCCGAAGAATGGGACTAATCGCAATAATTGTATGGAACTGACATACAACTAAATAAATTTCAAGAGTAAGCAATAATTGTATGGAACTGGCATACAACTAAATAAATTTCAGTATTAAGTGATAATTGTATGGAACTGACATACAACTAAACAAATTTCAAGATTATGTGATATTGTGCTCTACTCCACCATTGTATAGTTACTAATTCAACACAATGTGGTTTGTTAAAAAGTGTTGGAATCACCTAATTTAAAACAATCCTTACACTTTTGAAGGGGAAAATAAAGTTTCTATAGGGTTATTCTGCGAATAATGGAAGTACAAATAAGTTTAGATTAAAGTGATTACAGAGGTAGAATGTTTGAATAATTGAATGCTAAGTTAGGGAATTGAATGTGGAGGAAGGTGGTATTCGGTTTGATAATTGAAGATTCTTACTAAATAGATGAGATTCTAGAATTTGTTTGATGTCAAATTTGGAAATAGTGCCTTTTTTTAGTGAGTTCTTTGGAATTCTATGTTGGATCTCTACCATACTAGAGACTAAGTTTGCAAGTTTTAGATGAAATTCTAGTTGCAAATTTGTACTTGAGTTTCAAATTCATCTTGGCAATCAGTAATGTTCTTCTCTACTTTGCCTGATATGTGAAATTCTACTTTTCTTTATCTGAAAGAATGGAAACTAGTGGTATTTAACAATATCTTGAAGGATTGTTGTTACGTCACAAGGAGCTATTGTCTAGATCAATCATAAAAAATGAAACACTAACAAAAATAATAAGGAAGCACATATGTATATAGATTCTTTACTCTTTTTATTGAACCAAATCAAAATGTGTCACTATTAATTGCTCTCTAGAATGATTGCCTTATGATTTCATGATGATTCTTAGATAATCAAAATGAATGCATTAGATGTCATGTCCCCGTTTTTGGCCTGATCATCAAGTGTATAATGGATTAGCCTATTCTTCATTCCCAGAGGCTAATTCTAAGTAATGAGGGAATGAACTGGTTTTTGACTAACTTAACCTTTTGTCTTGTAGGATCAAAGTCAGAAACTTGTAAATTGACTAAGTTTGGGAGTAGTTTCATCAACCCCAGTGATCTCCTTTGTCAGGCGCACTCCTTGACAAATCAGGTTCACTTTGGTGCCCAATTTTCATAACTCATTTTAGCTCTTAGTATAGCATTCAACTGGAGGTGCTCCTTGTGGTTTACTTCATCCAACTCAGTGCCCAGTTTTGAGATAAGCAAAGATGTTAGAAATGAAGTTTCAAGTTTAGGCGCCAATAGCAGGCTGAACTCACTTGAATGAGCGCCTTGGGTTCTGAAGGCAACAAGCAGGAAGATGAAGTCATCTATGAACTAATTGAGCATCATTGGCAATTGCTCATTCACCTAATATATGTTTGTAGTCATTGGAAGAGTCTAATTGAGTTAGGCGCACATTCTTATCCTTACTCAACCCCAAAATGCGCCTAACCTTCATAAGGTTTAAACTCTCCATTTTGAGTGCCTAGCATGAGTAATTGATGGATTGAAAGCTATGAAGTTGTACTTTCTGATGAGATACTTCCATTTTAGCACCTAGGTTTTGAATCCTCCAAAGTTGGTGCCCAGTCAGAAGGACACCAGTTCTACGCCTAAACCTAGCAAGGCGTAATATCATCTCTTGGCCCTTGGTCTTGAAACCCATGCAGTTTGCCATGTCATTTTGGCGCCTAGAGTCTAGTTGAGTGCATTAAGGAGATGTGATAAGTTGCTTGAGTAGGCGCCAAAACAAGACTCCAGTGGGTGAATGATGTCCTCACTTCTCAGTAAGCTAAGGCGCTTAGTAAAGCAAGGGTTTGACGTCATTCCAAAGACCTCAAGTATGAGCGCTTTTCAGGGAGAGTGGCAACTCAAGACTAGGCGCCAAATCCATGCAAGATGAACCATTCAAGTGAAGGCGCCATTTTACTCTTCTTCTGGCATCTTGAACTCATCCAAAAGTGCGCCTAAGAAGGGAAACAACTTTTGATCTACTTATAGTGAAATGCGCTTGGTAGAAGATAGTCAGTTTGATTTAGTTGTGACTTGTGTTGAAGATTTGAGCTTGGAAAAACCATTTTCTTCCTAAGGCGCTAATCTAGACATTTCTCTATCAATGAGTGCGCCCAAGAGAAGTTGAAGACTCAAACAGGATGTTAATACTCCAGATGAGGGCGCTAGGTTTAAGGAGCATCAAAAGACTTGATTAAAAGTATTGGCTAAGTTACAAATTCAATGTCAAATTGACCACATGAGCGCCTACCTTGTAGATTGATGAAATGAACATTACTCTAAGAATGCAAAGGAGAAAGATGAAGTCAAGGAAGTGTTATGATGCCTAGGTGCATCTTTGGGCAAAACACACCAATTTTGGCGCTTAGAAGGAGTTTCTAGACTAGGCGCACATTTAGTCACACTCTGCCATTTCTAGCGCCTACTAACATTTCTTTCATCCAAGTGGTTTGTGGCACTAAAGAACTTCAAGTGTTGGAAATGATCAAGTTGGATCAGAGTAGGCGCAATTTCCACCCCAAACCAACTCAAATTACACCTTGAGGAGTTTGCTCACTTTGGGACTTTGAATTCATAGTTGTTTGTCAAAGGCACCTTGGGAAGTGAGTGGACATCATTGAAAAGCCTTTCTCTAGCAAGGCGCAACTTCTAGCAGTCACCATCTCAATTGGCGCCTAGCAATGGTAAGTCGCAAGTTCATGATCAAACTACCTCAATTGGGCGCCTAGAAGTACCTGAGCTCTCATTGGTCAACAAAATGATATTGGGATCCGTACCGGTTCAGTGGGTAAGGTTGCCACCTCAGAGTGAGTTGTCAGATGGAATATTCTCCATGGATATGCTTCTTGGGAAACGTGCCTTGGTTCCTCTTTGTGCAATGAAAAATGTGCCTTCATTGCCTTTGGAAGGCCTATAAAAGGAGGAGCTCTCTCATTCATTTGGCATCTGTTCATTTGACAAAATTCTCTCTGCAAAGCTATTGAGCTTATAATCTTGAGGCCTGCGAGTTTCAAGTGTTGGGGTGATGCTCCCTCAACAAGCAAGGTGATGCTCCCTTGTGATATTGTGAGGTGTTGACATTCAGTTGACATCATTGAGTTTGATTGAGTTGATCAACTGTAGTCGCCATTGTAAACATCAGGACTTCAAGGCCTTTCTTTTGTAATTCCATTGAATAAGTTGTACTTCATGCTATTGAAAGCATTATCCATGTAATAAGACATTGCAAGTTGATTGAATTAAGTAAATATACAAGTACCCAACTCCCATTCAAGTAGTTATCTTTGATGTATATCTTTGTGTTGTTGAAGTAGTTGATGAGTTGATAGCAAGTAAAATTGTTTAAGTAAGGAAAAAATTTTGTAGAACTAGTTGGGTATCTTACAGTGTTATCAGAGCTAGGATCCTGCTAGCCTTTAGGTTTTCATGCAAGAAGGTAATCAACAAAGTGATAGAACAAGGAGATACATTGCACGTGAACAACGAAGGCAGTTCCAGTGGATTCATCCTTACCCACAACATGATACTCTTTCAGAAGCAATTGTAGCTAGACAGGCTAACATGGCTGAGGAAAGAAGAAGTAGAAGTCCACCTGCAGATGGTGAACGTGCAGCAAGGGAGATGTTTAGGAACATTGCCACTGAACAACAACAAACCGCTCAAATATTGCAACATGTTCTTCAATCCCTTCAAAACATGAATCAGGGTGAAGCAGCTGGACAAGGTCGTAGAGATACAGCTAGACATGAGAGACAAGAACAACATGATGATGATGATACTGCTAGTGCAATAGGTAGAAGGGTTTGTACACGAACTCCTACAATTGATAGGCCTTTAAGACCAACATTCCTTCCACCACCACCTGAACAGGATAATGAAGTTGATGAAGAGTTTGAAGAAGAAGAACCAAATAATTTTGAAGATGAGATAGCTCTCTTTGTAGATCTCTATGCCAGACTTCTGGAACGTGTTCGAGATATGATGACTTTCAATGAATATTGCCGATAGAAGAGGGAAGATAGAGACAGGCGAGGTAGAACTAGAGGCTTTCATCCTAGAAGGGATGATGATACAAAGGAGTATAAAGAAGCCTTGAATCGAGTTCCCATTCCTACCTTTGATGGAAGTGGTAAGCTCAGTGCTAGGGCTTGGGTAAACAAGCTGGATACATACCTTTCACTTAAGCCTTTGACAGAGAAGAAGGCAATTCAATTTGCGACAATGCATCTTGAAGATTTGGCTTATGAATGGTGGCATCATGGCCTAGTCTCTCAACATCATGATAGGATTAATTCCTATGATGAGTTTGTAACCAAGTTGATTCAGAGGTTTGATAGAAAAGATACTGAAGTGTACTATCACGAACTAGCTCAACTCAAGCAAGAAGGAAGGGTTGTGCACTATGTTAATGACTTTTAGAAGATCACAGTAATGGTACCTGATATGATTGACCGAAGAATCACTATGTTGTTCATTGAGGGATTGAACAATCAAATCAAGCCATTGGTAAAGGTACAAAGGTTGGCAAACCTGGAAGAAGCAATTGACTTTGCTCTAGATCTTGATACTACTGTTTATCAGCCTAAGAAAAAGTTCTATAAAGGTGTTAGCTCTACTCAAAGGAGACCCTCTTTTCCTCAAAAGATGACTCAAGGTCCATCGGCAGCCGAACGAGACGAGCTAAGAAGGAAGAAACTCTGCTTTTCCTGCAAACAACCTTGGGAACCAGGACACAGATGCCTTGGTAAAGGTAAAGCTCATTTGATTGAAGTTGTATCCGATGATCGAAGTGAAGAAGAGTCACTGAGTGAAGGAGAATCCACTCAGGATGAAGAAGAGGTGCAACCAACTCTTAATGTTGTTTCAGAAGAAACATCTGACAAAATAACATTAGCAACTATTTCAGGAGTTCCGAAGTATCATGCCTTCCGTATAAGAGGAGTTGTGAAGGGTCAAAGAGTCACCTGTCTCATCGATAGTGGTGCTACTCACAACTTCATAGATGAAGGTTTGGTAGCAAGGCGAGGTCTCACAGTTGAAGACTTCGAAGGATTTCAAATAGCTGTTGCTGATGGATTCCTAATGAGTTGTACCAGAAAAGTATCCCAACTGCAAATTCAAATGGGAGATTATTCTTTATAGGATGATTTCTATGTGGTTGGACTTGGGCATATTGATGTAGTACTTGGAGTGCAATGGTTGCATTCACTTGGAAGAATTGTCTAGGACTTTCAGAAGATGGAACTGGAATTTATGCATGAGGGAAAGAAGATCAAACTGAAGTCAGTGTCTGATGGAAATCCCAAAGTTGTCTTAGCAAAACGAATGGAAGCATTATTCAGGCATAATGACATCGAATGGGCAGCACAGGTTTGCATCAAGGACAACCAAATCCTCTCTGCTGAAGAAATTTATCCTGGAGATATTCAGGCAATGTTGGATAAGCATGGTAAGGTGTTTAGGGACATACCTCCAGGAATACCTCCTGATAGAGGTTTTGAACATGTAATCGAATTGGAGGATGGGGCGAAACCTGTTAACATTGCACCCTATCGGCATCCTAGGCATTTTAAGATTGAAATTGAGAAGACGATCAAAGAATTGATCAATATGGGGCACATAAGGCCATCATCAAGTCCATTTGCATCATCTATGGTGTTTGTGAAAAAGAAGGATGGAACAATGCGGATGTGTGTTGACTATTGCGCATTGAATAAGAAGACTATCAAAAATAGGTATCCAATGCCTAGGATTGATGAACTACTTGATGAGTTGCATGGAGCAGTCTATTTCTCAAAGATAGATCTTTGATCTGGCTACCATCAAATTCATGTTAGAGAAGAGGACATTCCAAAGACAGCATTCAGATGCCATTATGGGCATTATGAATTTATGGTGATGCCATTTGGGCTGACGAATGCACTAGCTACTTTCCAGTCCTACATGAATCATGTGTTCAACAAGCAGTTGAGGAAGTACCTGTTAGTTTTCTTTGACGACATCTTGATTTACAGCAAGACATGGGAAGAACATCTTCAACACTTAGACGAAGTATTGAATGTCATGGAGAATCAATCTTTGTATGCAAAGATGTCTAAGTGTGATTTTGGCTTAAAGGAAATTCTGTACCTGGGTCATGTGATAGGAGCAAATGGTGTGAAAGTTCAAGAGGAAAAGATTGAAGCTATTTGCAATTGGCCAGTCCCCAGGAACATATCTGAACTAAGAGGTTTCCTTGGCCTTTGCAGCTATTACAGAAGATTTGTTAGGGGATTTTCATAGCTTGCTACACCCTTGACAAACCTAACAAAGAAAGGAGTGTTCATTTGGTCAATAGAAGCTCAAGCTGCATTTGATAGATTGAAGGAAGTAATGAGTACAACACCAGTGTTGGCTTTGCTAGATTTTACTAAGTCCTTTGTTTTAGAATGCAATGCTTCAGGAGAAGGTATTGGAGCTGTTTTGATGCAAGATCGACATTCCATTGCATTCGAAAGAAGGAAGTTGAAAGAGACAGAAAGCTTGTACTCAACTTATGACAAAGAGATGCTAGCAATCATGCATGCCTTGGCTAAGTTCCGCTAGTATCTAGTTGGATCTAAATTTGTGGTCAGGACTGATCACAATAGTTTGAAATACTTTCTAGGGCAGAAAGATTTGAACGAAAGATAGCAGAAGTGGGTTGTGAAGATACAGGCGTATGATTTCGACATTAAATATGTGAAAGGCAAGAAGAATGTGGTTGCCGATGCCCTGTCTAGAAGACCTGCTGTTTGTACCCTGAGCAAAGTTTCAGCCGATTAGAAGTCTCAGCTTCTAGTCGACTATTCCAAATCAAAATTTGCTTGTGAGATCATGGATGGAATCATTCAGGATGATAGGTGCAAGGTGATTGATGATATCATCTATTATAAAGATAGAATCTATCTAACTCCTGAGTCAGAATTGAAGCGACAAATTTTGCAGGCATACCATGATGATCCACTTGTAGGACACCCTGGTTACTTTAAAACCTACAGACAGATCAGGGAAAGATTCACTTGGAAGGGTCTAAAGGAAGAAGTTCTTCAGTATGTCAGAGAGTGTCTGACTTGCCAACAGAATAAGTCAGAGCACACATTTCCAGCAGGATTACTCCAACCACTGCCAATTCCTGAACATAAGTGGGAGAGTATTTCTATGGACTTCATCACAGGTCTTCCGAAGGTGAATGGAAGAGATTGTATCTATGTAGTTGTGGACAGGTTAACTAAGTATGCTCACTTCTTTGCAATTCCAGTTGAGTCATCAGCATTGCAAGTAGCTGAGTTATTCTTCGGTGATGTCTTTCGACTACATGGCCTGCCTAAAACCATAGTCAGTGACCGAGATAGCCGGTTCATTAGTGTGTTCTGGAGAGAGCTATTTCGACTAGCTGGAACTGACTTAACACCAAGCACTAGTTATCATCCTCAAACCGATGGACAGACTGAAATTGTAAACAAATGGCTGGAGGGATACTTGAGAAACTATGTGTCTGATCATCAGCGTGCTTGGATTAAGTGGCTACATCTAGGTGAATACTGCTACAACACTACTTTCCACATGTCAATTGGCATGACTCCCTTTCAAGCCTTGTATGGATATGAGGCAGTTTCATTTGTTGATCTGGCACTAGATGATAGTAGAGCTCCACGAGCAAGTGAATTGATGAAGGATACTCAAGATATTTTGAGAGTCCTTAAGGACAATTTGCAAAGAGCTCAACATCAACAGAAGTTGTATGCCGACAAACACTGAGTTGAAAGAAGATTTGAAGTAGGTGACATGGTGTTTCTGCGCCTTTAGCCATATAGACAGAGTACGTTGAAGAAGTCAAGTGTAGAGAAATTGAAACCAAGGTTCTACGGGCCCTACAAAGTGTTGAGAAGAGTAGGGGAAGTGGCATACTAACTTGACTTGCTAGCAGGAAGCCGCATCCACAATGTATTTCATGTGTCGTGTCTCAAAAAGGCACTAGGTCAACATGTGGTTTCAACTGATGAACTACCACCACTTGATGAAGAAGGAATGCTAGCCCTTGAACCTGAAAATGTGGTGGATATAAGGGAGAAGAAACTTCGCAACCGAAGCATAAGAGAATATCTGGTGAAGTGGAAAGGGTTGCCGATTGAGGATGCTACTTGGGAAGGTGAAAAGATTTTGGAGCATCCTAACCTTCAATTGCTTGAGGACAAGCAATTCTGGGAAAGGGAGACTGTCATGTCCCCGTTTCCAGCCTGATCATCAAGTGTATAATGGATTAGCCTATTCCTCATTCCCGGAGGCTAATTCTAAGTAATGAGGGAATGAACTGGTTTTTGACTAACTTAACCTTTTGTCTTGCAGGATCAAAGTCAAAAACTTGTAAATTGACTAAGTCTGGGAGTAGTTTCATCAACCCCAGTGATCTCCTTTGTCAGGCACACTCCTTAACAAATTAGGTTCACTTTGGCACCCAATTTCCATAGCTCATTTTAGCTCTCAGTATAGCATTCAACTGGAGGCACTCCTTGTGGTTTACTTCATCCAACTCAGTGCCCAGTTCTGAGATAAGCAAAGATGTTAGAAATGAAGTTTCAAGTTTAGGCGCCAATAGCAGGCTGAACTCACTTGGATGAGCACCTTGGGTTCTGAAGGCAACAAGCAGGAAGATCAAGTCATCTATGAACTAATTGAGCATCACTGGCAATTGCTCATTCACCTAATATATGTTTGTAGTCATTGGAAGAGTCTAATTGAGTTAGGCACACTTTCTTATCCTTACTCAACCCCAGAATGCGCCTAACCTTCATAAGGTTTAAACCCTCCATTTTGAGCACCTAGCATGAGTAATTGATGGATTGAAAGCTATGAAGTTGTACTTTCTGATGAGATACTTCCATTTTAGTGCCTAGGTTTTGAATCCTCCAAAGTTGGCGCCCAGTCAGAAGGACACTAGTTTTGCGCCTAAACCTAGCAAGGCGCAATATCATCTCTTGGCCCTTGGTCTTGAAACCCATGCAGTTTGCCATGTCATTTTGGTGCCTAGAGTCTAGTTGAGCACCTTAAGGAGATGTGATAAGTTGCTTGAGTAGGTGCCAAAACAAGACTCCAGTGGGTGAATGATGTCCTCACTTCTCAATAAGCTAAGGTGCTTGGTAAAGCAAGGGTTTGATGTCATTCCAAAGACCTCAAGTATGAGCGCTTTTCAGGGAGAGTGGCAACTCAAGACTAGGCGCCAAATCCATGCAAGATGAACCATTCAAGTGAAGGCGCCATTTTACTCTTCTTCTGGCATCTTGAACTCATCCAAAAGTGCGCCTAAGAAGGGAAACAACTTTTGATCTACTTATAGTGAAAGGTGCTTGGTAGAAGATAGTTTGATTTAGTTGTGACTTGTGTTGAAGATTTGAGCTTGGCAAAACCATTTTCTTCCTAAGGCGCTAATCTAGACATTTCTCTATCAATGAGTGCGCCCAAGAGAAGTTGAAGACTCAAACAGGATGTTAATACTCCAGAAGAGGGCACTAGGTTTAAGGAGCATCAAAAGACTTGATTACAAGTATTGGCTAAGTTACAAATTCAATGTCAAATTGACCAAATGAGTGCCTACCTTGTAGATTGATGAAATGAACATTACTCTAAGAATGCAAAGGAGAAAGATGAAGTCAAGGAAGTGTTATGATGCTTAGGCGCATCTTTGGGCAAAACACACCAATTTTGGCGCTTAGAAGGAGTTTCCAGACTAGGCGCACATTTAGTCACACTCTGCCATTTCCAGCTCCTACTAACATTTCTTTCATCGAAGTGGTTTGTGGCACTAAAGAACTTCAAGTGTTGGAAATGATCAAGTTGGATTAGAGTAGGCGCAATTTCCACCCCAAACCAACTCAAATTACACCTTGAGGAGTTTGCTCACTTTGGGACTTTGAATTCATAGTTGTTTGTCAAAGGCACCTTGGGAAGTGAGTGGACATCATTGAAAAGCTTTTCTCTAGCAAGGCACAACTTCTAGCAGTCACCATCTCAATTGGTGCCTAGCAATGGTAAGGCGCAAGTTCATGATCAAACTACCTCAATTGGGCGCCTAGAAGTACCTGAGCTCTCATTGGTCAACAAAATGATATTGGGATCCATACCGGTTCAGTGGGTAAGGTTGCCACCTCAGAGTGAGCTGTCAGATGGAATATTCTCCATGGATATGCTTCTTGGGAAACGTGCCTTGGTTCCTCTTTGTGCATTGAAAAACATGCCTTCATTGCCTTTGGAAGGCCTATAAAAGGAGGAGCTCTCTCATTCATTTGGCATCTGTTCATTTGACAAAATTCTCTCTACAAAGCTATTGAGCTTATAATCTTGAGGCCTGCGAGTTTCAAGTGTTGAGGTGATGCTCCCTCAACAAGCAAGGCGATGCTCCCTTGTGATATTGTGAGGTGTTGACATTCAGTTGACATCATTGAGTTTGATTGAGTTGATCAAGTGTAGTCGCCATTGTAAACATCAAGGCTTCAAGGCCTTTCTTTTGTAATTCCATTGAATAAATTGTACTTCATGCTGTTGAAAGCATTATCCATGTAATAAGACATTGCAAGTTGATTGAATCAAGTAAATAAACAAGTACCCAACTCCCATTCAAGTAGTTATCTTTGATGTATATCTTTGTGTTGTTGAAGTAGTTGATGAGTTGATAGCAAGTAAAATTGTTTAAGTAAGGAAAAATTTTCGTAGAACTAGTTGGGTATCTTACATTAGATGTCTTTAAATACTAGCACATAACTTTGTGCCATACATGCGGTTAGTTGGCTCAAGGTAGAAGGGTGAAGGGAGCTAGTTGGTCAAATTTGAATTTTGAATTAGAAAGGGATGCTTTGGTGGTTGCTCTTTAGATTGATTGCCTTACAATCTTTAGATGATTCTTCAATGATTCTTAAGTGATTAGAATGAATGCATTGAATGCCTTTAAATACTAGCACAGAACATCAAATTGTGCCAACACATGCAATTAGTTGACTCTAGGTAGAAGGGTAAAGGGGGCTAGTTGGCTAAAATTGAATTTTAAATTTTAAATTGGAAAGAGACAAGTTCATAACCACAAACTTGTCCTAGAATGGAATAATGGTCAAATCTAGGTGACAAATTGTTAGTGTAAATAAGAATGTTATACTTGTACTAGTTAACTTTTAGCCTATCTAGGAGAGTCATATTACACTTATCAGTTCACACTTAGGGACTTATACCTTTTTTTGTCTCATCTGATGGGGACTTTAGACATGTCTCAAGTGTCCTAACATGTGTCACACTCTTGGAAGGTTAGTTAGTTATTTACTCCTACCTTCCTACTTCCTCCTTGTCCTACTTATACAAGGAGCTTTATTGTAAACTATAAGCTTCACATTTGATTCACTTTTTATGATAGTTAATTTGGTTTATTAGGATCATAATTCATTTGTGAAAGCTATTTAAATTTAGCATTCAAACTTTGGTTACTCCAACATAGTATTATAGCCATGACATGCAAATCCCTTCCCTCTTTTTGATGAATCTAGCACTAAGCCCTATCAAAAGTGTCTCGTGGAGCCACACAAACCTCACCATTGAGTCTACAAAGTCTAAGAAACTTAAATTACCTATTGTTTTGTCAATTTTTATATAAGCAATTTTTGCCCAAAAAAACCCTGTTGAACCCATGTACCGTATGGTTGTACGACCATACCATGTATGGATTTTTGTACCTATCTAGATTTCTATAGGGGAAAAGACCCAATAGGTGAGATAGTTCCAATGGTTGAGATAGTATATGTGCATTTAAGGCCCAATATTTTTTGAAGTTTAGTACTAGTAGTTGTGACTTTAAGGTTGTTAGTGTTACTATAAGTACTAATAATTGAATGAAATGTGCCCTTTAGATTTAAAAAGTAACCAATCATGTGATGCCAAATCAGCACACCATCAAAGGAGGTCTTAATGCACACCTATTGGTCCACCCTTTTTTTGGGGGAACTATTTGACACCTCAACAAAAAGCATGTTGATATGGCATCGTATTTGATGATGTGGCCTTGAAACCTTAGTTATAAGCAGGGGCATTGCCAAGTAAGCTACTATAAAAATTTTGGAGTGATTCGAAATTGACATGTATGATTTTGAGAGGCGTGAAGTTAGGGTGCACCACTACTGGGTCCTCTCCCCTAGATTTTATTAGTTTGAAAGTAATTTTCTTTTTGCAAAATTAAAAATTCCAATTTCCAGGTGATCTCTGGTTTACTGGTTTGATCAACAATTTGAAGGTTTTTTTGTGTATGGTCAAGGGTTTCTGATATCTTGGCTGCTCGTGGTTTTCTCTTACCAGTCTATGGTTTTTGGTGGCCTCCACATTCAATAGTTACGAAGGTTCTTTGGTTTGACCAGGATTTCTACTTCGAGGGTTTCTGAAACATTTTATCACAGAGCCACCATCAAGTTTCAAAAACATCACCACTGAGCAACTCTTCCAAACCGCCTCATCACTGCTGCCTCTGGTTTATCCTCATCAAAGGAAGCACCACCAGCACAACACTCAACAACCATCGAGACTTCCAATGACCGTTGCCTTTGAATCCACTTCTGTGCCAGGCTTAGAAGGAGACATGGCTGCAAAAGGTCCACGTGGCATCGAATGTGGCAAAGGTGTTCAGGTTTCAGGCATTGGAATCAGTCAATTCAAGGGTGAAGTCATAGTTCCATCGCTATTTTATTAGCACTAATAGTTGGAGTTTGTTTGATGGTTCAGTTTTATACCAACACATTTTTTATAAATATTATTGATTGTAATAATTTTTTTTGACATTTACTAATTTTTTTAGCTATATATTGTTTGTCATCTAACAATTTTTATTTGTTACAAATTTTTCAAACTGCATCCCAACACAAACCACTAGGGTCGCAGTTACCCTCAAACCATCATCATTCACTGTTAGCTGAGGATGATAGCTACTAGCGGTTACTCCAAAGACTGCCAACATTATTTGTAACTGCTAGTCTTTGTAACTGCCACAGTCACTGTCTAATAGACTGCCAGTTTCTTTGTAGCCATTAAATGTTATGTTGACCTCTAGCTATCATCTCTAGCCGCTAGCAGTCATATCTAACTGCCAACCTTGCCAAATGCATCTAAAAGGGGGTACGTTTTCTATTTACAATATCTTGCAAACCACGGGGTGTTTTTTTGACCTTGAATAGGCGTTGAAAGCTGGTTCTATCCACTACATAGTGGCAAACTGTTTTTTAATTATGTTATTTTTTCTTATTTTTAGGCCTATGAAGTACACATTTTGTATTAAATTTTGATGGGTATAACTTTCACCCTATATCAAAATTTTGCATTTTTTTTTGAAATTTATCAAAAATCACAAATATTTCAATTGCATGAGTAATTTTTAGATTTGGATAGCGTTTTTTTTTCAAAAAAATAAATTAAATCACCATGTGTTATAAACGGTCGATTTAGGCTTCCAAGTTGTAAAAATTGTAATAAAAACTTCTCTATTATTCTATGGGGGCCTATTTTATAGCACTAATAATTTTGGGGGGACAATCTTGTCATTTTGTATTTGCATTTGCTAGTTTTTAGATCATGTCTCTCACACTAAATCTTTTTCATTTGAGTATTCTTTGTAATCCTCCTAATAAATAGAAAATCAAATATGGTTATTGTGGGAAGAAAAGGCATATTGAAGATGATTGTATTCTAAGACAAATTGATGAAATGAAGCAACTTCTTCTAGATCATAATATTGTTTTATTTGATCATTCTAATCAAGCACATGCAAATTCATCATATGATTTCACTAACAACATCATTTGGGGATGAACAATGTAGTCTGATGACTCGCATTGACATATCATCTCTCCCATTATCACCTATTGCTACATTCAAATCTAGTGTTGATACATCTATGGATTCTAGTAATTCTTTGCAGAAGGATATTGATATCAATTTTCTAGATCCACCTGATTGGAACACATTTCTACCAGACATATCATCCTTGTTTGTAGAGTCTCGCATTGTAGATTTGGAGGACATAATTGAGGACATTTATCTTCTATTTGGTGTCAGCTTTAATTGGGTTGCATCACCATCACTTTCTTCAGATGTCATGAGGGAACATTCAAACCCTCTTGTTCTTTCTTAACATACATTTACTTCTATAGTGACAAATTTTGTAAATATTCACGAGTCCACATATCTAACTTAGTCAATGTTCATATTGACATCTTCTACAGAAGTACACAATTCTCATAGGTCTAGTTGTATTGTGTATGATGAGCACCATACATCCATGGTTACTATATCTAAATATTTTATGGTGCTTGATTTATCATGTTAGAATTTGTCATAGTTTGGAATTATCTTATAGATCTTTGATCAACATTCAAAGACATCATCTTGGGCTTCATCATTATCTTTGGACCATGTGTAGAATTTAGAGACATTCACCCTTCTCTTGCATATTCGTATTCAAAATGGGAAGATATATTGCACACGTTTTTGGTTTTTCTTCTTCCCAAGTGGATAAATGTTGTTCAATGATCATGGTTCATCTTTAGAATCTAGTGTTGAGCATCTACCAACACTACAAGAGGTGATTTGAGGGGATGTTGCATGGGTTCTCTTCTTATCACAATTTTGGGAGGGAACATTTCCCCACATGGGGCTCTTTTCTTCTCACTTTTGGGGTTGGGGTTGGGGGGATAGGGGGTCATCTAGACCTTCTCTCTTTTTCTCTCTTATCGAGGGGGGGGGTATTTCTTGTACATTTGTGCTAGAAGTAGTCCTTGGGGGTCATAATAAGTCATTCTTTCCTCTTCACTTGTACATTTTTTCATGCATCTTTTCTATTTTGGAGAAGAGTTTTATTTCCCACTAGGTTTTCTCCTTTACTCTATTTGTGAGAAAATTTTTTATACATGGGTACCTAATATGGCCTCATAGTCAAGACCCATCTTTATTTGCATAGTCTCCCTAAGTTACTCTTAGAAGGGTGTTAATGTAAATAAGGACACTATACAACTAGTTAGCTTTCAACCTATCTAGGAGAGTCCTATTTACACTTATTAAGTCCACACTTAGGGATTTTTACCTTTTTTTTCTCATCTCATGGAGACTTTACACATGTCCTCATGCTTGTCTCAAGTGTCCTAACATGCCACAGACTCTTGGAGGGTTAATAAATTATTTACTCCTACCTCCCAACTTCCTCCTTGCCCTACTTATACAAGGAGCCTCATTGTAAATTGCAAGGTTCAAATATGATTCACTTTTTATGATAGTCATTTTGGTGTATTGTGTTCATAATTTAGTTGTAGAAGCTCTTTGGATTTTGCATTCAGATCTTGGTTGCTCCAACACAAATGACTAATTGGAGGTAGGTACATAGACAAGTGTGATAAGTAGGTGGACTACTAAGATAAATATATAAGAGTATGTAAATGGATAGGGTAGGACTAGATGTATATTAATATGTGTGTGTAAAGGGATAAAAAGGCTAAGGTAATGAGCCTAGCTTTTGTAATGAATCTACAAGAAAAATAATACAATATGCACATAAATACAAACAATATAGAGAAATCTAATGCTTTTTATTATCTTTGTAGAACCACTTTGAGGGGTGTTAGTAAGGAAAGAAGGATCACAAACCAAAGTTCTAAGCCTAAGAGTCTTGCATGTTGTGGTTATACCCTAGTTATAACAGTAAGAGAAGGATCAAAGCAATTGCAATGGGAATCAATATTATGTGGCAGCTTAATATAATAGATGACTCATCACATAGAAATTAAACATTCATTTTAAACATCCCAATAATATTATGAATCCTTTATAGATATACACTTCATGTATTACAATGTCCAATATACAATATCTTCTCTACTCTTCTTTCTATCCTATAATTCCTTCTATATTCCTTCCTCTCTCTCTTACTCCTATGTTATTATATACATATAACTCTATTGGGGACGTGCCCCTTACAAAGGATGACTATTCCTACTAGGCCTAGTCAGCCTTATGCTCTGCATCCTACTTGTGACCAAGTGCAGTGACTTCAGGTCATTGTATCAATTGCTGCCAACATCATTCCCCCCTTTGAAATTATCTTTCCCTCAAGACATGCAAAAAATTTAGTTTTTAGGCAATACATTCCTGTATATCTCGTTCAATTGAGCAAATGTGGTGGGCTGATGCAAGAAGTTGGGTCCACAAAAGCTCAAAAAGTAGAAGTGTTTTTGCTGTTTTTCAGAATTTGTCACTTGAACTGAAAATTTGAAGCACTTATTGAATGAATCTTTAAAAAAGTTAGTAAAATGAAATTTAGTATTTTGAATCTAGTTTCCAAATATGTAATTTATTGAAATACCCAGATGACAGAAATTAAATTTTGATAGGCATGTATAAAAACCACTTTTTAAAAGTCATTTTTTTTACCATACCATGCACGTGTACGGACACCACTTTTTGACCTAAATAAAAGTATTTTTCTAATTTATTTTGGAAAAGATATCTAACAACATGAAGATTGATGAGGATATTTTTTTCTAATTTTTTTCTGAATATTTTTTCTTTCTTGAATTTTTATTGGCCCTAATTGTTGTTTCTAAAAATCAACGTGTACGGACAACATAATTGGACCTAAACTAAACATTTTTTGAAATTTTTTTCTTTGTGTGGAGAATTACCTAAATATTGATGTCATATAATTTTTTTTACAAAAAAATTAACCAAAAAAAAGTTATTAAAAAAAAAAAAACCTATTATTTCAAGTTTATGGACCAGTTTGCTTAGAAATTAATTAAAAACTAGAAAACATAATCCAATCTTAACAAAATTTATATATTTAGAAACTAGAAATCATGTTCTATAATGGGTTTTAATTTCATAGATTAATTCAAAAAATTATCTATATTGCCAAAGTTGGACATTTCTCTTGAACTTGCCTTAGTTTTTAGTTGCAGGTCAAAGGCTAAGGGTCAGGATGCCAAGCCTTTCCCGAGCCTCAAAATTTGAAAAACGCGTATGCGTAATAAAATGCATGTGTTCTAGAACTAAATGTGTATGCGTTATATAACGCGTACACGTTATGTATTTTCGCGTTTGAATACCTTTAAGAAACACATGCATTATATAACGCATACACATTTTATAACGCATATGCGTTTTATAACACGTATGCGTTTCTTGTTACATAACGCATACACATTTTATAACGTGTATGCATTTCTTGTTATAAAACCCATACGTGTTTTATAATGCATATGCATTTTAGGCTCGGGTACCCGTACCTAAGCCCATACGTGTTTTTTCAATAACGTATATGCATTTCTTGCAAGATTTTTTTTGGCCAAAACTTCCCCTCTTCATGGACCCAACTTCTTGTTTTTACCCTAGTATCCTATTGAGTCTTTGCCTATTGTAGTATGTGCATTTGATTGTGGGTCTAAATTCTTATATTTTTCTACCTCTGCAATACTGGTAGGGGTTTGAATTTGTTAGACTATATCTTTTTGACATCTCTGAGTAGACCAGTCACATGTGCAAATCTAAGGCTTACTACCTCCTGCAACTATTTAATTTGGGCTTTGATTAATTCTCTTTAATCTTGCAACTATTGTAATTGTATTTGCATTGTTTCTACTTGTGCCCTTATTGTCCCATCGACATATTGCATTGGATCATAAGTATCAGTCATTTGTATTATTTGTAACTCTATTTGTTCTATTTGATTCCTTAGGCTTTTGGTTAGTGTAGGTCATTGGAGGAAAAATTGATATAGTGTGGTAATATCATTGGTTGTTTTTTATAGAGTATTGATATGTGTCTCTAATTGTGTATGCATTGTGGCACATTTCCTTCTAGCCTCATCCATTTTGTTTATCTTTACCTCTTCTATGACTTTGTTTCTGATTACGTTGGCATGATTGTATATCTGTGCTTTGATTCCATCTAGAACTAGTGGCAATGTTGTGTCTCTTTGCAGTTGCGGAATCTTACTCTAAATTGTTGATATAGCCTCCTCTAATTACTCTGTTATCTCAACATGTTGTTTCAATATTTCTTCCCTTGCTGTGCTATGAACGATATCTCCTAATTGGAACTTCTGTAGGGGTGAGATGCTAGTCAGGTCTACCTATGAGCCTATGAGTGGAAATTGGAGTAATTGTGATGGTACCATTGGCTGGATCTATTTTTGTTGTGCCAAAAATTCTTTGATATGTCGCATAGGAGATGTTGTGGTGGATGGAGTTGGTCTCTCTAGAGATAGAGGTGGTTCTTTCTATGGTCCCTCTCCCTCTAATTGTGGTGTTTCTTGTTATGTGCCTCTAAATTCTTTGTTTGACTCTTGCTAAGCCTTATTTTGTTCTTCCATCATTATCACATATGCTTTCCTTGTCACCACAATTGTTCTTGTTAAATCTTCCCTCTCAACTCCTTATTCAGAGCCATTGGTGTATCTACTCGTTTAGATCTCAACTCTCTAGGTTGTAATTGTGATAATTTTTCTTTTTGGTGAAGAGAGAGGTTGGGGTAAATCTCAACTAATGTTTTCTTTTGTATTTATTCCTCCATTTCTAATACTTTTTCACTTTTCTTCTAGTTTAAAGAGGCCAGTTGGTCCAGAAAGTTTTTGATTATGTTGTTTGAGGTGTCTTCAAACACTCTTATATGCTGAATTATAGCCGCTTCAATAATTGCTTGATTTTTTAGACCTACCTTATTATACATCTTAGCAGTTTGTTTGAGCATTCCTATATTGTTTAGGACTATAATTGTGAGGAGGTCTACACTCATTATATCCTCCTTTTCTTCTTGTGCCTCTATTTCCACCATTATTTATTTACTTCTCCTTTTCATTCTTTTTGAGGTGGTTGAACTTCTACTTCCTCTTCTAATTTTTTGCTTGAGATATGGATTATTTTGCATTTCACTGCTTGCTTTTGTCTAGGTTTCTTCTACACCAAACTCAAGTGTATCAATATTTCTAATGCTTCTTCTATTGATGGGTCTAGTTGTGGTGCTTGTGAAGTGCTTATTGATGCTACTTGTGTGGATGTACTATGTTCAACTGTAGTCTGTGACCCTAGGGACCCCAAGTTCAATCTTTCCAACCTCTGTACTTGTGGTGTAGAGGTACTTATTTGTGGTGCTTCTTTCTTTTGGATTCCCCATTTCTTGTGCAGTTTTTCCTTGTGCTTCTCCACATGCTCTTTTATATTTTTCTTAGATTTCTTATCAATAAACTCCTTGTAGGTGTCAAATCTCTCCGCAGTTGTATCATTGGGTTGATTCAATAAGTTTGTTGCATAGGATTCCACCATATCATATGAAATGTGTTACCTACTTTGCATTTGTTATTGGAGGGATTTGAAGAACCCCTAATATGTGATAGTATATGATGCGGTGTCTTTGAACTATCAATCATGGTATTTTATGTGCACTGCTATTGATTGATTTGTTTTCCATGCTTTTCTAAAAAATGAAGGCAATACATTCATGAAGTAAAATGTAAGGAAAATGATTAAAGTCCCATACCAAAATTGATACTTTTTGTTCTTTGTCCTTTGTAGATTCTCTAGTAGCTACTTCGAGAAGACTTTGCACAAGTTAAACTCTTTGCATTCTAAAATCATCTGGTATGCAGTGTGGATTGTAGTGCCTATTGTGGAATCATTTCTATTGGTATAATAAATTTTATACGTGATACCCATGGTGGTATATCGTACAACCAGATACCGCACAACTAGATTTATAATTTTTGTCACATTTAAGCTCCTTCCATCGTATGTTACACTGATCAGCTCCGTGACTTGCTCATTCCTAATGGCTTTTTTGTAGGGTAGCTCCCCTATTGCACACAACTCTGTTACCGCCTAGATCGCTTACTTGGTTATGCGGTAGCGCTTTTTAAGGTAAATGTATTGATTTTGGATTAAAATGAGAATAATTTTGATCCACCAATGCTCCACCAAGAAATTTAGGAAGTCTTTCCACACATCTAGCTTTTTCTTCTCTATTTCCTTGTATTGTGGCATATTGTGTTCGGTCTGACTACAACAAGGCTCTTCGGAGTTCTTTGAACTTGGTGTAGTTTATATCGGTGCATGAATATACTTCCTGACATCCTCTGTATAAATTACATCAATTTGGAAAATAGAGAATGCCCCATCTAGGTCAACCTCCATTGCCCTATACAAAAACTTCTTATACTTGGGGCATGGCTTCTCAGAGATATCAACCAAGATTGGAGTTGACATTTTTTCTTTGTAATTTGCTTAGATTTACATAATTTGTTCTTCTTTCTTGAGTTCACAACTTTTTTAGTATGCAAGTGTGTTGAGTGATGATTTGGATCCATGTTTTATAACCCTAGCGGTGGGATTTGCATTAAATGCATTTGCCTGTTCTTGGTTTGGCACAAGTTTTTAATTGTTATATTCTCGTGGGTGATTTTTCTTGCCAGTTTTTACTTATATCATACATATGATACATATAATACAAATTTTGATTTTTTTTTCATTTTACTTTATCCCATATTTTTATGATAGTGTTTTAGTCTTTCGCCATTCACATATCTTTCTAGAAGCTTTCCTTATAATGTTTATCTCACCAAACTAGAGTTTTAGATTTCTTCAAATTAATAAGGTCCTAGCCATTTAAATTTCAATTTTCTTTACTATTTGAACTTATTGTCATAGAGTATAGCACTAGATCCCCTTTATTGAACACTTAATGTCTTAAATTTCTATCATGCCGGGATTTTTGTCTTTTATGTTCGAGGCTTTAATTGTAAGTTGCTAGTAGCCTATTTTCATCCAATTTGGTGAGATCTTCCAACCTTTTCTTTAGTGATTCTTCCTCATCCAACATCAATGTAAGTGTGATGCACAAATTTGGTACAATAAAGTTCATGGGTAGAGTGGCATCTAGTTCAAATGGTGAAAATTTAGTTGTTCTTTTGCAAGTTGTTCTATATGCCCATAATACCACTAGAATTTTTATATCCCAATTTGTTGTGTTTCCATTGCACATCTTTGTCAAAGTTGTTCCTATAATCTTATTTAATTTTTTACTTATTCTATTAGCCTGTGGATGGTAGGGGCTACTTTTGTTATGATTGATCATGAAGTTACTAAGTAGCTCTGCAATTACCTTGTTGACAAAATGTTTGTCTTGGTCACTTATAATACTCAAAGGGAACCCAGACCTTCTTATTATGTTTTCCTATATGAATTTGGTGGCAGTTTTGGTTGTACAATCTTGGGTTCTACTTCTACCTATTTTGTAAGGTATTCAACTCTAGTAATTATAAACCTGTCTTTTATGCATTTTGCCGGTGGATCAATGGGTCTTATGAAGTCTATATCCCACTTTTCAAATGTTATTTGGACAAGGACTAGTCATAGTGGCATCTCATCTTTTACGATGGGTTTTCCCACTCTTTGGCATATATCACATTGCTTAACATATTGATTGGCATCCTTAAATAGTTTTGACCATCATAGTCTAGATATAATAACCTTCTTTGTGGTGGTTTCTCCTGAGTTATGTCCTCTAGAAATTTCCTCATGTGCTTCCCTTAGAATGTCTTGTCTTTCATGTTCAAATACCACTATTCTTAAAATGTCATCTTTCCCAATTATATGTATTTCTCCTTCAATTAATGTGTATGGTAGTGACTTCCTTAACAATATATGTTTTTCAATGGGTGAACTATTCTCCAGAAATTCTCCAAGTTATCAGTTTCCTCTCTTATTTCAATTCTAGATAGGTAATCAGAACCTTGGTTGTTCTTCCCTGATTTAACTATGATATTAAAATTGAATTCTTGAAATAGTAACAAACACCTACATATTTTCCCTTATGTTACCAATCCATTTAGTAGATATTTTAATGGCTCATGGTTTGTGTAAAATGTGAATGGGATAGACAAACGATAATGTCTGAATTTATGCAAAGGATATACCATTTCTAGTGCTTCCCTTTCTGTAGTGGTGTAATTTTTCTATGCTTGAGAAAGTTTGGAGCTTGTAAATGCTATTAGATGGTCCTTATTCCCTTTAGGTTGTGCTAATACTATGCCAATTACTATTCCTAACTCATCTACATGAACATGGAATGGTATGTTCTAAGCCAAAAAAAATAGTATGGGAGCTTTTGCTATCTTTTTCTTGATTGTGTCAAATGATTATTGACATTTCTTGTTCTACTCAATTGTTTTATTTGGTTTCTCCTTTAGTAGTTCTTCAATTGGTGTTACTATAGTGGCATATCCTTTGATAAATTTTTGGTGATATCCGGTATAACCTAAGAAGGTTTTCACCTCTGATGTTGTCTTTTACAGTGGTAAGTTCATAATTAGTGCCACTTTCAAATGGTCTAGCATGAGTCATTCTTTTCATATTATGTGTCCTAAAACTGTACCAAATGGTACCACAAAGATGAATTTTTCAAGTTTAGTGTAATTTGTTGGCTCCTGTACATCTTTCCAACACTGTGTGGAGCACTTGAACATGGGTTTTCAATAGTCCATAGACTATCCAATCATCTAAATAGACTTCTAGAAAGTCATGGATAAAATCTTTAAATGTGTTGAGCATTATTCAGCGAAAGACTATTGGCACATTCTTTAGTCCAAAGGGCATTATAGTGTAGATGAAGGACCCCCCCCCCTCTATCGCAAATGTAGTTCTTGATTGGTCCTCTTGACTTGGTGATCATGAATACAAGATTTGTTCAATTCTCTAAAAGATACACATATTATGATATCTCTTGTTTTCTTATCCATTTTGACTTATCCATTCCACATCCTCTATTGGCTTGATGATTCCTACTGCAAGCATTTTTTCAATTTCAGTTTTTATCTTCTTTTGCATGTTACAATTTAATCTATATTGTCTCTTTTTCTATGGTTTTATTCCTTCTTTCTATTGGATTTTCATTATACTTTCTACTTCTTTGATTCCTTTTAGGTTTGTGAATGTCTGGGGGAATAGATCTTCATATTTTGTGAGGACTTCCATAATTTGCATCACTTCATTTTCCTCCCAATAATATCCTATTTTTGAAAGTTTAGGACTTCCTTCTAATGTTATATTTTCCTCTCTCAATTTTAGCGGTTGATTGTAATATTTATCCTTAGATTTAGTACATGATGTGATTGTCCTTCTCCTTGGTTGATTTTTATATTCAATAGGGGTTCTTCTTCATTTTCCCTTTCATTGTGTTGTGTTGTGTAGCATATTTTTTTAGAATATTGTTCTTGTGTATCCATCTATTCTATTAACTTCCATATTCCTTCCTTTCTTTAAGGTTCTAGTAATTGTTGTTTTATTGATTTTTGTATTGATTTTTTGTATGGGAACAAGATAAAAAAAAAAAAAGAATTGGAAAAGGCCAAAAAAGAATTGGAAAAGTAAAGGCATTTGATAAATCCATAAAATCCCTTTCTTGAACAACATGCTATATTCAGGGACTTGCTAACTATTCATTGCCCTTAGTATTCTGTAGTTCAACAATGCCTAACTTAGGTTTTACCCAAGGCCATTCAAATAACAATCCTATAGCTTCTCTAACAATAACCATGGAGGACCATTTGGCTGAGAAAGGTTCACCAAGCTACAACACATCTACAAACTTGATGCCCTCATCAAGATTCTCCTTTCCAACATCAGTGATAAGAATGTTAACTTGTATGGTGTGGATACTTTTTTGGGAGGCATGTATGCCATTGTCAATTTAAAATAGCATGATAGATTGCATGCCATTTTGTTTAGTCACTTAATGTGTTAATACCATATGATTGTACATGGAAACATATATGTTGAATTTCTATCATCATTTTGAAGGTCATCCATGTATATACAATGAACCAAGTTTGACACATCGATATATATATATATATATACTCAAATTTATAGTAGAATACTATTAGCACAAGTATCTTTTCTTTTGTTATTTGAAATATAAAATGAAACAAAATTCAAGTTATAGATTTATATATCCATATACAATGAAATTAAATAAAAGTTTTAGATTTATATATCCATTTACAATGAAATTAAATACAAGTTTTAGATTTTTAATAGAGTGTTAGATCACCTTTTAGATAGATTATAGGTATGTTTGGTATGTTAAATATGCATCTTATGAAGTTTGTTTGAGCACAAAGACCAAGTGAAATCTTAATATGGCCAAGTCCACAATAATTTAACTTGAACTAAAATGTTACATGGATATCTTCATCCAAATTATACTATAATAGTATCATCAAAATTAAATATTCAATGAAACTAAATTTAAGTTTTTGAAGCTTTTTGACAAGGATAAAATCAATGTCCAAAATGGTGAGCTCTAACCTTTTAAACATGAGATTTGTAAATGTAATTTGAACATTTCATTTGTAATGGGTTTTAAGGGCTCCAATATATGAATGTTAACTTGTTGATGTTTTGCCTACTCAACAATCTCCTTTCCACCTTTTCCCAACATGTTTTCATAGATCGAGGCATGGTTTTCACAAAGAGCTCCTGTGGAGGGCTTTTCATGGCATCAACCGATGTTGGACATGTGTATGCATATACATATATACATACATACATGCATCCACACATATATATATGGATGCATATATGTATGTATATATGTATATGCTTCCCCCACTTTCCCTCAGAAAAACATGATAATGGAGTTGAAAACTCTGTGCTGCGCAGGATGGATATTAATGCTTATCTTCCCCATAGTCTTCTGCTATGACCGATGTCTTCATAAATCGAAAGTATCCTATTACTCTTCCTTTGAGTCTGCCAATGGTAAGTGTAAATTTCATAAACCCTTAAATCTTTTTTCTTGGCAGAGTAGCTTATCCATGGATCTGAATAATAATTCTATTGTAAATTACAGTGGGAGCATGTGGATACGAGTCCTTTGCAGCAACCTTGAATAGTGGAGATGTGGCCATAGCGAGCACTATAATATATAGGGAAGGGGTTGGATGTGGCGGCTGCTTTCATGTAGGAACTAATCAGTCAGATTATCTTTTGCTTTTGCTTCTTCCTTGGGATTAGGAATAAGAGTAAGCCGGTTTAAACTGTTATCTTGTGCAGATTAGATGCACATACCCAGCGATTTGCAGCAAATCAGGGGTAAAAGTTGTGGTTTCAGACTTCACCAAAAACAATCAGACGAATTTTGTGCTACCCAGTCACACCTTCTCAAAGCTGGCACAACCCACAAAATCTTCTCAGCCTCTGAAGATGGGCATTGTGGATATTGAGTACAAATGGTGAGTAATTGGCGATACTTAATTATTTTTCAAATTTTCATCATTCGGCCACAGAAGGAAAAATAGTGTTTCAATTTTGCTTCAATTTCGATACTTCATTTATTTTGTTTTATCAATTTTAAGGGATATGGGCCGTTTGACAAGAATCTATCTTCTTATTTTCCTGAAAGAATACTATGTGAGTATCCAGGGCAGAACATGACAGTGAAAATAGACAAAATAAGCAACTATCCTTACTTTCTTGCCGTGCAATTTCTGTACCAAGGAGGCCAGACGGATATCATCATTGTGGATGTTGCTCAGGTAAGAGACAGACATACTCATGACTGTTATATCTTCAAAAAATAAAACTAGAGATGAGTAGGTAATGGGTTAAATTTGCAAAGTGCAGGTGGGATCTTTGAATTGGAAATACATGACGCGCAACTACGGCACCATGTGGAGTTTGCAGGAGCCTCCACCGGTGGGGCCTCTATCTTTACGGATGGTTGTTATGAGTAGATACGATGGTTATTGGGTGTGGCCCAAGGCAGCTGTACTGCCGTCAAACTGGTCTATGGGTTTGTTGGAATATTAATCCCAACCACCATTATTATTGAAAAAGACTTTTGTTTCTACTTTCTCCTATTTCACCTGCCTAAGTCCAATTTCTCATAATTTTTCTGCAGATGTTGTCATGAGTGTATGGGCTCCCATCACCAGCATATGGAAAAAGGCTGGTTTTTGTCAAATAAAAAATGCAGTCTGTCAAGTCTTTTTATTAGTATGTGTTGTTTTAATTAGGGAGTAGCATAGAGGTATGGGGGGCTCTATTTTTTCTATATTTTTATTGAGAGCAGCAGCTCTATTTTTTGTTGGGTGTAACGCTATGTTTTCAGGTATGTAGTATTAAGTGCCGCAGTTTAATAATGTTCTGTTTTTCTTTTTTAATATGTAATGAGCTATAGCTCTATTTTAGAGAAGAAGAAGAATACATATAAATACAATTGTTTTTCTATGTGTTCTCAAGTAGCAAGAAATGATTGTTGGTGTATTTGTTTTAATTTTGTGAAAACTTCAAATATTTGTTGCTCTGTTTTCTCTGTTTTCCTTTTCTTTTTTCTCTCATCTGGTATTAGAGCCAAAGGTTGCTCAAAGAAAGTCTAAGTAGAGCTGAAAGTTATTAGTGCAAAGGGCTTCATCAACAAAGAGCTCCAACAAAGTTTTTTCAAGGCAAAGGTATATACAATCAACAATGGCAAGCACAAGCACAAATTTAACAAATCCTCAAATCCCATAGTTCAATGGAAAAAATTATGATTATTGGTCCATAACAATGAAGGCACTCTTTTGTTCTCAAGACATATGCGATCTTGTAGAGAATGGCTTTCTAGAACCAACAGATGCAACAACATACAATGCCCTATCTCAAGCAGAGAAAGATTTGTTGAGGGATAATAGGAAGAAGGACTCCCAAGCTCTCTTTTACATCTTTCAAGCAATGCATGAGAGCATTTTGCCAAGGATTGTAGCAGCAACAAAATCCAAACAGGCACGGGATATTCTTCAAAAAACTTATCAAGGAATGACAAAGGTGAAGACAACTAAGTTGCAAATGTTGAGAAGAGATTTTGAATCAATCTTCATGAAGGATTCAGATTCAATAGACACTTTCTTCACACAAATGATAGGTTTAGTTAATCAAATTAGATCTCATGGTGAAACACTTGAAGATAGAAAAATTGTTGAAAAGATTTTAAGGAGTTTACCCACAAGGTTTGAATCCATAGTTGTGACCATAGAGGAAACAAAGAACCTATCACAGTTTTCAGTTAATGAACTCCATGCATCTCTCATCTCACATGAACATAGACTAAGTAGGTCAGAAAACACCTCATTGGAGCATGCATTCAAGTCACAAGTTTCAATCAGCCATGGTAGAGGTAGAGGAAGGAATTCATATAGAGGTGGAAGAAGCAGCCCATCAAGCTCAAGTGGAAGAGGTAGCAGCCAAAACTCAAGCCCAAACTCATCTCAAAATCAACCACAAGGTCAAAGGTATGACAAATCTCAAATCCAATGTCATTATTGAAAGAAGTATGGGCATTATTCAAATGAGTGTAGAAAGAATCGAGATGATTTTAGAAAACCAAATGTAAACTTCATCAAAGAAAATCAAAATCAAAGTAATATGTTCATAGCATGCAATGTAACACAAGAGAATCAAAAGGATGTATGCTTCTTAGACTCAGGTTGCAGCAATCACATGACCGGGAATCTAGAAATGTTCTCAAGTTTAGATGTGTTAGGTTTTTTCATCTGAATCAACAATGGGTTTACCAGTTCCAATGCACAGGTAGATTCGACCAACAAATACAGGAGGTTGCATGAGCTACCTCCCCTTCACTTCTAATTTTTTTACACCAAGGGGGTATCCCTATAGCTAAAGATTTAACTTTGACTCACCCAACATAAAGATTTAGCCTTTTATTCATAGGCAGAATACTCTCATTTTAGGACTAAGATTTGTGTGATAAATCACAAGGTTGGCAGTGTTCTTGGACATATCTAACTAGTTAGGAATGAGAGTATGCAAGGGTCCTATTTCTACTCCTACAAACCTACTGGTTGGAATTATGAAATGATTTGTATTTATGTTTTGGATGCAAGACAGGGGGTTTTGGATCATAACTACTACACAAGGATAGACTAGTACCTATCTTAGGGTAAGGAGTCAACTAGACGTATACAAGTGAATGATTTGCACTGGCATTCAAGTTTCAAGGGGTCAGATAGGTATTTGCCTTACAAACACCGCCCAAGAATGAGTATTTAGCTATCTCTACTTACAAACATCCCTGCTGCCATACAATCTTCTTCATACTTAACTTAAAATAGTTTAATCCTCTCTTTGAATGGAGGTCAAAAGCTAAGCATGCAATATAGAAATCTATATCCTAGAATCTAAGTAACCCTTAGCAACCAGATTTAAAAGAAGTGATGCATACAACAGAGACAAATAGCTAAACACATGCAAAGAAGTATTTTTCATCTAAACACAACATGAAACTGAACATGTGCAATGTGCATTCAGATGCAACTCATAAACTCCAAAAGAGATAGAACAACCAAAAAGCTCTATTTTTCGTTATTTCTCCCTAAATTTTTTGCCCAAGTCTTCCACCCCAGAAAAATGAGTGACACAGTCCTGATATACCCAGAACGTGTACTTAGCAATCAAGGTACATGTCATTTTTAAAATGCTGCCAGATACATCGTACCATCAAACAAAACATTCAATGCAGCAGGCAGAAAAAGAAGGAAGAGCAGGTGAGATTGGGAAATGTGCAGCCGCTAGAGATTTTCCCATTAAGAATGGTAGGTAGCCTCTCATTCATCGACCATGCCTCTGTAATTCTGCCATTAATGGCCAACCAACCCACGGCCTCTAGAAATGCAGCAGTTTGCGTGTTTAGGAACTTTTCCCGCCTGGAATGTAGCTACGAATGCATAGGAAAACCCTCCTATGAAATTTTGAAACAAGGCCATCGATTTCCTCTCCGCACATATCTACAACATCAAATCACACTAAAAAGTCATCGACCAATAAAATTATGCCATGTAGGCGCATTATCCCCTTTGACTTTTCACATCGCGAACATACAAAGATACGTATAAATGACTGTGAAGGCTGAGGGTCTTAGAAATTTTTGAAGGTTTACAATGAAAATGCCTATGGATTTTTAGCTGAAAACCTTAACTCCAGGTACAAGCACCACTAAGATGAAAGTGTAAAATCAGATGTAACATTGGGTAATGATAACAAAGTTTCAGTTATGGGCAAAGGAAATATCAACATTCTAACTAAATAGGGGGAGAAGAAGTATATTTCAGATGTGTATTTTGTGCTTGGTCTAAAACATAATCTAATGAGCATTGGACAACTTGTTCAAAAGGGGTATAGAGTCTTCTTCAAAAACAAAGAATGCACTATTCTAGATAAATTTCCAAGTAATCAACTTATTGCTAAAGTGCAAATGACAAACAATAGAATGTTTCCCCTAAAGATTAAGCCAAATTTGAATGTGGAATATGCTCAAGTATAACCCCCATTGAACCCACAAGAGGATAAAGAAGAAGTTGCAATAGTCACACACACCATCTTTCAAGCAGAAATAAAAGATGAAAATTGGTCATGGCATCTAAGATTTGGGCATCTCAACTTTGGAGGTTTGAACCTACTAAATATGAGGAGTATGGTAAAGGGTTTGCCATTAATAGAGAAACCGGAAAGAATATGTGAAGGATAAATCTTGGGAAAGAAACATAGACATTTCCAACTGGCAAGTCAATTAGACCAAAGACACCTTCGGAGATTATACATTGAGATTTAGGTGGGGCAATGCAAACACCCTCAATTGGTGGAAGTTACTACTTTTTGACATTCATTGATGACTATTCAAGGAAAACATGGGTCTGCTTCCTAAGGGAAAAGAATGTAGTGTTTGATTTCTTTTGTCAATTCAAGGCTCTTGTTGAGAAGCAAAGTGGGCACCACATCAAAGCATTGAGAATAGATAGAGGTGGCGAATACATCTCGAATGAATTTCTAAATTTTTGCAAAGACCATGGAATTCACAAGCAATTCACAACCAGGTACACACCTCAACAAAATGGGGTAGTTGAAAGGAAAAATAGAACAATCATGGAAATGTCAAGAAGCATGTTGAAAGCAAAGCATTTGAGAAATGAATAGTGGGCTAAAGCTGTAGCTTATGCAACATATATTATGAATAGGTGTCCAATAAAGAGTGTGAAGAATATGATTCCTGAAGAAGCATGGACTGGAAGAAAGCATAGTGTTGCTCACATGAGAGTATTTGGATGTGTTGCATATGCACATGTGCCGGATGAGTTGAGAAGAAAATTAGACAACAAGGGAGAAAAGTGTATATTTGTTGGTTATAGTGATGAATCAAAGGCACACAAACTATACAATCCAATAACCAAGAAAGTTATAATCAGTAAAGATGTGCAATTCATACAAGATGAAGCATGGGATGGAAATTTGGAGAAAACAATCACTATTGCAGCCAACTTACCACAAGAAGATAGAGAAGTTTTTAGACCAGCAGGTACTCCATCATCTGTAACTCCTTCTACACCCATTTAGGCTCAACAAAGTGGTCATCAAATAACACCATCATCAAGTGTAAGGATAGTCCCACGCACTCAAGCATCCACTCCATCAAATGTACAACAAACACCATCTACAAGTGGCAATCAGGGTCCAGGACCATCAAGTCCACATTCCACAAGTCCAAGTTCAAGTGATATGTCAAATCCTACATTGGTAAGCTTGAGGAGACAAAAAATTAGAAGTATGAGAGACATTTATGATCAAAATGAAGCTGAGAACAATGTTGGTCTAATTTCTCTTTTTGCATTTTATTCACAAGTAGAAGATCCAATTCATTATAAAGATGCAATTAAGGATGAAAAATGGGTAAATGCAATGGATGATGAAATTGATGCAATTGAAAAGAATCAAACATGGGATTTAGTGAGTCTTCCAAAAGACAAGGATGTTATAGGAGTGAAGTGGATTTACAAAACCAAATTATATGCAAATGGTGATGTGCAAAAACATAAAGCAAGACTAGTGGCAAAAGGATATTCACAACAGCTTGGGGTTGATTACAATGAGACATTTGCTCCTGTAGCATGTTTAGACACCGTGAGAACTATGCTTGCAATAGAAGCTCAAAACAAATGGCTAGTTTACCAAATGGATGTGAAATCATCCTTTTTTAATGGTTATCTTGAAGAAGAAGTTTATGTGGAGTAGCCACCTGGGTATAAGATTTTGGGTCAAGAAGACAAAATTTACAAACTGAAAAAGGCACTCTATGGACTCAAGCAAGCCCCAAGAGCTTGGTATAGTAGAGTTGACTCTTATATTTTGCAAAATCACTTCAATAGGTGCAATAGTGAGCCTCAATTGTACACCAAGATGAATGATCAAGGTGAGATCATAATTGTTTGCTTGTATGTTGATGATTTGATATTCATGGGTGATTTGGCAATTGATTTGTTCAAAGGAGCTATGAAGAAGGAGTTTGAAATGACTTATTTGGGACTCATGAAGTATTTTCTTGGCATTGAAGTTAATCAAAATGATAATGGTATATTCATCTCCCAATCTAAGTATGCAAATGACATTTTGAAAAGGTTTAACATGACAAATTGTAAATCAGCTCCAACACCAATTGTCACAGGACTCAAACTAAGCAAGGATGACAAAGGAGCCAACATTGATCCAACTTTGTATAAAGGCTTGTTGGTATCCTCGTGTATTTAATAGCCACAAGGCCTGACATAATGTAGGTAGTTAGTCTCATTTCAAGGTTCATGGAATCTCTAAAAGTTTCTCATTAGCAAGTAGGAAAAAGGATTCTCAGGTATGTGAGTGGAAGAAGGAACTATGGTATTCAATACTCAACATCAAATGAGTTCAAGCTGATAGGATATATAGATAGTGATTGTGCAGGAAGAATTGATGATAGGAAGAACACTTATGGTTATGTTTTTCATTTTGGAACAGGTGTAGTTTCATGGGCTTCAAAGAAACAACCAATAGTCACTCTTTCATTAGCTGAAACAGAGTATGTAGCAGCCACAAGTGCATCATGTCAAGCAATTTGAATGAGAAGAATGTTGATAGAACTCAAGGAAGAATAACAAGAGGCAACAAGGATCTATTGTGACAACAACTTGGCTATAGCATTGGCAAAGAATCTAGTTTTTCACAAGAGAAGCAAACATATAGACACAAGATATCATTTCACTAGAGAGTTGATTAACAATGGAGAGATCTTTTTGGTTTTTTGTAGGTCTCAAGATCAGTATGCAGATATCTTCACCAAACCACTGGGAAAAGAAAGCTTTGAATATTTGAGAGATTGTTTGGGAGTTCTAGATGGCGGTAGTTGTGATTAAGGGGGAGTGTTGGAATATTAATCCCAACCACCGTTATTATTGAAAAAGACTTTTGTTTCTACTTTCTCCTATTTCACCTACCTCCGTCCAATTTCTCATAATTTTTCTGCAGATGCTGTCATGAGCGTATGGGCTCTCATCACCAGTGTATGGAAAAAGGCTAGTTTTTGTCAAATCAAAAATGTAGTCTGCCAAGTCATTTTATTAGTATGTGTATTGTTTTAATTAGGGAGCAGCGTAGAGGTATGGGGGGCTCTATTTTTTTTGTATTTTTATTAAGAGTAGTAGCTCTATTTTCTACTAGGTGTAATGCTCTGTTTTCAGGTATGTAGTATTAAGTGCAGCAGCTTAATAATGCTCTGCTTTTCTTTTTTAATATGTAATGAGCTGTAGCTCTATTTTAGAGAAGAAGAAGAATATATATAAATACAATTATTTTTCTATGTGTTCTCATGCAGCAATGAATGATTGTTGGTGTATTTGTTTTAATTCTATGAAAACTTCAAATATTTGTTGCTCTATTTTCTCTATTTTTCCTCTACCCTTTTCTCTCACTATTGTCTAAATCAATCATGAAAATGGAACATTAACGCAAATAACAAGGAAGCACCTAAGTATATAGATTCTTTACTCTATTTATTGAACCAAATCAAAATGTGTCACTATTAATTGCTCTCTAGAATGATTGGCTTATGATTTCTTGATGATTCTTAGAGAATCAAAATGAATGCCTTGGATGTCTTTAAATACTAACACATAACTTTATACCAAACATGTGGTTAGTTGGCTCAAGGTAGAAGGGTGAAGGGAGTTAGTTGGGAAAATTTAAATTTTGAATTTTAAATTAGAAAAGGGACAAGTAGGTGGTTTCTCTCTAGAATGATTGCCTTATAATCTTTAGATGATTCTTCAATGATTCTTAAGAGATTAGAATGAATGCATTGAATGCCTTTAAACTAGCACATAATATCAAATTGTGTCAAACATGCAATCAGTTGATTCAAGGTAGAAGGGTAAAGGGGGCTAGTTGGCCAAAATTGAATTTTAAATTGGAAAGAGACAAGTTAATGACCACAAACTTGTCCTATAATGGAATAATGGTCAAATCTAGGTAACAAATTGTTAGTGTAAATAAGGACATTATACAACTAGTTAACTTTTAGCCTATCTAGGAGAGTCATATTCACACTTAGGGACTTTACACATGTCTCGACTCCCCACACATGTCGCAAGTTTCCTAACATGTGTCACACTCTTGCAAGGTTGGTTAGTTGTTTACTTTTACCTTCATACTTCCTCCTCTTCCTATTTATACAAGGAGTTTCATTGTAATTTATAAGATTCACATTTGATTCATTTTTTATGATAGTTATTTTGGTTTATTATGCTCATAATTTATTTGTGGAGGTTATTTAGATTTTACATTGAGAGCTTGGCTACTCCAACATGGTATTAGAGTCATGACTTGCAAATCCCTTCCCTTTATTTGGCACGGATCTAGTACTAAGCCCTATCAAGTGTCTTGTAGAGCCAAATAGACCTCACCATTGAGTTAATAAAGCCTAAGAAGATTAAATTACCTATTGTTTTATCAATTTTTGATATAAGTAATTTTTTCCAAAAAATACTTGTTGTACCCCTATACTGTACAGTTGTACAAACATACAATGTATGAATTTAGTACATGTATAGATTTCTGTACTTGAATGGGTTTCTATACCTATACGGATTTGTTTAGTTTGAAAGATTTTTTTTTGCAAAATTAAATTTTCCAATTTCTGGGCAATCTCTAGTTTATTGGTTGATCAACAATTTGAAGGTTTTTCTATGTATGGTTGAGGGTTTCTGATATCTTGGCTTCTCATGGTTTTATCTTGTTGGTCCATTATTTTTTGTGGCCTCCACATTTAATAGTGACAAAGGGTCTTTGGTTTGACCAAGGTTTTTACTTCGAGGGTTTTTGAAACATTTTATCACAAAACCATCACCAGGTTTCAAAAATGTTGCCTCCAAGAAACTCTTCCAAACCACCTCATCACCGCTGCATCTAGTTTATCCTCATCGAAGGAAGAACCACCAACACAACACTCAACAACCATCAAGACTTCCAATTGCCATTGTCCTCGAATTGACTTCTATGCCAGGCTTCATATACACAAGGAAAATAATTCCCCACACACTTAGAAGGAGACATATTTGCAAAAGGTCCATGTGACATCAAGCATGGTGAAGGTGCTCAGTTTTCAGGCATTAGAATCAATCCATTCAAGGGTGAAGTCATAGTTCCATCATTATTTTATTAGCACTTATAGTTAGAGTTTGTTTGATGATTTAGGTTTATACCAACACATTGTTTATAAACATTATTGATTGTAATAATTGCTTTTTGATATTTGCTATATTTTTAGCTCTATTGTTTGTCATCTAACAATTTTTATTTGTTACAAAGTTTTAAAATGCCATCCGAACACAAACCGCTAGGATCACAATTACCTTCAAACTGCCATCATTCACCATTAGCAGAGGACAATAACTACTAGTGGTTACTCCAAAGACTACAAACATTATTTGTTAGTTTTCTATACAAATAATGTTAGTTTTCTTCTTTAGAATTGAAGTAAAACTTTGGCTAGGTCGACTCATTTGGAACACCCAAAATAGGGCAGAAGAATGTATAAAATACAAAGCAAAAATCATTATGGGGGACCATCGACGAAATAGATTGCAAAGAAATTATTAACATCAACTTAAGGAGTTATAGACCAGGAGTTCATTGAGGTTCTTGGTGGAGTTTTAAATGTTACACACAGATTTCCTCCACACAGGTAAGTGATTGAAGCTATTCCAATTCAATGCAAATTTGTTGTTGAACTGTATATGGTTATGAGGAAAATGAGATCAATTTGGTTTTGATTTCCTTCTTGGCATGGATTTTAAATTAATTTTATTGGGGTATTCAAGGGTTTAAAATGAAAACATGCAACTACTCTCAGCCATTAAACAAATTGTTAAAACAAGAACTGACAGCTATTTCATATATGCCTTGTGATTACTGTATTTTTTTCTAGACTTTATCTGCATAAACCAGCTGAAAAGATGCTCTTCCTGTATATGCTATTAGTCTCTGTATGATGTATGTGATCTTGAATTCACTGTCCAAAGGGATAAACCTTTGTATATATACGATGTATGCAATCTTGAAATTTGATGTCCAAAAGGATAAACCTCTACCTCTCTCTCTCTCTCTCTCTCTCTATATATATATATATATATATATATATATATATATATCGATTTATGTGATATTGAATTTGTTGTGCAAAAGGATAAACCTACCATATATGTCGATGCATGTGATATAGAATTTGTTGTGCAAAAGGATAAACCTACCATATATGTCGATGCATGTGATCTTGAATTTGTTGTCCAAAAGGATAAACCTCTGTATATATATAAGTATATGCATTTTATATATTTATACAAAGGTTTATCTTTGTTGTTTTCAATGTAACATTTATGAAATTATGGTACTTTTGGCATCTCCATTTATTGGATATAAAATCTTTGCAAAAACATGAATGATCTTACACAAATTTATCTTAGAATTATCATAGTTGTAGCATGAAATTAGATCTTGCATAATGACATGAAATTAGTTTAATTTGATTTTTCCTTTGAATTAATTACACATGTATGTGGGTAAATATACACACATATATATATGTATATATATAGATATATGTATATATTTACATGAGATAGATACTTGGATCATTTCTATGTGACTAATATCTCTATAGCCTTGAACTACAAAAACATTAAGAGAACAACTTTAGAAACATGAAACTTAGACAACATATGCATTTGCACCGAATATCACATAAAATAAAATAGTAGAAGACTAAAATGCATAAAGAATCATGTAGTTATCTTTTGCATGAAAAGTATTATGCATTTACATCAAATCTTGCATGAATTCATAGAAAATAAATGTAACATCCCGCTACGTAACCCCAAAGGGTAAGAGCCAAAAGATGACAAGATAATTTTTTTTTGACATAAGTAGGCAACATACGCTTATTTGGTTGCCAATAGGATAGATCAACAACATTCATGGCCAAGTATGGACGAATGCGCAACCCGAAAGAGAGGTCTAACTCACTCTCCAGAGGAAACATAAAAATAACTACATTCATTTTAAACACCAAATCAAATGTTCGTAATCCCATATCTAACTATAAACATGAATTCAAAATCAACATAGTACAAATGGATCTAATACCCACACCGGAATCCGTAAACCAAGTAATAAACATCTCATTTCTTCTCATTAATTTCAATGATTACAACTTCTCTCTTAAGAGAGTACAATTACATAACTGCATATACAATTACAATGATATAATCCAGCATATGATGCAAGTAAAATAACATAGTCCTGAATATGATACAAGGATAGAATGGGTGCAATAACTAAATGAAGTAACAGAGAGAAAATAACATCTCCACTAGTGGTGGCAATGCCTCCCAACCATGTGGACTCATAAGAGACCACCCCACCATGCTCGGAGATAGTCACAAGGCCCAAATGGAAGAATAACGACAAGGGGATACAAGATGGCCAACATTCACATCAGACACAGAGCAGACACGGAGAACAGTGCATACAACCAAAGTCATAACACAGGTGTACTCATCCAAGTCATAGGTCAAGTACTACTCATGACTACTAAGGTGCTAGATACTAGAGTGTAATCATATGAAGTGTCATCATGCATGCTTAAAGGGATGGCACCACACAGAACCAAGTACTCCTCTCATGCAGACAAGGAGACTCAATTGTACCTGAATCCATGCCCCACAGACAGATGACTCGATGCCCTGTAGACAGATAGGCCTTCTCATTGCATCCAAGGTCTTTACAAGTGCTCAAGGCCATGCACAAGGACTAATTATCATTTAGTTATCACTTATTAATGTAACTCTGCTACTAGTTCCCCTAGTAGCCACTTACGGGCCCTGGGCCCGTAGAGAGCCACTCCAGACAACCACTCTAATGCCTAGACCTATTTCATCTTGTGTAACCAATGAGGAATCCAAAATGACTAAAAACACTGAGTTATAAATTTAAACTAGTAAAGATGAAAAATATGATGTACGTGGACAATGTTATTTATTGAAACAACCCTTTGTCGATTAGATCAGTTGTATAATAACTCTAGTGACCCCAATTTGGTCATGATTAGCAAAGGTATGAATGGATAAAAATAAGAACAAGCATGGAAAATGGCATTGCAAGCCTTCTCACAGACTAATATTACATAGAGATTGTCATATTTAACATAAAAAAAAAATGTTTAAAAGACTAGCAAAATGGAAAATGTAATTTTCCCTCCTACAGTAGTTCCCTTAGATCCTTGGGTTGAGTGACAAATTTTCTTTCCAAACAGAGTTTATGTGACTAGTTTAAATGCACAAATGCAGGTAGAGGTCTCTAAGGTATTTTAATGCCAGAGAATTCTTTAATTCAAGAGGACATTTCCCACAAGACTAGTTATTCAGTAGAACTAGCCAAAGGACCCAAACAATAGGCCGCTCAGTTTATTAAGAGGAGTTGAATATTGCATCAGAGAATCAATGTATAACAAAGGGTTACGTGGGACTTAGATCTCTGCAATCTCTATTAAACATCCTAGCTTTGTGTATGGCTTCCCTCCTTATATTCTGGGCCCCCACCCCCTTGACCAAAAACATAAATCAAAAACAAAAACTATTCACATGAAAGAGGTGATGTAATATCTTGCATTGAAATAATTTCTGTATAAATTTAAAAATAGTAGTGATGAGGTTTTCATTTATTTTTTCTATGCTCAAGAAAATAGCAACAAATATATTTTATTGACAGGAAGTAATGGGTTTCAGTTTTCTTGTGCTTACTGAAGTAGCAGCAAACATGTTTTGTTTTGCAAGGCATTAATGGGTTTCATTTTCTTTGTGCTTAATGAAATAGCAGTAGACATCTTTTAGATTATAAAAAGATAGTAATGGAGTTTCAGTTTCTCTGTGCTTAATGAAATACAACAAACATATTCTAGTTTTTTGGTGCTGGAAGAGTTAAAAACATAGAGGTAAATACCTCTAAACCAATCGTACTCCCTACAGCTCACCTCAAGTCTTGCAATTTGATGTGCTTTCCTAAGTATTTTCTTTCACCCACGTTCCTGTCATTCTAGTGCTATTTTTCCCCTCAATTTGGTGTGTTTTTTTTTCTTTGTTTTCTTTTGCAAAGCCTTTGTCCTTTTTATTTTTTTTCATTGTCTCTAGGTTTTTGTCATATAAGTTCCAATCTAACATAGCTCAAACACAAATGCGATATAATGGCAATGGCACTGCAGTGCAAGAGGGCGCCACCAAATTATTTCTCTCCATTTGTAAATCCCTCTATTTCAATCAAAGAACTCCATCTCCTCCATATTTACAGCCAAATTTAGTAGCTTCTTGAAACTTCTAGGTGGTCTGCAGTTCGAATTTGATCATTCCACAGAGCTAAATTTTTGATAATGTCCACACAAAAATTACTTAATAGACAACCTCTGCAGAGCCCCAGGATTTCAGAATTTCCACACAAAATGATGGAAATATTTTGCGGGCAAGTGAGATTTGAAGGGCGCGAAGAAGAAGACCCTCTCTATCAGATATTTTCCATCCTTCTCCTTTCTGCAAAACAATGAGTCCTCTTCTTACAAGCCATCCCCCTTCATAACTCATACGTCCTCCTTTCATCTTCCCTAAAGATATTTTTTTTGCTGCATTAACTCTCTCCACCAACTCCTCCTTATCCTACTATAGTCGCTCTCTTCCAAAAGCCTTTAATTCTCCACCAAAAATAGATATTTTCTTACCACCTCCACATGCCACGACCCCCTCATGAATAACATATTTTAGTCAAAGAAGGGTTGTTACATCCTATCCCCTAGGACTAGGCTTACTCTTGGAAGCCTGCAAACACTAAGATGTAGCCAAAGCACACACAAAAGCATAAAACTTGATATAATCAATGGAAACCAAGGAGAAAAGTATCAACCATCACACTGACAAACTACACATGACCATTAGGTAATCCAGATGGTAAGACCACAACACAGGAAGACTACACTAACCGGGTGCAGTGGGCTTGGGTAGGGAACAGGGTATAGGGCCTGTGACTATCTCCAGTAATAATCATCAGGGATAATAAGAGTACGCTCAGGCCTGTGAATCCAGGCAGAGTCAATACTCAGTACCTACAACACTCCAAGCACATGTCAAGGTACCTGTGCATATACATACATCATATAGCCAAAGCAACATCAATCATGTAAGTATGAAATCCATCATAAGTAATAATAATGTCCACATCATAAAAGTATTGAGATTGCACACCACTGGTGCCAATACAAGATAATAACAAGAAGCATAATCCAAAACAAGGTATACAGTCATCCAAGTCCATGAAGATAAGCAAAAGCATAATACAAACACGGGGGTCATTACATCACCTTGAAGCCTGCAAAAAGATATGGATAAAGGTCTCTCATCCTCGCTGCATATTCCCAATATGCTGAGGACTCACCATCAGGATCCCATTGGACCCTTACCTACTCTACGTCTCGACCCCTAAGGGTCAACCTCTAATGTTGGAGGATGCATACTGGCTCCAAAGAAAGATGCTCATCCACCTCAACCTGTAAAGTAGTCCAATCAAGAACATGGGTCACATTAGGAATATACTGTCTAAGAACTGAAACATGGAACACATTGTGGATGTGCGATAGACTCAGTGGTAATGCAAGGCAATAGGAAATAGAACTGATCCTCTCAAGGATCTCAAAAGGTCCAACAAAATGAGATGCCAACTTCGAGCCTTTCCCATAATGGATGGGGCTCTTCCATGGAGAAACTCTCAAAAAAACATGGTCACCCACTGAGAAGTGGTGATCCAACCTATGGGCATCGGCATACTTCCTTTGCCAATCTTGAGCTGTAGCCAACTGCTCTCTGATCCGCACTACCTGCTGCTCCATATCCCGAAGCATCTCTGGAACCAAAAAGAACTCGATCCTCTAAGCGATCCCAACTTCATGGAGTGTGACAAGGCCTGAAAGGGAGACATACTGAGAGAACTGTGATATGCATTGTTATAAGAAAACTCAACTAGGTTCAAATAGTCCTCCCAATGAGATTGCTGATCCATAATGTACATCCAAAGCATAGCCTCTAAGACCTGATTAACCCACTCCATCTGTTCGTCAGTCTTGAGATGGTATGCAGAGCTGAAATTAAGCTGAGCTCCCAAAGCATGCTGAAGAGAAGTCCACAAAGTTGAAGTGAACACTAGATCATGATCAGAAATGATCCTACAAGGAATACCATGCAGATGCATAATATCCTCCATAAACACTCGAGCTACGGATGCTGCAGTATAGGAAGATCTCATGGGTGATAAATGTGCCACCTTGGACAGCTTGTCCACTGTGACCATAATAGCATCATGATGACGCGAAGACATAGATAGCCCCACTATGAAATCTAGAGATATCATATTCCACTTCCATCCAGGGATGGAATGAGGCTACAATAGTCCAGTTGGGTGTTGATGCTCTACCTTCACTCGTTGACACTCAAGACACCAAGCCACAAAATCAGCAATATCACACCGCAAACCTACCCAATGATACAATTATCGAAGATCGGCATGCATCTTCATGACACCCGGATGAGCTGAATAGCGTGCACGATGAGCCTCTGAAAAAACCAAGGAACGAAGATCACCATAATTTGAGACATAAATAGGACCAAGATGTCGTAAAAGTCCATTAGACTCAAGAGAGAAACTAGCAAACCTGCCCTCAAGGACTCCCAGGCTCAATCTCTACTCTCACCTCCTGATACTAAGTAAATTAGGAAGTGACTCCAAAATACGGCTCCGCAAATCCACTCCAAGAGACAAAACTAAACTCTCATGTCTCCTCTTGCTCAAGGTATCTGCAACAACATTCTCCTTACCCTGAATGTAGTGAACCTGAAAGTCGTACTCACAGAGGAACTACATCCAATGGCTCTGTCGAGAATTCAAATTCAACTGAGTTAAGATATACTGCAAACTGTGATTATCACTATATAACTCAAACTGATGTCCCAAGAGGAAATGTCTCCAACACACAAGTGCAAGGATGATAACCACCAACTCCAAATCATGGGTGGGGTAGTTCAGCTCATGATCCTTGAGCTTACGGGGCTCATATGCAATCACTCATCCCTCCTGCATGAGAACTACCCCCACACCCTCCAATGAAGCATCGTGGCACACTACAAAATCACGTGTAGGATCTAGCACTACCATGATAGGTGCACTGGTCAACCACTCCTTAAGATCCTAAAAAGCTAACTCACACTGATCTAACCACACAAACTTCTTCCCTTTCTACCGAAGAGAAGTGATGGGATGGCTACCTAGGAGAAATCTCTCACAAATTGATGATAATAACCAGCCAATCCCATGAAACTGTGAACCTTAGCCACATTTGTTGGTGCTAGCCAATCCAAAATTGCTTGAATCTTAGAAGGATCCACTGAGATACTCTCTCTTGAGATGATGTGGCCCAAATATCTTACCTCAATCTAGAAGAACTCACACTTGGCCAAATTCCCAAACAACTGATTATCTCGCAAGCACTGCAACACTTGTCGCAAATGGCATTCATGCTCCTCCATAGTCCTTGAATAAATCAAAATATAATCAAGGAACATGAGAACAAACCGGTCAACACAGGTGTGAAACACCCCAATTCATCAAACTCATGAATACTAATGGAGCATTGGTCAACCCGAAAGGGACAACTATGAACTCATAATGTCCATGCGTGTACGAAATGTTGTCCGATGAATGTCTGCCTCATGAATGCAAAGCTGATGGTATCCTGACTTTAGATCTATCTTGGAGAACACCTTGGCTCCCGTCATCTGATCAAACAAATCATCTAGATCTAAGGCAACGAGTATCGATTATTCACCTTTACTTTGTTCAACTAGTGATAATCAATGCACAAGTGAAGAGATCCATCCTTCTTCTTCACAAAGATGACATGTTCTCCCTAAGGGGATACACTAGGATGCATGAAACCCTTCTCCAGTAACTCCTCTAACTACAACCGTAACTCACCCAACTCCTGAGTAGTCATGCGATACGGTGCCTGAGAAATAGGCTCCGCACTAGGAATGAGATCAATACAGAAGTCTATGTCGCGCTTAGGCGGCATACTTGGAATATCACTCAGAAAGACATCTGCAAACGCCTAAAGAATAGGATGATCATCAAGAGATACCTCCTGAATCCCACCCTCAGCAAGATCACTAACTGAAATAGTGAACATCTGACAACCTTTTCACATGGCACGCTTTAGCTGCATAGTTGAAATCACATCGAGAGAAATGGGTCTCTAAACCCCAACTAACTCAACACACTCCCCAACATCATCAACACACTGAACTAACTTACGCCGGCAATCTATATTGGCTAGGTGGGTTTCCAACCAATCCATGCCTAAAACAATCCTGTAGGACCCCAAAGGCAACACACAGAGATCCACTGTGGTAGTAAAGGTACCCAAATCCAACACACAACCACGAACAAGGGAGTCTACAGCCACCTTGGATCTAGTAGCTAACTCAACCTACCAACCAACATCTTGCCTTGCCACCACGAGTCCACAAAGCTCCATTGGAGAAGGAGAAATAAAAGAATCTGAAGCTCCTGAATCAAACAAGATAGATGTGGTAATCCCACATAACACACCTGAATACTCAACCATGGTGCCCTGATGCTTAGCCTGATGGTTATCAACTGCCACAAAAACTCTATGTGATTTGCTAGCACCACCTACTGTAGGGTCTAGAGTAGCCTGTCTCTGACTACCTCCAACCACTGATCTCTAAGGACACTGAGCAGCTATATGACCATGCTGTGCACAAGCATAACAACCACCCCTTCCAAAACCTTGGCCTGAAAATGGTGCACATGATTGCTGGGATCCACCACCCCTAGAAATCTGTTGTGCACTCTAAAAAATTTGTGTCGGACCACTCTGTTGCCTACTCTGAGAGTGATGACATGAACGATCTCTAGCAAATGGAGTACCAGGATTCTGCCCACTCTATTGAGACTGAGCAGGCCTATGCCTCTGTTGCTAACTGTGTCTAGGAGGTGCAGTATGAGATCTAGATGGTCTAGCTCCCTGAGATTGTGTACCCCAAGAAATTGATCCTGGAGGAGGGGCACTACCAATCTAAACACTTGCCTAACCACCAAATCCTCTAGTCAAATTGTCCTCTATCAACCTTGCCTTCTCTATAGAAACCTCTAAGGTTTTCGACTCAAACACACAAACACCACCACTCATACAGGAATTCAAGCCCCTAATGGAATGTTGTACTAACATCAGCTCATCATAAAAAATGTAGCATATTGCTTAAGCTCAAAGAAGCAGTGCTCATACTGGTCCACTGTCATAGTCAATGGACGAAGCTCATGGAACTCATCAGCACATTTCTGCCAGTAGTAATCTGAAAGAAATCACACACGGAACCTCTCTAAGAATAGTCCCCATGACACATAAGCAATATCTAGGTGAAGCTTTTGCTCCTCTACTCTCCACCATGTAGATGCAAAACCTCTGAGATGCATAATGGCACATCGAGCTCTAGTATTTGCTACTATAAGAATGCATAGAAAAGCATTGATCAAGATTGATCAACCATGTCTTTGCCTTAGTACTTGTACCAGAACCATCAAAAGTAGGGGGATGAGCTCTAAGAAGATCCCTCATGTGACATGCAACAACACTATCTCCATCCACCCTATCCCTCACAACAACTACTCTTGAATGATCTAGGCTATGAGAATGCTCACACTCAGCTCCAACATCCTGACCATCCTGACGAGAAGGGTGTGACTTCGCCTCATGAGATACCTCCTGACAAGTTCCTAATCGGTCCAAAATCTGTTGTAAAATAGCTAAAACCTGAGCACCCCTATTACATCCCCAACTTTTGTCTTGCTATACTTTTCCTTTTTACTTGGACATAAGTAAATTTGTTATGATGTTTAGATTAATGACAAGGAAAAACATGGATTTTATTGAATGTCATTTATTGAAATCATAGGAATGATTATGTTAATATCAATTTAATATTTGTATTATGAGATTTGATTTATTAGTTGAATTAATTGAATAATGAAGCACTTATCACATATTGTTTGGTGACAAGTGAAACATGATTTCAGGTTATCAGATGACTCTCGGAGAAAGAGAGAGAGAGATTATCTTTCCAGGAGAGAGACATAGACCTCGGGTTACGAGTGGTTTATTTGCCAAACCGAATTATAAGTGTATAATGAAAATGTGAACCAATGTGTCGTAAGAGGTAAGCTTTGTCTTGTCAATTTACTTCTAAACTTAATTGACAAGTAGTCGATATTGTTTTCAAATCTTTCTAAATTGTATTAAGTCATCTTAGTCATTAATAATGTTAATGATGTCGTTTGAGTTTGATTTATGACTATTTATGTTTAACGTAAATATTACGACATTATTGTCATAAAATGGTTGTCATATTATTATTAAGTTACTTGACGTATTATAAATGATTCTTAACATTAAGACGATATAGTCAAGTTAAGAATACATAAATTATGTCAATGGATTATGATGGGGAGACAAGCTCAACCCAATCACAATAATCGTAATCCTTTATTTTATAATATCTTTTTATTGAATAAACTATATCTATCTAATGTGTAGGCAATGTTATAAGAATTATAATTGATGTAATTAATATGTAGATACCTTACCATCGAGTGAGGATAATACCTCGTATGAGTTGATGGTTAATGTTGGAGTAAGCCGAAGGCTTATTTGTAGGAGAGTCTTCAATAGAGTTAGTGGTAGATCGAACCACTCATTGTGCAACATTTAAAGATTAGTTGTGTTTAAGTGATGTGTCGGCCACATCTTAGAAAGAGGACTGTGGTTTTAACTGCCACAAATGACAAGCCTTGGAGCGGTAATCTCCCATCGACATGTGGGATTTATGCTTAAATATTGGTCTTCAATTTTGATTTAACCACTGTGGACTGTTAAGCTTTGATCAAAAGTTTGTAACCAAACGTAGAGGACGTGGAAATGAGGCAACTCTGTAGGAGTCGTGCCTTCGCCATTATGACTCACGACTCATATGAGCTGATGTTATTTTTATTTTAAGGAGGTTAAAAACTTATAGAAGACACAAGCGAGATTAAAAAGGAGATACATAATAGAATATAGTAGCTGTGACAGTAGTTGAATACACAGTCTAGTGGCATCGACCTTGTGGATTATTCACACATCTCAGCCAGCTCAAGATTGTATACTTCTAGGTATTCCTTAGTTCATGTGTTATTAAAACCATGAGGAAATTGATTAGATCATCTAAGACTATACATCGTAGTAGTATAGGTGATTGTATGAGTTCGTCGGTAAGGATTAACCTTTTGAATTTACAATCTGATAGTAAAAAACTATTAAGTATCAACTTAGGAAAGTTCAATTAACATTTTAAGTAAACTATTTTGAGCCTTTTTCCTATAGTTGATGAAGACAATGAATGTTATTTTCATGGTTGATATTTGGTCATGCCAGTGAGTATACTGTTATAGTAGATTGAATCAACCATATTCTTAGTGAGTTTTAAACCATTGATCATATACCCAATCAGAGAATAAAAGATAAATGAATATCTTAGAAGGAGAATGTCATAAGTTGTCATTAGCTTGAATAAATAGTCTTCTTATTGAACTAAGTTGGAAGTAAGCCAATAAAGAGATTGAGAATAACCATATGATAGACTCTCGAATGGAAGAACCATGTTTCCATACTGTCATTTTGAACCGTAAAGTAATGAGGTTATAATGATTTAACATACTGTCTTGTATAGGATATACATATATGTATAGAGGATAATGTTATTTAACCAAGAGTACTAGATTTATAAGAGTCATTAGTAACCTTTGTATCATATCAATGGTAGTAACTTAGAGATATTATGGAAGATGGGATAAGGTTATTATGAGAATCCCATTTAAGACTAATTGTCTTTATTATACATGAAGAGACCCAATTCAATGGAGTAGGTTAAGTATACTAGAGAATGACCTTGTAGGGATATTTATACTAGGATATGTTTTGTTTATAAACATTATCAAAGTTATTCTATGTTCCTTTGTATAGGAGACATTATTTATTTGAGAACTATAGTATTCTTAATCTTGGTTAAAGTCAATCAAGAGTTATTTGTGAATCTAGAACTCCTAGATATAAGATATGGTTATATTGTTATATCGTATTAACAAGGGACATTAGGGTAACCCTAGAGTCGATTACCAACCAATTAAATAGTATGTCATATAGACTTACTCAAGTCAAAAGGTATTATTATTGTGACTCATAGATTAAACTATTGCATGAATAGGGTTGGTAAGAGATTTAAATTGCAAGAATATGACAGTATCCAAGTCGAGTAGGGGTGGGTGAACATAATGACTACATTCATTATGAACGATATTGATATTAAAAACTTTGGCCAAAGTAATGCATTTGTTTTTTGCATGCATTGTCGGTTCACTGTATTAAGATTGCTCATCCTATTGGAAATCATACTTAGCTAGGGGGTATCTAGGGTTGTATGGTTGATAGAGTTGAGTAGAATACAACACTATGTACTTGGAAAAGGCAAATTACCACTGGTCACCTAAGGTCCATATTCCTTGTGAAGGGTAGGGCCACTTCCTATGTGGAAGGTGTGTGGGAAACCGCCGGTCTGTGGATGGAGGTAAATCACTGGAAAGACGCTCTCTCTCCAAGTAGGAAACATGCCAAGACTTGTGATAAAGATGTTAGATATTCAGATGCAGTATTTATTCCAAATTTCTATATGTAATGGTTTTACATTTGTAAACATTGTAAATGAAAAGACAATATGGGTTTATTGTATTTTGTAAAAGAAATCTTGTAATTGTAGTTACTTGATTATTTGTTGAATAAAAGAAAACATTTCTCTATCTCATTTTTTTACCTTGTTGAATTACTCTATGGTAAATTTCTGGTTTTACTATGTTTTTAGAATGTGGATGTTACAACCCCTGAGCCCTTCTGCTGGATTCTTAGCATGTGGTTCCTCCTGACGCTCACCCTGATTGCCCTGATTGCCCTAATTGGCATCATGCCGGGTGCTATGTCAAAGAATAGTGGCTATACCTCTAATTTCGCCTCTGGCTCTACCCCTAGGAGGCATCCTAAAGGAACAAAGAACACATCAAAATAGATCATCACAAAGACGACCTAAGCACCACAATAATGCATGAAAGCATAACAACATGACTATAGAACATTATAAAAAGCTCATGCCACACACGCCAAACACAACAAAACATAGAAGGCTCAAGTTTGCTAGAGCTCCTAGTGTGTGAACATGGGCTCTAATACCGGATGTAACATCCCTCTACGTAACCCCGAAGGGTAAGAACCAAAAGAGGACAAGATAATTTTTTTTTGACATAAGTAGGCAACATACACTGATTCAGTTGCCAATTCGATAGATTGACAACATTCATGGCCAAGTATGGCTGAATACAAAATCTGAAAGAGAGGTCTAATTCACTCTCCAGAGGAAACATAAAAACAACTACGTTCATTTTAAACACCAAATCAAATGTTCCTAATCCCATATCTAACTATAAACATGAATCCAAAATCAACATAGTACAAGCGGATCTGATACCCACACTGAAATCCGTAAACAGAGTAATAAACATCTCTTTTCTTCTCATTAATTTCAATGATTGCAACTTCTCTCTTAAGAGAGTACAATTACATCACTGCATATACAATTACCATGATATAATCTAGAATATGATGCAAGTACAATAATATAGTATTCAATATGATACAAGGATAGAATGGGTACAATAATTGAATGAAGTAATAGAGAGAGAACATCTCGATTGGTGCTCCAAAACTTGTTCATCAGTCCCTAATGGTGGTGGCAATGCCTCCCAACCATGTGGACTCATAAGAGACCACCCCACCATGCTCAGAGATAGTCACAATGCCCAAATAGAAGAATAACGATAAGGGGATACAAGATGGCCAACACTCACATCAGACATAGAGCAGACATAGAGAACAGTGCATACAACCAAAGTCATAACACAGGTGTACTCATTCAAGTCATAGGTTAGGTACTACTCATGACTGCTAAGGTGCTAGATACTACAGTGTAATCCTATAGAGTGTCATCATGTGTGCTCAAAGGGATGGCACCACACAGAACCAAGTACTCCTCTTATGTAGACGAGGAGACTCAATCATGCCCAAATCCACGCCCCATAGATGGATGACTCGACGTCCCGCAGATGGAGAGGCCTTCTCATTGTATCCTTAGCCTTTACAAGTGCTCAAGGCCATGCATGAGGACTAATTATCTTATTAATATTTTTACCCCAATGTTTTCATTTAGTTATCACTTATTAATGTAACTCTGCTACTAGTTCCCCTAGCAACCACTTACAGGCCTCGGGCCCGTAGAGAGCCACTCTAGACGACCACTCTAATGCCTAGACCTATTTCATTTTGTGTAACCAACGAGGAATCCAAAATGACTAAAAACACTGAGTTATAAATTTAAAATAGTAAAGATAAAAATAGTATGATGTACGTGGATAGTGTTATTTATTGAAACAACCCTTTGTTGGTTAGATTAGTTGTATAATAACTCCAGTGACCACAATTTGGTCATGATTAGCAAAGGTATGAATGGATAAAAATAAGAATAACCACGAAAAATGGCATTGCAAGCCTTCTCACAGACTAATATTACATAGAGACTACCATATTTAACATAACAAAATAAAATGTTTAAAAGACTAGCAAAAAGGAAAACGTAATTTTCCCTCATATAGTAGTTCCCTTAGATCCTATGGTTGAGTGACATATTTTCTTTCCAAATAGAGATTATGTGACCCTTTTAAATGTACAAACGCAGGTAGAGGTTGTTGCATGTATGGGCCTAACTAGTGTTGTCATTGATGTCAACATACTCCTGTTGTATTAATGATAAGGATTGGATGAGCTGTGTGTGAGGATATTGAGAAAATTAGTCTTAATCACGAACAGTGAAGAATAGTGATGATAGTAAGGTAAAAGTCCAAGATAGGATGAGGATTAGAGGATGCAATTTAAAGGGTTTGCAGATATGTGTCTTAAGGTGGTCCAGTAGAGATTTCAGACATCCGCATGAAGATATGAAGTTGTGGCTGCTCAAGTAAAACTGGTTCCAGTAGGTGTTCAGAGGTGACAGAGTGATGCAGACAGGCCCAGTGAGATCCGGAAATGCATTATCCTATTTTGCGGATTCGAGGGAGGGTTGAGGAAGTCTTTGTGAAGTGTCAACTTGATTGGTTCGTGGTTTGAAGGTCCAAAGGCATATATTCCTTTGTGACAGTAATGATAGACTATGTTCTTGAGGTTACGGATGAAGGAGAGAAGGATTTCAGTAAGCAGATGAAGTGTGGATGTTCTTGGTGATTCAGGGAAGCTTGTGGAAGTCTTTGGATTGTGTCTAGTTCATGTTGGTGGTTCGCATTGGAGTTGGACCTCGCAATTGAAGAATAACTTCTGGATGATGGTGTTCTTCCTGAGATTGGCTGACCGGATGAGTTACACATCCTGCGGATGTTCTTGTTGCTGTTTGCCAACTTAGATGATCATTCCTAAGTTGATTTCTTGTATAAATAAGTGATTGAGAAGTCATTTCAAAGGTGTCCTTGTGGAGATGAGTGTGTGGTAGCAAGGAGGAGAGTGAAAGGTAGAGCAGAAGTATTGGGCTTAAATGGAACTGATTCAAGCATAGTGAAGATGCTATTTTCTAGTTCCAGTAGGTGATACTTATTTCTTTGTAGACAGTGTGTCTCTTGTAGGTAGTGAGCCTCTTGTGAGTAGTGTGCTCGGGCAGTGAGCCCAAATTGGCATGTGCCATTTGTTCTTTCTATTCTTCTAACAGAGAATACAATCTTGGGTTAATCAGCCCATGGTTTTTCCCTTAACCAGGTTTTCCACATCAAAATCTTGGTGTCTCATGTGTTAATGTGCTTCTGCTTTTGATTTGTTGCATTGTGTTTCCATGGTTGATTCACTATTATGCTGCTTAGTAACAATGTGGAGTTAAGTGTTTAACTTGGAAGAAAGTTTTGTACAACTGATTTACCCCACCTCTCAGTTGTCTGCCCTAAATCTAACAATTGGTATAAGAGCTAAGTTCCTCTACAAGAGATTAGTTGCTTGAGGAGATCCAGGATGTCGTCCTACAAGAAGGATAGTCCAAAGTTTGACGGAACCAATTTTAATCTTCGGAAAAGTCGCATGACCTGTCACTTGAAATGTATGGGAACACAATACTAGAACATGGCTTCAACGAAGTATACTCCTCCACAAGGTGGTCTGAAATCCCCAACTGAATTCACAGATGTTGAAAACAATTTGCAGACCATAGAAGCTCTTCTAAGTGCATTATCCAATTTAGAGCTTTCAAATGTTGTTGACTTACCAACTACTTTTGAGATTTGGGAAAAACTGGAACTTCTGCATGAAGGAGACATGTCAAATGTGCAAGGTTACAAACTTTGAAAGGAAAATTCAAAAATATAAAGATGAGAGAAGATGAAAACATCACTACTTTTATGCCAAGATGAAAATGAGATTGTTGGCAAAATTCTCAGATCCCTTCCTACTTATAGAATCAAGGTTGCTGCCATTGAAGAATTTAGAGCCCATACAACTGTCACAAGAGATCAATTGGCTGGCAAATTGGCTGCATTTGAAATGACTGAGTTTGGAGATGACCCCCCAAGACTGAATCTGCATTCAAAGCCAGTGCCTCTATTAAAGGTAAACAAAGGTTTGATCCGGGAGAGAACTCATCAAGGAAACTTTCATGGTATGAAAAAGCAAGAAAAGACCTGGAAGAAGAAGAAGCTAAAACTGCTCAACTTGAAGCCCTTATTGCAAAAAAGCTGCCAAGAGGATCCGGTAAGTATGAAGGAAAATTGCCTTTAAAGTGTTTCAACTGCAATAAGATTGGTCATTTTGCCTCAAGATGTACGGAATGATTTTCAAGGCCAAATCCTAACAGATCAAGGTTCCAAAAGAATTGTTACTATGTTCATGAAGAAGATGATAATGAAGGAGTAACAGATGATGAATCAGAGATAGAAAACAAATCTGGAAGTGAATGGGTGTTTATTGCCATCAAGGAAGAAGAACCAATATCCTCAGTATCTATCAATCATAAAGTTATAGAAAGAGCTTTGGCTGCCCAAGTTGAAGAAAAGGATCACTAGGTCATTGACAGTGGATGCCCTCACCATATGATAGGTGACAAAAATAAATTCATAGATTTGGAAAGGTATGAAGGAGGAGTGGTAAAGTTTAGTGATAATTCTGCTGGTAGAATTAGAGGAAGAGGAACTATTTCTTTTGATGGAAGGAACAAAACTGGTAATGTACTATATGTTGAAGGATTGAAGCACAATCTTCTCAGTGTTGGATAGTTGGTGGACAAAGGCTATGATTTCTGATTCAAAGATGGAAAATGCAAGATCTTTGAAAGTTCTGGAACATTGATTGCATCTGGTACTCAAACTAAAGGTAATATCTTCCACTTGGTTGGTACTGCTAAAAGTTACTTATTTGTTCAAGTTGATTAGAGTTGGTTACGGTATAGGAGGATGTGTCATGTGAATTTTGATAATATCATCAAGATAAGCAACACTTAGGCTGTAAGAGATCTTCCAAAATTGATGAAACCTACTAATAGCTTGTGCAAAGAATGTTAGTTGGGTAAGCTAAGCAGAGTCACATTCAAAAGTAAGGAACTGTCTTCTATCAGATTATTGGACTTAGTTCATACTGATCTTTGTGGTCCGGAAAGAATTAGGAGTGTATAAGGTGATAGATACTTCATGTTACTAATTGATGACTATTTCCGGATGATGTGGGTAACCTTTCTAAAATAGAAATCAGAAGCTCTTCAAAAATTCCAAATATTCAAGGCTATGGTAGAGAATGAAACTGGATTAAAATTGAAATGTCTAAGGTCTGATAGAGGTGGAGAATTCACATCTAGTGAGTTCATATAGTTCTGTGAGAAACATGGAATAAAGAGATAGTTGTCTGCTCCTAGGACTCCATAGCAGAATGGAGTAGTGGAGAGAAAGAACCGGACCATCCAGGAAGCATCTAGGACCATGATGATGGAAGAAAATGTTCTTCAGATCTATTGGAGAGAAGTTGTCAGCACTGCAGTCTATACTCTCAATCGAGTTCAAATCAGAAGCAATACTGGTAAGACTCCTTATGAACTTTGGTTTGGCATCACTCCTACTATGAGGTATTTCAGAGTTTTTGGTAGCAAATGTTACATTAAAAGAGATGAAGATCTAGGAAAGTTTGATGCTAGAAGTGATGAAGGAATATTCTTGGGTTACTCTACTCAACGCAAAGCATACCAGTGTTACAACAAGAGACTGATAAAAATAATAGAAAGTACAAATGTGAAGGTTGATGAAGGAATTGAAAAACCCTCAAGGTTTTATGAATATGATGAAGATGATCAGAATGGTGCTCTGATTCAAGGAGCCCAAGCCTCCTCTGAAAGTCAGATTCAAACTAATCTGGTAAATCAGGAAGAAGAGATGAGTTTGAATGAGCCTGATCAAGAATCAGAAGTGTAAGAAATTTCCAAAGTTCCCAGGTATGTAAGACTGAACCACTCTGAAGATCAGATCTTAGGTGATAAAAGCAAAGGAGTACAAACAAGAAGGAGAATTGCTCAAGATGTTGATAACTGAGAGGGGGGGTGAATCAGTTATGCTAATTATTTCTTCTTTTGAACTTTCTTATTAATCAAAGCATCATTGAATCAAACAAACAAACATTACCATGAAATGAGAAACACATGACACAATATTTTTGACGTGGAAACCCGATTAAGGGAGAAAACCACGGGGTGATTAACCCAAATATTATTCTCTATTAAAAGAATAAGGAATTACAAAAATGGCACTTGCCAATTAGGGCTCACTGCCCGAGCACACTGCTCACAAGAGGCACACTACCTACAAAGAGACACACTGTCTACAAAAGAATGTTATATAGTACTTGAACTGATTGAAAGCATCTATATATGCTGGAGTTTAGTTCCGGTTAGGCTCAGTACACTGATCTGCTGCACTTCATCTTTCCTCTGATCTTTAATCTGCTTTCCTTTCACATACCGGATCTTTCTTACTACTTCTGCTCTGCTCTTTCCTTGTTCCCTTATACACTACTTCCTCAACACCTCTCACAGCAAAATTCATCCTCTATATATATCCGCACTAATGATTTTATTATCTTTCTAGTCAGCACCCAGAATAGTTTATCTTCACACAAACTTTGATCTGTCAGCTGAATCCTTGCATATCAAGTAATGCGGATCAAGCATATACTTGTAGATATCATTAATCATGTCGGCCAAACATGATTCATACCTTCACAACCTTTACGAACAACAGTAACAGATCTAGAAAATAGTCTGATGCTCTGTCAGTCAGTTCTTTGTCTGTTCTCACTGTCTCTCAGGAATCCGGTACTCAACTATTCATATCTTTTTCTTTGTCCATCACCGGAGGCTAAATCCTTGGAATATACTACTCAAGGTAGTCCTCTTGACTTCTCCAAAACCGCACTGCACCAAGACACTCCCTCTGAGAGGTCCGGACCAATCTGTCGGACCTTGCCACATGCTCTGTTCTTGTTCACCGGACCACAACAGTCTTCATTCTGACTTCCGGTAGAGGCACACCATGACTTGCGGATATGTGGGATGACCTTTGTTGCCATCAATGACAACAACCATGAATCCATATAATGTCTCTTGCCAACAATCTCCCCCTTTGGCATTGATGGCAACACTTAGTGAAAAAATGACTAAGTGTTTACACTATGCTCCCCCTTAGGTGATGCTCTAACTTTATATACAATTTTTGAAACTCCCCCTTAGTTGGATTCCTCATTTTTCACTGTTCCTTACTCCCCCTTTGACATCAATGGCAAAGGGTAGGGTCCGCACACCAAAATTTTCAAAAATTTACTATACTTAGCTGTATGTTACATACTCACATGAACTGAAGAATGTATGCAAAGGATGTCTTCAATTGGATCAGTTCTGTAGCCCAACTTTGCTTCATTCTATCCAAAATTGAAATGTGACCACTCAACAAAAATGCAAAAGCTTCTGCCCTCTTGAGATCTATCGGATCATTTGTTTGGGCGGTAGTCTGAGCATCACTGATGGCCTCATGCATAGTTTCTAACTTAGGGATTATAATCCTTCTAAGTTCTCCCATCCGGTTAGTTATATTCTTCCTTTCCTTCTCAAAGTTCTTTATTGCATTTGTGATTGCAATAGTTTGACATTCTTGATTTACTATGGAGGAAGAGAGAGGATCAAAACTTTGAGACAGACTTTGTAGTTTGTCCTGTTCCTCTTTTATTTTCTTGTCAATGTCTGCTATTGCCCTTGACCAGGAGATGCAAAATTTGTAGATGTCACCGCCATCCTTAAGAGCATTTTCTAAGCTCTTTATTCCAATACTCATATTTCTCCTATCATTAGAAATTAATCCTAGTACTTCTGAAAATCTCTTATCCAAAAATTCCTTCCAGACCTTTTCTTCAGCTAATTTTTCTAGAGAATCAAAATGTGTATCAACACTGCTGACTAAGGTTTTGAGATTACCGGAAGAGGAGGCTGTCGGATCTATCTGGACTGATGGCATAATCTTTTCAAGCACTATGGAAGTAGCCTCTATCAACTCACAGTCTTCCATATGAGACTTTAGGAGTTTTTCATTTGCTTTAGCATTTGCAAATGTAGCTATCTTCATTGTTTGTACCGAAGAGAGGGAATCAAAGTTGAATGGACCTTTCAGAAGCTCTGGTTCATCAATCTCTATTATTTCTTGGCTCAAAAACTTTTAAACAGTTTGTGCAGTGTCTCTTGCCGGAGACAGATGTTTCTTTTCTTCTGCAGCTTTGTCCTTTGGAGTCTTTACATTCTTCCCACTTTCAGTTGTGGTTTTCTCTGTTGGAATCTTCTCTTTCTCTGCATCCTTGGTGCTGTCAACCTCTTTTTCTTTTACTGCTGCTTCCGTCTCCTGTAATTTCTCTTCTTCTTGGGATCCAGAGACTGTAGGAGAAGCCGGAGAAGAGATGTTAGTCTGTTCAAGGGGCACTTCTTCTAGAGCAGATGATTCCAAGTCCACAGCTGTTTCTGCACCTAAGTCCTCTACAACAGGAAGATTAAACCTTTTGAAGGCCTTCCGGAGGATTTCTTCTGTCTCTATGGCTACCTTGTCAGTCTCTCCAAGCATGAGTTGATTCATTCTTGCTTTACTCCTGAACTCATCTTTGCAGTCCTTGAAAATTATGTTCATTGTCTTGGGATCAATTTGAGGATATAGCTGAATAGCTATCTGCTCCTGGATCTCAAGATCTTTTGCCTGAGCATTATTCTTTCTTATTTCTAATTCCTTTTCTAGGCTTTTCGAAATTAGAGATATGATCTCAATGAAAGCCTTATTGTATATGTTCAAATACTTGACTGTGGCTTCCTGTAGAATCTTTTGGTCAGCCTCATTGTAGTCATCATAGAATTCAGTCATTGGTTGAAGGTTTCCATCCACCGTGACTGACTTGATTACACTCTCTAGAGATAGGGTGGGCTTTTCAACAACTACCTCTGCCATTTCTTCCTTGTCTTGGCTTGTGGAGGGTTTATCGGATCCTTTCTTCTTTTGCTTCTTTATTTCTTTTACTCCCTCATCTGACTCAGTTTCCTCTTCATCTTTTTGGCTTTCATAAGCCCTTGAGGCTTTTGTCTTAGATCTTTTATCGGATGTCTGGGCTTCTGATTTTGAGCTTTTGGTTCTGATAGGTGTGGATCCTTTTGATGATCTGGTCTGGGTTGAGGTTTCCACCAGAGCACTTTTCTTGCTTTTCTTTTCTGCCTCTTTCTTTTCTTCCTCAGCCTTTCTTCTCTTTTCCCGGTTGGCATCAAGTGCCTCCTTTGGGATGCCTAGGCCTTGAGCAATATGCTCTACTTCTTTTCTCACCTTCCTCTTTATCTCAGGTTCCCTGAGTTCTACATGGATCTTCACACTCAGCGCCTCAAAGGTTCCAAACCTTTCTGCCTTTGGATCTTTGGGCTGACTTAGCATGTGTTGAACATGCAGCTCCACTATCTGTTCATCCACTTCATACCCCATGTGCATGATCCACACAGTTCTTGGTTCTACTACCTCCATTAGACATTGATCTGTTTCTACCATGAAGCATACTATGTCTTTGTACTTTTCAACAAGGGATTGGGGTATTCTTTCTCTTGCATGCATCATGCTTTGGAAGTTCTTGAAATATCCCCATAGAGCTGTTTTTCTTGCTTTAGCATCCCCAAGTCCATGCAAATAATCTCTGATTTGGATGGCAACCGGTCTGTCATTCTGCCATATCCATCCACTGGATCTGGGAAGCTCATTCATGTAATAAAAGAAGAGACAAAGGATCAAGTTGCCATACTTGAAGGAGTTTTTCTTGTCCTTCTTGATCTTCTGCAGATTTTCAAAAAGTTGGTTTACAAGGAGCTCACACAAGTCATAGTCTGCATTCTCCTTTAGCATTTGATAGGCCGTGTAAATTACAGTTCTCGGTATTGAATTTTCCCTACTGGAGTGATAGATTTTGTAACCTATTATTATAGATGCAAATTTGACATCCGGTTTGGTGATGTCTTCAACTGTCATAGCTCTCTTGTCAAACTTAGATCCGGTTGCATCACTAACTGTCTGATTTTTGACAGACTTGAGAACAGGTAATCCACCGGATGAGTGCAGACCAGTTACTGCCCTAATTGCATCTTTGGTGATCTTGAAGGGCTTGTTCAACCATAGAAAGTTGTCATGCACTCTGCTTAGTACATACCAGACCCATTCATCTTCTTCAAAATAGGGGAAATGGATGCACTGTGCAAAGTTCTTATCCCGAATGGCTTTGTACTATGGTTTAATCTCAAAGGAGTCATCTATCAACTGTTTGTGATAGATATCCATCAATTTTGAATCCCCAAAGTCTTCAAAATTTGCATGAATGTAAACCCTAATGTCCTCCGTATGTAATACACCATGTGGAACACTAGAGAAGGCTCCTAGTGGATCTACCTCCAAAGATTTGTATGGATGTTTCTTGAATGTGGGACGAGGTCTATCAGAGATCTTAACTATATTTGGAGTAGCCATTTTTCAAAGATTTGCAGTGAGATATTGAAAACGAAAAATACCTTGTGCGCCTTCGGTTATACGGAGTAGTTGGATTGATTTCTGTATGTAGTAACTTCTGCAAGTGATCTTCGGTGAACTTGATGAATTTAGTCGTAGAGCTCTGCTTTTCGCTTCTTCTTGGGTGTGGAATGATCAAGTGATTATTGAGAAATCCCTTATATTGTTTTGCAAACCCTAATATCTGTTTGCAATAAATGCTCGACCTACATTATTCTAGTTTGCCTTATCCGGATAGCTTGGAGTACTGGATCAGTCCTGATCTATGAACATCATGTGGATCTTCCAATCATGAAAAAATCAAGATGACACATTACAAGAATATTCCAAACACTCTGTCCAATCCACAGAATAAGACAATGCACTTCTAGATTTCTCCGGACCTTTTGTAATCTTTTGTCATTCCGGAGCATCTCCCAGAACAGGTCTTACTTAATTGATCACAACTTCTTCATATCTTCATGCGGACCTCTGAAATCTTATCTAGATCATCTCAAGACTTATATATACAAACCCTTTGCTTCGCATCTTGTGCCACATCAGGCATCACTTGATTGGCTGGGGGAACATGATTTTCTTTGAGTCTCCCCCTAAGTCAGAGCTCACTTTTTAATTTCTGGAAGGAATGTCAGCACCAGAGTCTGGTGTGGATCCAACCTCTACATTCTCTGAACTTTTCTTCACCCAGATCTTGTTCATCTAATTTCTAACTTCATCCGCATTCATCTTTTGTTTACCCTTGTCTTGATTATGATTATACACCGAACCTCTTCTGTCCTGATTCTTACTTCTGCAGATTTTTGCATTATGACCAGACCTATTACAGATTTGGCAAATAGTATTTCCTTGCATATTTGTCTGATAACCTCTTGATCTGCATTGATTAGCCATATGACCTACTTTATTGCATGCAAAGCATCTACCATTGAATGATTTGTTTATTTGTATATTTCTGCATTCATGAGACTTGTGTCCATACCTTTTGCAGTTAAAGCACTGTCCGAAGAAGGATGAATTAGTCTGATTCATTTTCTTCCTGCACTGATTCGCTTTGTGACCAAAGTGATTGCAGCTGTGACAGTATCCATTGAAGGATGGATATCTTTGAGCATTGGGCTGTCTTACCGGAGGTCTTCTAGGTCTATTCCTTGGATTTTCTGATCCAAAATTCTTTTGACCAGATCCGGAGCTTTCTCCTTTCTCATATCCCAAACCATACTTATCATCTGTCCTCTTTTGACTTCCAAAAAGTACTTCAAGTTGGGCAGAGCTTATCTTGAATTTTTCTTTATATTCATTTGCTGTTTGAAGATCTCTTTTGAGAGAGACAATTTGATCCTCAAGTTTTTCTTCATTATCTTTGGCATCTTCAAGATCAGATTCAAGATGTCTGATAATCCTGTCCATCTGGTGGCATTCTTCTGATTTCTCTTTAAGAGATTGTCTTAGATTGTCTTCATCTTTTCTTTTTTCTTCAATCTCTTGAGTAAACTTTATAGTTCCTGATTCCATTTCATGTCTTAACATAATGACTTCTTTTGATAGCTTTTCACATAACTTGGTTTTCTCAGTCAATTCTTCATTTGTATTGCTTTCTTCACTTTGTCTTGCCAATTGTTGGAGCAGTTCCTTTCTCTTTTTCATAGAGAGACTTAATTTATCCTTTAGTTCTCTCATGAATTCATCAGCCTGTTTGAGTCTTTCCTTTAATTCATTGACTTCAGAGTTTGACTGTTCAAGATCCTCAAGGGCAGTCTTGAGTTGCTCCCTTAAACCATATGCATCCATTTGAACTCCCAGATCTTCCTCAAGCTGTTAGACTCTATTAGGAGGAACTTGGCTCTGATACCAATTGTTGATAACTAAGAGGGGGGGTGAATCAGTTATGCTAATTATTTCTTCTTTTGAACTTTCTTATTAATCAAAGCATCATTGAATCAAACAAACATTACCATGAAATGACAAACACATGACACAGTATTTTTGATGTGGAAACCCGGTTAAGGGAGAAAACCACAGGGTGATTAACCCAAAGATTATTCTCTGTTAAAAGAATAAGGAATTACAAAAATGGCACTTGCCAATTAGGGCTCACTGCCCGAGCACACTGCTCACAAGAGGCACACTACCTACAAAGAGACACATTGTCTACAAAAGAGTGTTATATAGTACTTGAATTGATTGAAAGCATCTATATATGCTGGAGTTTAGTTCCGGTTAGGCTCAGTACACTGATCTGCTGCACTTCATCTTTCCTCTGATCTTTAATCTGCTTTCCTTTCACATACCGGATCTTTCTTACTACTTCTGCTCTGCTCTTTCCTTGTTCCCTTATACACTACTTCGTCAACACCTCTCATAGCAAAATTCATCCTCTATATATATCCGCACTAATGATTTTATTATCTTTCTAGTCGGCACCCGGAATAGTTTATCTTCACACAAACTTTGATCTGTCGGCTGAATCCTTGCATATCAAGTAATGCGGATCAAGCATATACTTGTAGATATCATTAATCATGTCGGCCAAACATGATTCATACCTTCACAACCTTTACGAACAACAGTAACAGATCCAGAAAATAGTCTGATGCTCTGTCAGTCAGTTCTTCCTCTGTTCTCACTGTCTATCAGGAATCCGGTACTCAACTATTCATATCTTTTTCTTTGTCCATCACCGGAGGCTAAATCCTTGGAATATACTACTCAAGGTAGTCCTCTTGACTTCCCCAAAACCGCACTACACCAAGACACTCCCTCTGAGAGGTCCAGACCAATCTATCAGACGTTGCCACATGCTCTGTTCTTGTTCACCGGACCACAATAGTCTTCATTCTGACTTCCGGTAGAGGCACACCATGACTTGCGGATATGTGGGATGACCTTTGTTGCCATCAATGACAACAACCATGAATCCATATAGTGTCTCTTGCCAACACAAGATTCAAAAGAGTATTGTCTGATTTCAAAGATTGAACCTAAGACAGTGAATGAAGCTTGCAATGATGAAACCTGGACTAAAGCAATGGAGGAAGAATTGATGCAAATTGAGAAAAATCACACTTGGGATCTTGTTCCCAGACCTAGAAATAAGAATGTGATTAGAACAAAATGGGTCTTCCGGAACAAACTGAATGAAGTTGGTGAAGTAATCAGAAATAAAGCCAGATTGGTCTGCAAGGGTTACTCTCAAATAGGAGTTGATTTTGAAGAAACTTTTTCTCTGGTGGCAAGAATTGAAGTAGTTAGATTATTTCTTGCCTTCACTGCCTTTAAGGATTTCAAGGTATATCAGATGGATGTCAAGTCTACCTTCTTAAATGGTGACTTGGAAGAAGAAGTGTACATAGAGAAACCAAATGGATTTCAATTGTCTGATCATGGTGATATGGTCTGCAAGTTGAAGAAGGCACTATATGGACTTAAACAAGCCCCAAGAGCCTAGTATGAAAGATTGGATAAGCATATTTTGAAGATTGGTTTCAATAAAGGTACTGCTGATAGTAATTTATATTTCAAAATTGATCATGAAAACATCTTCATTGTTGAAGTGTTTGTTGATGATATCATTTTTGGAGGAAGAGATAGTATGTGTAAAACTTTTGCAAGTCAAATGAAAAGTGAGTTTGAGATGTCCATGCTTGGTGAAATAAATTTCTTCTTGGGTCTGCAAATCACTCAAACAAAGAAAGCAATCTTCATTTCTTAGATCAAATATGTGAAAGAATTGTTAAAGAAATTTGGGATGGAAGACTCAAAACCAATGAATACTCCCATGGCAACTAGATGTAAATTGAGCAAAGATGATGACTCTCCTAACGCTGATCAGACAAAGTATAGGTCAATGATTGGAGGATTGTTGTATCTCACTCAAACTAGACCAGACATTATGCAGGCTATTGGTCTTGTTGCTAGATTCCAGGCTGATCCTAGAGAATCCCATGTCATGGCAATCAAGAAGATTTTTAGATATCTAAAAGGGACAGTTGAGTATGGTCTGTGGTATCCTAGAGATCATGATTTCTCTCTTCATGCATATACAGATGCGGATTGGGTAGGAGATGTGGATGACCGGAAGAGTACCAGTGGTGGAGCATTCTTTTTGGGGAAGAGATTGGTTTCTTGGCTAAGCAAGAAACAAGAGGCAATATCTCTGTCTACAACTGAAACAGAATATATTGCAGCAGCAGGTAGTTGCACTCAAGTTTTGTGGATGAAGCAGATGCTAAGAGATATCAAAGTGGAGTATGAGGAACCTATTAGAATCTTCTATGATAATTCAAGTGCAATAAATATATCTAAGAATCCGGTGTTGCATTCAAAGACTAAACACATATCCATCAAGTTTCACTTTTTGAGAGAGCAAGTGAACAAGAATGAAGTCAGATTGGAGTTTGTGCCTTCCAAGGATTAGATTGCAAACATCTTTACTAAACCTCTACCTAAGGACTCTTTTGAGTATCTCAGGGAGAAGTTAGGGTTATTTCCCCTCCAGTGATGAACTAAGGTGCACTGATGTGCATTAGTCTAGTGGATATCACAGTCACATCTTTTGGTCTGGATTGATGATGGGGAGCTGCTACTCAAGGGGAGCAGCAGATATGATTCTGAAGTGGTGGAATTGCAAGTATGTGCCCTTTGCCATTGATGTCAAAGGGGGAGAGAAGACATGTGAAAAACAAGTGGTTGCTGATCAAAGGGGGAGTAGTAAAGGGAGAGAAGATATGTGAATGGTTGTTGCTGATAGGGGGAGTTGTGACAGTAAGGAGAAGTTCTTGTCCTAATGGTCAAAATAGTTTTTCACATCATATTTTGCCATCAATGGCAAAGGGGGAGACTATTACAAGTATGGGCCTAACTGGTGTTATCATTGATGTCAACATACTCATGTTGCATTAATGATAGGATTGGATGAGCTGTGTGTTGAGGATATTGAGAAAATTAGTCTCAATCAGGAACAGTGAAGAACAGTTATGACAGTAAGGTAAAAGTCCAAGATAGGATGAGGATCAGAGGATGTGATTTAAAGGGTTTGTAGATATGTGTCTTAAGGTGGTCCAGCAGAGATTTTAGAGGTTCACATGATGATATGAAGAAGTTGTGGCCGCTCAAGTAAAACCATTTCTGATAGGTGTTCAGAGGTGACAGAGTGATACAGATAGGTCTGGTGAGATCCAGAAATGCATTATCCTATTCTACAGATTCAAGGGAGCATTGAGGAAGTCTTTGTGAAGTGTCAACTTGATTGGTTTGTGGTTTGAAGGTCTGCAAGCATCTATTCCTTTGTGATAGTAATGACATACTATGTTCTTGAGGTTCTGGATGAAGGAGAGAAGGATTTCAATAAGCAGATGAAGTGTGGATGTTCTTGGTGATTCAGGCAAGCTTGTGGAGGTCTTTGGATCATGTCCAATTCATGTTGGTGGTCCTCATTGGAGTTGGAGCTCGCAATTGAAGAATAATTTTGGATGATGGTGTTCTTCCTGAGATTGGCCAACCGGATGAGCTACACATCCCACGGATATTCTTGTTGATGTTTGCTGACTTAGATGATCATTCCTAAGTTGATGTCTTGTATAAATAAGGGATTGCAAAGTCATTTCAAAGGTGTCCTTGTGAAGATGAGTGTGTGGTAGCGAGGAGGAGAGAAAAAAGTAGAGCAAAAGTATTGGGCTTAAATGGAACTGATTCAATCATAGTGAACATGTTATTTTCTAGTTCAAGTAGGTGATACTTTTTTCTTTGTAGACAGTGTGTCTCTTGTAGGCAGTGAGCCTCTTGTGAGTAGTGTACTCAGGCAGTGATCCCTAATTGGCATGTGCCATTTGTTCTTTCTATTCTTCTAATAGAGAATACAATCTTAGGTTAATCACCCCATGGTTTTTCCCTTAACCGGGTTTTCTATGTCAAAATCTTGGTGTCTCATGTGTTAATGTGCTTCTAATTTTGATTTGTTACATTGTGTTTCCATGGTTGATTTACTATTATGCTACTTAATAACAATGTGGAGTTAAGTGTTTAACTTGGAAGAAAGTTTTGTACAACTAATTCAACCCCCCTCTTAGTTGTCTGCCCTAAATCTAACAGAGGTTTCTAAGGTATTTTAATGCCATAACATTCTTTAATTCAAGAGGACATTTCCCACAAGACTGGTTATTTAGTAGAACTACCCAAAGGACCCAAACAATAGGTCACTCAGTTTATTAAGAGGATTTGAATATTGCATCAGAGAATCAACGTATAACAAAGGGTTACATGGGACATAGATCTTTGCGTATGGCTGCCCTCCTTATATTCTAGGTGATCAAACCCCCACCCCCCTTAACCAAAAACATAAATTAGAAACAAAAACTATTCACAAGAAAGAGGTGATGTAATATCTTGCATTGAAATAATTTCTGTATAAATTTTAAAATATCAGTGATGAGGCTTTCAATTTTTTTCTATGCTCAAGAAAATAGCAACAAATATATTTTATTGACAGGAAGTAATAGGTTTCAGTTTTTGTATGCTTACTGAAGTAGCAGCAAATATGTTTTGTTTTGCAAGGCATTAATGGGTTTCATTTTCATTGTGCTTAATGAAATAGCAGTAGACATCTTTTAGATTATAAAAGGGTAGTAATGGAGTTTCAGTTTCTCTGTGCTTAATGAAATACAACAAACATATCCTAGTTTTTTGTGCTGGAAGAATTAAAAACATAGAGGTAAATACCTCTAAAATAATCATACTCCCTACAGCTCACCTCAGGTCTTGCAATTTGATGTGCTTGCCTAAATATTTGCTTTCACCCACGTTCCTCTATTTTTTGAACTATTTTTCCTCTCAACTTGGTGTATTTGTTTCTCTATTTTCTTTTGCAAAACCTCTATCCTTTTTGTTTTTTTTTCACTGTCTCTAGGTTTCTCTCATATAAGCTCTAATATGACATAGCTCAAACACAAATGTGATGTAATGGCAATGGCTCTGTAGTGCAAGAGGGTACCACCAAATTATTGGTCTCCATCTATAAATCTCTCTATTTCAATCAAAGAACTCCATCTCCTCCATACAAATTTTTGATAATGTCTACACAAAAATTACTTAATAGACAACCTCCGCAGAGCCCCAGGCTTTTAGAATTTCCACACAAAATGATGGAAATATTTTGTGGGCAAGTGAGATTTGAAGGGCGTGAAGAAGAAGACCCTCTCTATCAGATATTTTCCATCCTTCTCCTTTCTGCAAAACACCAAGTCCTCTTCTTACAAGCCATCTCCCTTCATAACTCATACGTCCTCCTTTCATCTTCCCAAAAGATTTTTTTTTGCTGCATTAACTCTCTCCACCAACTCCCCCTTAGCCTACTACAATCGCTCTCTTCCAAAAGCCTTTAATTCTCCACCAAAAACATATATTTTCTTGCCACATCCACATGCCACAACCCCCTCATGAATAACATATTTCGGTCAAAGAAGGGTTGTTACAAGAAATGCATTAATTATCATGATGTTTATCATTTTGCATGAAAGAAAAAGAGTTAATTTTATTGGGAATATGCATGTTATTCTTAGATTTGTCCTTGCCAAGGAAATTAGTTTTCTTTATTTATGTGATTTGGGCTTTCCTTTATAGCATGGGTGCTGAATATGGGCTAACAGAGAGTAGATCTTCTTTTCAGGATCTACACACTGATATATATTTTTAAGTGCTTTGGCCAAAGCCACATGTTTCATTGAAACAGATGAATGTTTGCCTAGTTTATGTTAGAAATGCATGTAGATATATCAGGTTGCATCAGGTTTCCATCTTGCCTATTATTCCCAGGTTGCTAGGCATTTTGTACAGGGTTGGGTATTCTTCATGTTAGGAAGAATTATGAGGAAGCATAAGCTTCATGGTTGGGCAGAAAAGCACCTAAACCATGTTCTTAGCATCTCTACACATTGTGGATGAGCGCGTGAGTTAGTGGCAGCCAGTAACAATGAGTATATTCATATGTCATTACTTGTATAATTCTTGTATTTGTACATCATTATCTGTATAGTGTTGACTATATGGCATGAGAGTCAGAGTTGTTTCATTTTGTATATCATATTTCTTGTGCTAACACATGGATTAGGCACTTGTACATGCGAGATGCAATATGACATTTTTACATATATTTAAGATATATCATTTCAATTTTATATTAATGAGAATTTGAGCATTTGTTTATTTCCATGATATAGTTTATGGGTTGTGAACCTTACATTTAGTATCAGAGATCTAGGTTTATCATTAGGGCATTTGTCTACTATGCTAAGATGAATGAGTACCTGATATCCTTAGACAGGCTAAAGGATGCCCTAAAGAAGTATGGCATGTTCATTAGAGAGGCACCCATCGAGGGATTGTTCAAGGTAGAAATGTTCCATTCTTCTCCTACGATGGCCTACATCTACTATGTGATGCATAAAGGTCTTTGCAGTGGATGTTCCAATGCTCTTGACACCACCCTGGAAGCCCATGTTTCAACTTCCACCCACTCTGGATGCTAAAGCAACGGAGATCTATGGGGCCATCAGGTTTTTAAGACTCCATGCACCTAATCTTACTCTATGTCCATTGATAGTAATTCCTCTTATGCCACCCATTGCCCTTCCTTTGCCTATAGAAAACTATGATTCCAACCCTAACTAGGGGCCTCTAAATTCTGTTGTGTTGGTAGTTTTTTTTTTGTTGATGCAAATCTTAGTCTACGAGCATGCATCCCTGTTACTATAATTTTTTGGGCCCTTTCATTTGCAATAGTGCATCCATGGCTTGCAATGTTTGTAACCATGTTTATATTTAATTTTTAAAATAAAGTACAAGTGATATATCACATTTTATTAAAAAAATACAAAATTATTAAAACTAGCATGCCTATCTTTAGAAAAATCTATGTAAAAGATGCAGAGAGATATCATTTTTGAGGCACCTATTTTTAAGTGGATGTGTGATTTAAATGAAATAGGTTCCTCTAGAATGATATCTTTAAACATTTTTTACACAGATTTTTCTAAAGATAGGCATGCTAGTTATGTCAAGGTAACTACAATGGTAGCAAGGGGTAGAGTGTAATGGAGTAGGTGTGTTAACAAAAACTATTAAAGAGTCCACAAAAAAATAAAAATAAAATGCAACCAATATATATTATAAGATGGAATAAAATAACTTTTAAGTAAATAAACTAATAAGAAAACAAATGTTAAAGTAAACAAAATAATTATAAAAATATCTTTTTAAATAAATTAATAAATAATTACTTACCTCAAAAATTTCACTTACTAATTTATTTATAAACTGTAAACTACAATGGAATGATATCTCTCAGCATCTTTTACATAGATTTTTCTAAAATAGGTATGCTAGTTTTATCTACATTGTTATTATGTTATATACTATTTACTTTGTATGTATCATTCTTTTGTTTTGTTTTTACTTTGAAAAGTGTATTAAATAGTTACCCCGAGAGGCAAGGGATGAGTTAACAAAAACTATTAAAAAGCTAACATTCAAAAAAATAATAAAAAACAAGTGCCACGTAGTGGCAGTACCTGCCTTGTAGTGTTGTATATAGTATTTGTTTAGTTGTAAATTTTTTGCTGATTAGGTATTGGTTTTATAGATAAATTGCATTCCAATAAATGAAAAATTAATTTTTGAAGAGTGTTGAAATGTCTTGGGTAAATAAAATTGAAATCTCAAAAATAGTCTAATTTGGTAAAAATAAAATAGGACTAAAATATTTTCTAACTATAAAACTAAACTTTTACAATGTTTATTAAATAACACAAATATTTCCTTAAAATGTATAATACTAATACTTTTAAATAATTTAAAATGCATTAAAATATTGTAAGTTTGAAGAATAAAGTAAAAATGTAATAACATGGTGAAATATTTTTTTGATACTGTAGATTTTTAACTTTTCACTAATAAAATTGAAATCCTAGATTTTTAACTCTTGACTAAATAAAATTGAAATCCCAAAAATGATCTAATTTCATAAAATAAAATGTGTAGAACCTTTAGCTGGGTGTGGATAGATTTGAAATGTCTACCTAAAATATTAAAATGTAATAATATTGAATACTATTACAATTTAAAATGCATTAAAATATTGTAAGTTTGAAGAATAATTACATAATATAATAACAGTGTGGATAGATTTGAAATGTCTGCCTAAGATATTAAAATGTAATAATATTGGATACTATTACATTTTAAAATGTATTAAAATATTGTAAGTTTGAAGAATAATTACATAATATAATAACAATAACATATTCATATTTACATTGTTTTATCTTAGTCACTTAATTTTTTATTTAAGTAATAATAGTAAGTACTTAACATGATTTTAATTATTTTAATTAATATAATATTGTGGTTTAGTAAATATTGGGTGCATTCATTTAATAAAAGTATGTGGTTCAGCTCCATTTAATTAGACATCAATGGTTAAGATCAAATGAATAGTTAAGAAATATTTTAGTGAAATTAGGTTATTTATGTGTAGAACCCTAAAGTATAGTTATAAAACAAATTTAAACCCTAATAATTTTTTTATAAACCAGATGTGAAAAGAAATCAATAAATAAAAATATGCATGCTTTGTAAAGAAAAAATTTAGTGTAATTTTATTTTACGAAATTAGGTTATTTTTGAGATTTTAATTTTTTTTACTCAAGAGTTAAAAATCTAGAGTATCATGAAAATACTTTTATTTTGGGGATTTCAATTTTATTTACTCAATAGTTAAAAATCTAGTGTGATGGAAAATATTTAAATGAAGTGATGCCATGTTCCTAAATATAGTTAGTAAAATAATATATTAACTACCACTCCCTTTTCATAAGGCAATATTACGGCCATTATTGTTAGTAAAATAATATATTAACTGCCACTCCCTTTTCATAAGGCTTGCCGATTAGATTAAAGAAAAATAATTTATTTATTTATTATAATATTTGCATCTATATAATAGCAATAGCTAAATATGTTTTAAATAGAAAAACTATTTCAGTTCTCATTGGTTAGAAAAAGAATTATTAATAACTAGTTAAGAACAGACCTGCTTATAGTTTCCTTGACACAAGCTCATTACCTGGACTTAGAGTTAGTTTCCTTGACACAAGCTCATTACCTGGAGTTACCTAGAGTGAATTTGTTTTATAGCGTGAGAAAAAAAAGACTATAGGCTTAGGATTTGTTATTTGAAGCATTTAGAAAAAGAATTATTAATAAGAAAAAGAATTATTAATAACTAGTTATGAACAGGCCTGCTTATAGTTTCCTTGACACAAGCTCATTACCTGGAGTGAATTTGTTTTATAGCGTGAGAAAATTTTCAAAAGACTATCGGCTTTGAAAAATCTACATGAGCATAAGGGAAGTAAAAACCATTGCACCAACCCAAATCAATTGAAAAACCTGTACGAGGAGCACAAGGGAATAGATAAAATCTAATTTAATATACTATGAACTGTAAAAAAGTTATAGCAAAGACAATGATATTGCTGGATAAAGGGGCTAAAAGGCCCCTGAACTAAAAAATAATTTTAAAAAAAATTAAATTCTTTTTCGCAACAGAGATATCACCATAAATACAAGCAAAGTGACAAAACAGTCTTTTAAACTCTTGTCACTATTATTTTATAAAAAAAGTATTAGGGTGAATATTTAATATAATAGGAAGTTGTTTCCTATGTATTAAATATTCAATATTCATATTTTCACTTAAAATTTAAATATAAATTTTCAAAATTAAATATTAAATATTTAAATAATATAATAATAATGATTATAATGATTAAAGAATTAATTAATGTAATAAGACTAATACTTTTATAATTTAAAATGCATTAAAATATTGTAAGTTTGAAGAATAAAATAAAAAAATGTAATTAAATTCATGATACTGTAGATTTTAAAGTTTTGACTAAATAAAATTGTAATAGAAGATTTTTAACTTTTGAGTAAATAAAATAGAAATCCCTAAAATAATTTAATTACATAAAATAAAATGTGTAGAACCCTAAAAACTAAATTAAAATTAAATTACTTTTACCTAATGAAGCAAAAAATTAATCGCCATCCATTTAGGCATGACTTAACTAGTGGGAGGCAAAATTTGTGTTCATAATTTGTTTACTTGCCATGTGCTCCCCTCAAACCAAAATTCTCTCGGCATTTATATTTTTTTGTTGCACTCTCCCGACAATCTGCAGAGAAGAGGTCATTTTTTTCAGCCAATGACAATACAGATAAATCATTTCTAAATAATTTTTTGTTAAAATTTATCATGTTGACATAAGAAAAGTACAAATTTAAATCAAATTTGTCTAACAAGAAAAGTAATCCTATCTTTTGATTGGTTTACAATTAATAGATTAATAACTAGATAAGTGCAAACTCATTGCAATAGTACCAGCCAAAGGCAGGTACTAATAACAGTGTGAATAAATTTGAAATCTCTGCTTAAAATATTAAAATATAATAATATTGAATACTAGTACAATTTAAAATGTATTAAAATATTATAAGTTTGAAGAATAATTACATAATATAATAACAATAACATATTCATATTTACATCACTACAGTATTTTATCTTAGTCACTTAATTTTTTATTTAAGTAATAATAGTAAGTACTTTTAGAGAACATGATTTTAATTATTTTAATTAATCTAATATTGTGGTTTAGTAATAATTTTGGGTGCATTCATTTAATAAAAATATGTGGTTCAGCTCCATTTAATAAGACATCAATGGTTAAGATCAAATGAATAGTTAAGAAATATTTTAGTGAAATTAGGTTATTTATGTGTAGGAAAAAATTTAGTGTTATTTTATTTTACGAAATTAGGTTATTTTTGAAATTTTAATTTTTCTACTCAAGAGTTAAAAATCTAGAGTGTCATGAAAAATACTTTTATTTTGGGGATCTCAATTTTATTTACTTCAACAGTTAAAAATCTAGTGTGATGGAAAATATTTAAATGAAGTGATGCCATGTAATGAAACAACTTGCACAATATCTGAATATAATAGTAATATGCTGCAAATACTTGATAATAATATGCCACTTCGAGGGGGCAACCTCCTAATCCTCTTCGAGGGGGATACCTCCAATAGTCTTTAGTAAGAACACAATACTCAATATGATGATCCAATAAGACTCACTACCCCTATATATACCTATTTATGCCTAGGATATCACCCAGGCCGACCTAGATAGCCCTATAGAAGCCTTAGGCTGACCTAAACAACTAAATACCAATATACTAATGATAATATGACTTAATTAAGAGTTAAGATAGCCACAAGCTGACTATTCATAACCCTATACTCTATGGAAGTAAGGGCATAACATGCCCCCCACCTTTACAAAAGCGTTGTCCTCAATGCTTAACAATTGTGGTAGTTTCTTCATATAATCTTCATCATCCCATGTGGTAACTTCAACTAGAAAGTATTTCCTTATAATGAGGTAACTTGGAACTATTGGTGTCCTTAGATTCTTCATGCATGTCTAGAAAATTAACTTCAGCTCCAAGATGTGTCTTCCCTTTGCATCTAGCTCTTGATAGTGATGAATGTGTTCTTCCATTACTCGAACCTTTTGATATGCCATAGAGGAAGAGGTGAGGAATAGTACATGGTACCCTTGCATTGATTGAATAGCTTGATTATGAACTTCTTCTTCTTCATCGTCTTCTTCTTCTTCTTCTTCTTCCTTTGCTTCTTCTTCTACTACTACTTCTTCTTCTTCTTCTTCTTCTTCTTTTGGTTCTTGGTTGTTTGAGACCTCCTTTCTTGGTTCCTTCATAAAGGCACTTAACATGCTTCGTATGTCTGATATATCTCCTCTTAGGCCACACATCTCCAACTTGATTGAGGAAATGTCTTCCATGACCTTACTTACTTCCTCATTGGGATTAATATCCTCTATTGTTTCCCCATCCCTATCAGGGGATTTCCCCGGTGTGACAACATTCTTTTTGCCTCTTGTTGCAAGTCTCGTCATGATAGAAACCAATATTTTAAAAATAAATCACACAAATGAAATTTAAATTCTTTGAAATTTTTACTGTGACTTACTACAGCCAAGATACCACTTACCCAGAAAAAACTCTAAAAAATAAGCAAATTTGCAGCCTTGAGAGTGAATTTGTTAAAAACCCTAATTTTGCAATAACTTGCTTATTTTTGCTTCAATTTCTCCAAGATTTGGATTGTAGGTTCCTTAATATGGTCTTCAAAAACCCTTTAAAAATATTAAAAATTCACTAAAATCTGAAAGTTATGCTCTTCCCAAAATCACCTCTAATGTTGAGAAAAAATCTTGCCTCTACGGTGCCAAGATCATGCTCTGATACCACTTGTAATGAAACAACTTGCACAATATCTGAATATAATAGTAATATGCTACAAATACTTGATAATAATATGCCACTTTGAGGGGGCAACCTCCTAATCCTCTTCGAGGGGGATACCTCCAATAGTCTTTAGTAAGAACACAATACTCAATATGATGATCCAATAAGACTCACTACCTCTATATATACCTATTTATGCCTAGGATATCACCCAGGCCGACCTAGATAGCCCTATAGAAGCCTTAGTCTGACCTAAACAACTAAATACCAATATACTAATGATAATATGACTTAATTAAGAGTTAAGATAGCCACAAGCTGACTATTCATAACCCTATACTCTATGGAAGTAAGGGCATAACATGCCATGTTCCTAAACATAGTTAGTAAAATCTTAAAAACATAATGCACTTCCTTATCATATACTTTTCCCTTTTTATTTGATTTGATAAAAACCTAATAAAATATAGTTAAAAAATATTATTAAACATAAATAAAATAATATATTAACTGCCACTCACTTTTCATAAGGCAATATTACGGCCATTATTGTAATGGATGCACATTAATCACCCTTCTGCCAATTAAATTAAAGAAAAATAATTTTTTAATTTGTTATAATATTTGCATCTATACAATAGCAATAGCTAAATATGTTTTAAATAGAAAAACTATTTCAGTTCTCATTGGTTACAAAAAGAATTATTAAAGCACTATAATGTTCACATGCAAAAGACTATTAGCTTAGGATTTTTTATTTGAAGCATTCAAAAACCCTAAAGATTTAAATGTCAAGATTAAAAACAAAAACCAAAGTAACAACCCATAGATTGAAAATTTAATGATCAAGAAACTGTTGAGCCAATGAAGTAAATAACAACCATTGCACCAACCCAAATCAATTGAAAAATCTGCATGAGCACAAGGGAAGTAAATAACAACCATTGCACCAACCCAAATCAATTGAAAAACCTGCACGAGGAGCACAAGAGAATAGATAAAATCTAATTTAATATACTATGTGTTAGGACAGTAAAAATTTAAAAATTTTACTGTCTTCTCACTCCATCATATTTGAAAAAAATCCTAAAAAATATCCCAAAAAATCATAATAAAAATTTAATTCATCTCACAAGGTGTCTATAGATGAGCAGTGTTAAATTTCTTCAAGGTCAATCTATCAGCAAGATATTGTTTTGTCTACACCGATACATAAGGAATCATTTGAAAATAACCATCGGCATGAGAATAGAGATCGGAAAGAGATTTATAGAAGTCACCGATGGAATAAGTAATACTGATGATCTTACATCGGCAAGATAACCAAGTAGTCATACCGATTGGTATGACTAATAACTATCGGAGGATCCTTCGAAAGCTGCCCCGATGATATATATCATACCGATGAAGTATTTCGGCAACAGTTTCACCGAACATCCTACAGGGGCAATGAAACAAATAGCCATCGGCAAGAAATAAGTTATCGGGATGAGAAACAAATAAGTCTCCAATACTCAAGGTCTTGGCGAAAAGAGGGTCTTCAGTGAGACTCACAGCGATACAAAATCTATCGGGATGACTCAACATATTGGGACAAAGGAATTAGGTCTTACCGATTCATAAGTCACGGCGATCAAAAGGTATCGGTGATACTTTAACATACTCTGCCCGATAAAGAATATGAAAGAACCATCGGTGAGATGACTCGGATCGGGTTATCTTTTTGAAGCTATCCCGATAGTATGTTTCATTCCGATGGGTATACTCTAGTGGCAAGACATTAAAACAGTCATTCCGATCCAAAGTAACATGACTATCGGTGGGACAACAAAAGTCGAGGAAACATAATTATGTTATCCCGATAGTATTAATCACCTCGATAAACAAATCATATCAGTAAGACTCATTACTTCGGAGTGAAATCTAAATCACATGGCGATGAAGGAAGTCATGCTGATGGTCGCGCCCACTTGAAGATATGACATTACATAGCGTCGGGAATACAATTGAGGGGTCACACCGATTGACTGTTTGCGCCATAAAAGCATTAGGGTCGCCCAGACATTTTAAAATTCATGCCGATAAGAAGAGTTATGGCGATGTGACATTTCACAGTGATGAACATTGAACTGATTAGATAATTAAATACAAACGGCTACGAAATTTCTATGATCATTATAGTTGCAAAAAACCGTCCGAGAAGAGAATACAGAAGAACTCTTAAGGCAAAAGCAGAGGATTCCAATTCCAGCCACTGAACGACAGGTACATATACACAAACCACTGTATAGCCTGTATTTAAATTCTCTGCCAAAGTTTTAAAATGGAAACTCCGGGGAAGGGAAAAGGCAGAAAGTTACAAGGGGAAACCAGTAAGCCCAAGAACCAAAAAACTAAACAAACCCCTAAGGAGAAAGTAAAAGAAAGAAAACTGAATTAGGACCTAATTGACCAATTGCCTGGGTCAACTCCCAAGGCCAGAAGGTCTGCCCAACTCAGGGTAGAAGTGGAGAAATTAGAAGATAAACACAAACGCCTGGGAGATATCTGGACCCCAATTCGGGGATATGAACTTTTCAGATTTCACTATAATAGAAGGTTTAGGAATGCTCCTGTGTCAAACCCATGGCACATGAATTTAGGAAAACTAGTTGTACCCAATGTATTCCTGAATGTGGAACTCCTTCAATTGCTTGTTAGACATTATAATTCAAACCTGAAAGCCATCTGCAACCCACAGGGAGAACCAATTGTGCATTTGTCAAAAAATGCTATTTGTGAGGTTTTTGATTTAGATGATTTATGCACTGTCCCTATCATTTATGAAGATCTGGATAAAGAATATTGGAGAATGGACACAACTTATAATGGATGGAGGTTGCCCATTCATAGGCCCAGGATTGAAGGAGAAGTGATGCCCTTAACTGAAAATGATGGCCCTCCCTTTCATGTAGCCATATTTGAACCATATATACAATATACCTATTTCTCTGTAGGCCAAATCCTAGGTTTAGAGGTCCCTGAGTTCATGACCATTCCTTTGATGGTCATAGCCTCTGACATTCAGTGTCATAATGCAAGGCAATTCGAGTATGCTTCCTATATTGCTAATAGAATGAACTTTGGTCCATCTGCAATAAAAAACAGTGCTCCAGCATGCTCTTTTGAGCATTACTCAATGCTTATGCACATGGTGTTATATTATGGCCAGGAGGTAAGGTTATGGCCAAGTGAGTTTCAAGTTGTTGCTGTAGATAAGAAAGGGGAAAAGATACCTATACAAATGTGGACCAGAATTTGGGATAGTAGATATGCCCACTCCAGCTATGCTCAATTTGAAGAGCATTGTGTAAAAGTGTTGTATAGGTATTTTAATCACCCTTGTGAATATTCAAGTTCAACTGAAATAAAAAGATTTCTCAGACCAAAAGATTTTGGTGGCCCCCCTACTGTCACTCATAATTGGGGAGACTGGTATTGTTTTGAAGATGCTACTATGATCAGAGTTTATGGTTTTGAGGATGCTCCATTCATATTGCCCAAGACTGTCCCTGACAGGCTTGCATATTTGGAGATAATCAGGCAAATGCATTGTTCAAATGTGATGCATTTGAATTCACATGACAAACAATCGTTTATGCCCAGTACCTTATGTTTTGGAGATTTTACTGTAGTTTCAAAAGAAGGTTACAATCTCATTCTGGATAAATTGATGCATTATAACATGATGACTGCTGAGGTGAGAAAAGAATTTGACCCTGAAGGCTTTATTGACTCTGCAAGAAGAAAATAGAATCTTAGTGGATACATGCACATACATTATCCACATGATGATGTCATTAGAAATTTAGAAGAAGCAGAAGTCGAATTGGTGGTAGAAAAATATAACAGGGATCTAAATGAAAAGAAAAAGCAGTTAGCAGAAATTGAGGTTGTATCCTTTGAAGATGAAGAACTGACAGGGCAAGAACAACCACCAGATAAAAGGGTAGAGATGTCCAAAAGGAAAATGCAACAATATCAACCTCCTATTGTACTACATGATGAGGAGGGGTCTACTGATGAGGACCCACGCCAAACAGCCTATGATTCTTTCATTTCAGATGATAAGTTTATTCAATCAAAAGAATTTAAATCATTTTTGTATAAATACAAAGGGAAAGAAATCAGAGAGTCAGTAGATGATGTCTTTGCTGATAATGAAAAACAATTATTAGATATGCTGAAGGAAACAATAGATAAAGAGATGCAAGCCATGACACCTAGCAAAGGTAGACAGTTGCTTAAAGATGTAGGGGTTATGATTTTTCCTGGTCTGGATTTAAATTCTGCTTTGGTTTTTGACAGTTTTCTGAATAACACAGATGATAAGTATAAACTTACTCCAGAAGGAGTTAATGAAGTATATATGGGAACAAGGTATAATAATGATGAAAATTCCTTGATGATATGGGCGTTGTACCCTCCCCATAAGAAGACGGCCATCATTGATACTGAAAAGACTTTTGGCCACGTTATGACTTTGAAAGCAGGGGAAACTGACCCTATAATTACAGCAGACATTGGTATCAATGTTGCAAAATTGAATAAAGCACAAGCTCAAATGTTGATCAAAGAAAGAGATGCATACAAATTGAATTGTGAAAGACTAACAAAAGAAAATGATTACTTAAAGGACGCTGTTAAGAGTACTTTTGGCCAGTCCACAAAAAGAATAACTCAAGGTGAGAGCTCACAGGGCATTCAAGTGTTATCCCCTGGTCAGGCAACCCAAATTCAGATAGATGCATTTGTTACAATACTGCAGAGTAGGTATGCAAACATGGTGCAGTGGTTAAACTAGTTTTTGGATAATTTCTCAGAGAATCATAAAGCAGTTCAAGAACATGAAAGACTTGAAAAAAGAATACGAGAAAAATTGACTGAGCTACAAAACAGAAGTACTGCTGATAGTACAGATATCTCTGATGCAAAAGCATTTCTCAAACAGCATCAAAATTATTATGATAAACTTAAAGCTAATGCTAAGGAAGGAAATGATGCCTCAAACGCAGGAGTGCCCAGGATATTTAAAGACAATGGAGAGGTAAAGAGCAAGGAAGAATGGATTATTGATTGTCAAAGTATATTACACAAAGCCACAGGAGCTCTGAAAGACAAAGCCTCTGCGTCTAAAGAAGTTTGCAAACAATTGGAGAGCATGATCACACTTGATATAATCACCAGAAGTGTTGTTGACCTTACTGATTCTCATCGTGAGCAGGATTACTTGGATTACTTGGCTAAAGTCTACTTGTGGCTAAATAGAGCCTAATCATAATTATGTTATAATTGTTAATGTTTGTTAAGTTCCCAAAAAACTTATTGAAGAGTTATGACTCTTCATAGAAATATCTATATAAGTCCAAACAATCGATGCTGAGAGATCATCAGCAGTAGAATATATTCAGATACATCATATATACAATGTTTCAAAATGACTATGTTGCATATTTTATTTGAAGAAGAAGTTTGAAGTTCTCTGATTCAGTGGTTCTGCTTTGGTATCAGTTGTTTGTTAAGATTATTCAATTGTGTGGTTGCCTCCATTTCTGCATTTCCTTGATATTCAGATTAAACATATCAAGTATATATTTGATCTGTCAATACACATTTGCTATATCTGTGTGATTAAATAGGTTGGTATCCATTTGAGGAATTAAACCCTTCTGATTTAATTATAGTAGCCTGGAAGTATTAATCTTGGATTACTAAGTAGGGCCATACAATTAGATTGCCATTCTGTCTCCAGTAAATATTATCTGTTAGTCTTGTCTATTCATTTCAATTGGTCCCTTCAAGTAAGGATTAAAGTACCTTCTGGTGAATTATAAGATATCTGATTTCATTTGGTTGGATTATCAAGAAGAGTTTGTCAGTCATTTACTTGCACGTTTATACAAGCTATAAACTAAAACTGTGCCAAACAACTAGAATTATTACCATTAGGAAACCATTAGTCCTGGTCCTTCAAACTGACTCTGTTACCCAACAAGGCACTAGTCTTATTTTACTTAAAACCTTTTACCTTGATATTGCTTATACAATTTCTACCAATTACTCATTAGACATTAAACCTAAAATCATTCAGCAAGCATTTCATCTATCCTACATCTTGTGCCATTGTAGACAGATTTAGTTAGTCCACGCATTCACATTCAATCTGCTTTAATTTTCCAAGGTATACCCACCTAGGTGTAGCAGGACCTCAAGTGAAGGAAATCATCTAACATTGAAGGTTGATTTCATCAAGTTAGTTCAGAAACGTTGCCAATCTAAACATAGAGCCTGGCATCCCCTTAGGATTGGCAACCTGCATTTCTGAGACCTAACAAATTGGCAACTCTACTGGGGACTAGTAAAAGACCTTAGAAATTAATCCTTTCTTTCATAGAGTCATTTCAAAAAATTTAAGTTGGTAACTCTGTTGGTGACAAGAACCCTATAGATAAAAACATAAACTTTTCCTATTTAATAGGTGGCGACTCTAGTTACAATTATAAAGAATTCAAATGGATGGTAGGAGATCCAAGATGGAAGGTAGAAATTTGCAGTCATCTCCACCACTTAGAAACATTTCCAAAAGAAATGTAAATTCAAAACATTCCCACCAAGATAATCATCTGGACATCCAAGAGGATGATTCAGAACAAAATATTTCAATTCACAACAAATTCACACCTCTGCATGATTCAAACGAGAACCTTAGTGGAGCAACTGATGATATTTTGGCAAGGTACAGACCCACTCCTCAAGAACAGCATGATCATGATGCAAAGGTCATGAGGGATATTGATAGGAACCAAGCTGAACATGATTTCAAGATGTCATTACATTAGGGAGAAGGGATAGGATATGGATTTTCAAATCAAGGAATGAATGATAATCCAGAACATCAGGAAATAAATAATCAGGACATGAGTGAAGAACAACAAGAAATACTCATGCTCCGAAAGGAACTTGAAAGGTACAAGATACAGGAAGAGAGGGAGTTGTTGCAGCAAGAAATTCAACAGAGGAAAAATAAAGCCAAAACAGCTCCCCCAAAATATGTACCCCCGCATAGAGGGAATATTTCAAGAAATACACAGCAAAATACAAGTGGTGCTCAAAACTCACATGCTTCTGGAAGTCATCAGAACACTATTCCCCAAAACCCTAGACCACCTCCCATACGTAATGTATCTCAACACATAGTAAATACTTACCCACCCCCTAGTCAACAATACTATAGACCACAAAATCATCACACAAACCCCCACATGAACCAACATCAACAATATGCATATCATCAGCCACCAGGTGGATACAATTATTATCCCAATCCACCACCTTTGAATTTCCCACCCCAAAACCTTGCAAATATATGCAGTCAATTTGATGTAAATGGATATCAGTTGTATCCATATCCTATGGATAGTACTTGGAGAAATATGGTTCCCAAGTTTACTGGAAATAATGCAATATCTACGGAAGATCATATCAGAAGTTTTAATGCTTTTTTACAGGATATTGGTATGGATTGGGAAGACATTAGAATGAGGTTATTTATGATGTCCCTCACTGAAGATGCCAGAGATTGGTTTAATAGCCTGCCTGATGCATCAATCAATTCAATAACTGATTTCCATAACCAGTTTAAGGAGCAGTATGGTAACCAATATGCTCCTGAGTTTGCACTACATGAATTAATAAGTATACAGAAGTATCAAAATGAGTCAGTATTTGATTTCAACTTGAAGTTTTCCAAGCTACATAATAAGGTACCACATGGGGCTAAGTTATCTGACCAGGCAGCACTAAGTATCTATATGAACGCATTTGACCCTAAAACAAGGTATGAACTTAGAAACAGGTGTCTTGCAACCTTGGCCGAAGCACAGAAAGTGGCCATAACTATTGAAAATAATAGGAAGGTTGCTGGAATGGTCAGTAAGAGAGATAATCATAGAAATCCTCAGAATTCAAATGTTCAACAAAATAAACCAGAGGGTTAGCATAGACATGATAGACCTAGGTTACATGATATGCCCTACAATACAAATTGGAAGGATGGAAGACCTATCGATAACAACAGAAAGCAACCATATGGAAAAGATACTCCTGATCCCCTGAAAAGAAACATGGCACACATGGTAGAAAATAAGCCTTGGTGTTTTGTATGTAATTTACCACATTTCCCTGAATACTGTGAGGTAGCTAAATCCATACAGCAAGAGGAAATGCTATACAACTATAATAAGGATAATCATACCATCAATATGATGCAGGATACACCATGTGTGGTGACAGAAGATTATTTTTCTTTAGAAGAAGAAGGATATGAGTATGATGTAGGGAACCAGAAGTATCATATCAACATGGGAGAACAAGAGGTATTCTCAGACCAGGAAGATAGTTATAACAACAAGTCATATGGTCAATGGAGAAAACCTACTGAGAATGAAAGAGAAGCTCTCACAGTGGCTGCAGTGGCTCAAGCTCGAAACACTTATAACTTAAGGAATAGAACAACAAATGTTGGGCAAGGAACTCTTGGAAGTGTATTTATAAAAGACCAGAATAACAAAGGGAATAACACAAAATCATCATCTAAAGAACCAGAAAAGGGGGATAAAAGTAAAATAAAAGAAAATCAAGAAAAAGAGAACACAAAAATAGAAAAGAATGACCAAATCATAGCCCATTCTTTTGATATTGCACATGCAGTGTCTCAGGTGAAGATATCAGTCCCACTTCTAGAGATGATGAAAATAGATAAATATAGGAGTACAGTTGTCAAGATGATTTCTGATACACCAAATCCAAAACATAAAGGGTTTGAAAAAACAACAAATAATGTGCATCAGGAAAATTTCAAGATGCCTGAGGTATACCTTGGCGACACACTTACAATAAATCCCTCGCAGGTAGACCCATTCTATACCACATTAGTAATCAAGAACATGATAGTCAGAAATTGCATGATTGATTCAGGTGCTGCTATGAATATCATGCCTATAGCAGTTATGAAAGAATTGGGAATGTGGGTTGATACTACGTATGGCCAGTGTTATGCAATGGATAACAGATCTATTCCAGTAGTTGGTATCATGAAGGATGTAGAGATAAAACTTGCCTCATATCCTGAAGCCACTTATAACATTGACATTACTGTGGTTGACATCCCACCGTATTATGGGATGCTTTTATCAAGGCAATGGGCTGCAATGGCAGGAGGCAATGTTCAGTTAGATTTATCATATGCCACCATACCAGTGGGTGACAAGGAAATCAAATTGTGCAGAGAGCCAAGGTATGACAATATCATAGAAAGAATGGACCGGCATCAGGTGAATTTCTTTTGTGACACAGATTTGGGAGTTTTCAAAGTTGGAGAAACTACACCAGAGTTGCATAACACTGACCCAATACACACTGAATCTATGAAAGAAGAAAATGAGTTGTGGAAAATGTATTTTGATGGTGCATGCAGCAAAATAGGAAATGGGGCTGGAGTAATTTTCATTTCACCAGGAGGTAAAACTTTTAAATACTTTTTCCTATTGACATTTGAATGCACAAATAATGTAGCTGAGTATGAAGCCCTGCTCATTGGCCTAAACATAGCCACCAAACACAAAATAAAAAAGTTGGCTGTCTATGGGGATTCTGAACTGGTCATCTCCCAAATAAGAGAAAAATACTTATCTAAAAATAAAAGATTAAGACAGTACAGAAATGTAGTTTGGGATAGTGTTGAATTATTTGATGCCTTTTCAATCAGCTGGGTTGATAGGTCTAAAAACATTATGGCAGACTTTTTAGCAAACATTGCATTAAAGAGAGATGATGTCACATTGGGAGGAATCACAGAAGTTGAATTTAAAAGTAGACCTACCATCCCTGATAATATACAGAACTGGCAAGTATTTGATAGTGATGCTGATATAATCAATTTCTTGCATTGTGCTGATTATTATGAAAATCAAGAAATTGATTTCAGTGCATTTGTGGAGGAACATGATGGGAAGGAAACCCTTTTTTGCCAAGAAGTGGTTTAGTTGAAAATGAATAAGATACCCAAAGGACTTATTGCATTAGAAAAGGCATTTGATGGCCATGACAGATATAGAAAGAAAGACACACCAGTGATACCTAGTAACCTTGAAGAAATCAATTTGGGGACACAAACAACTCCAAAAAATGTGTATATTGGAAGAAGTCTTGACCCAAAAATCAGGAGCAGACTTATCAACCTGCTCAGGAAGTACAGGCATGTGTTTGCTTGGTCATATGATGACATAAAAGCATATAGAGAGGATCTATTTCAACATGAGATACCACTGAAGCAAGATGCTAAACCATTCAGACAGAAACAGAGGCTGATTAATCCTACATTGGCCCCTAAAATGTTAGAAGAACTTACAAAGTTAAGGGATGGAGCTATAATCAAACCTATTAGACATTCTTCATGGGTTTCAAATTTAGTGCATGTCAGGAAAAAGAATGGTGACATTAGACTGTGTGTGGATTTCAGAAACTTGAATAAATCTTCCCTCAAAGATAATTATCCTCTTCCCAATATGGAGGCAATATTGCAGAAAGTCACTGGATGCGAATTGTTGTCAATGATGGATGGTTTCTCCGGTTACAATCAAGTAAATGTTAAGGAGTCTGAACAATTTAAGACTGCATTCACCACTTCGTGGGGAACATATGTATATTTGAGAATGCCATTCGGATTAACTAATGCTGGAGCAACATTCCAAAGAGCAATGGATGTAGCTTTTGCTGAATTGATCAATAAGATTATGATAGTATATCAAGACAACTTGACAGCATATTCTAAAAGGGCCGAAGATCATTGCACACATTTAGAACAAGTATTTATCAAAGCCCTAGAATATGGGATATCATTGAACCCTAAAAAATGCCATTTTGCAGTGACAGAAGGAAAATTGCTTGGCCATATAGTCTCGAAGGAAGGAGTTAAAATAGATCCTGAAAGGGTAAAAGCAATTGATCAGCTCCCTATTCCAAAGAATGTAAAAGCCATACAATCATTTTTTGGCCAGATAAATTTTGTCAGAAGATTTATACCAAATTTTGCAGAAATTGTCTGTCCTATATCAAAAATGCTAAAGAAGAACTCAGAAATAAAATGGACAACAGAAACACTAGAAGCATTTGGCAATATTAAGGAGGCAATCAAGCAAGCTCCAGTATTAGTATCCCCTGACTTCAGTAAAACTTTTCAACTTTTCTCATTTGCTTCCTATCATACAGTAGCAGCAGTGTTATTATAGAAAAACAATGATGGATATGAACAACCTATCTCATTCTTCAGCAAGTCCCTTCAGAATGCAGAGTTGAAGTATGACATTATTGAAAAACAAGCATATGCATTGGTAAAAGCAGTTAAAAATTTTAGACCATATTTGGTGGGAGCTAAAATCACAGCATATGTTCCTAATGCTGCAGTGAAGGATGTATTGGTCCAAACTAAAGTCACCGGCAGGAGATGTAGGTGGATCAATAGGATTCAGGAATTCAACATTGAAATCCAAATCACTAATTTGGTAAGGGGATAGGGTCTTGCCAAATTGATGACTGAAAGTAATCTAGAAGCCTCTCAGATATGTAATGTTGATGCAAGTACCAGTATTGAACACACTCCATGGTATACTGATATAATATATTATCTAAATCATATGAAGTGTCTTGAAGGATATGATGATAACAAAAGGAGGACACTCAAACTACAAGCCTCAAAATATGTACTCATCAGTGGGGATCTTTATTGGAAAAACAGAGATGGGGTTCTACTATTATGCTTGGATGAATATCAGTCAAAACATATTATGAAGGAGTTGCATGAAGGCATGTGTGGAGGTCATTTCTCAGTGAAAACTACAGCCCACAAAATCCTAAGGGCAGGATACTATTGGCCTAAAGTTTTTAATGATTCATACCAATACACTAGAAAGTGTGAAGCATGCCAGAAGTTCTCAGGCAAGTTAAAATATCAAGGAGCACTACCCTTAAAACCTATATAGGTTGAGGCTCCATTTTATCAATGGGGTATTGATTTTATAGGTGAAATCTCAGAAAAATCAATTGGGGGGCACAGATGGATTTTAGTGGCTACTGATTACTTTACAAAATGGGTGGAAGCAATCACAACCGAATAGGCTACAAGTAAAGTTGTGATTAGTTTTCTAATGGATAATATTATATGCAGATTTGGTACTCCAGTAAGATTGATTACAGCTAATGGGATGTGTTTTAGATCTGATGAATTCAAAGGGTTTTGCAGTACACATGGTATCACTATTTCTTATGCTGCTCCCTACCATCCACAGGCCAATGGACAAGCTGAATCAAGTAATAAGAGCCTCTTGAAAATCATAAAAAGAATGTTCGATAGAAATAAGAAAGCTTGGGATTCAAAATTGAGAATGGCAGTATGGGCTGATAGAATTACTATAAAAAGGGCAATTGGGAGATCTCCTTATGAGTTGGTATATGGAACACAAGCAAGATTACCATTGGATAATCTTATACCAGTGTATAAATTCATTCTCCAGGAAGACTTGAATATTCCTGAACCAATGGAGGAAAGGTTAGAACAATTGGTAGAGCTTGATGAAACAAGAAGAATAGCTCAGAGGCAGAATGTTAAATTACAATCACAGGTAAAATATCTCTTTGACAAGAAGGCCAAAGACAGAAAGTTTGAAATAAATGATATGGTACTGATGTGGAATGCAAGATGTCAGGACAAAGGAAAACATGGAAAATTTGAAGCCCTGTGGTTGGGTCCTTTCGTTATCATTGGCAAGGGAGGTGATGATTCTTACTATGTACAGAATATGTCAGGAGAGGAGCAGGAATTGCCTGTACATGGGCAATATTTGAAGCAGTTCTTTCCATAAACATGTACAAAGAGAATTGAGCGTTGCCAGTGCATGGACAACCCTCAAATAATTCTCAAAATATTTTATTCCATGCACAGTAGTCTAGGAATCATTCCTGATCCCCATCATTTGTTACTTTCCTTTTCCCATTTTCATAAAAACATCACCCCCAAATAAATAAAACATGTGGTCTACTTCCCCAGGAGATCTGGATCCTTGTCATACTCACAGGGAGTATACATCCCAGACAAAGCCACTGTTAGGACAGTAAAAATTTAAAAATTTTATTGTCTTCTCACTCCATCATATTTGAACAAAATCTTAAAAAATATCCCAAAAAATCATAATAAAAATTTAATTCATCTCACAAGGTGTCTATAGATGAGCAGTGTTAAATTTCTTCAAGGTCAATCTATCGGCAAGATATTGTTTTGTCTACACCGATACATAAGGAATCATTTGAAAATAACCATCGGCGTGAGAATAGAGATCGGAAAGAGATTTATAGAAGTCACCGATGGAATAAGTAATACCGATGATCTTACATCGGCAAGATAACCAAGTAGTCATACCGATCGGTATGACTAATAACTATCGGAGGATCCTTCGAAAGCTGCCCCGATGGTATATATCATACCAATGAAGTATTTCGGCAACAGTTTCACCGAACATCCTGCGGGGGCAATGAAACAAATAGCCATCGGCAAGAAATAAGTTATCGAGATGAGAAACAAATAAGTCTCCGATACTTAAGGTCTTGGCGAAAAGAGGGTCTTCGATGAGACTCACAGCGATACAAAATCTATCAGGATGACTCAACATATCGGGACAAAGGAATTAGGTCTTACCGATTCATAAGTCACGGCGATCAAAAGGTATCGGTGATACTTTAACATACTCTGCCTGATAAAGAATATGAAAGAACCATCGGTGAGATGACTCGGATCAGGTTATCTTTTTGAAGCTATCTTGATAGTATGTTTCATTCCGATGGGTATACTCTAGTGGCAAGAGATTAAAACAGTCATTCCGATCCAAAGTAACATGACTATCGGTGGGACAACAAAAGTCAGGGAAACATAATTATGTTATCCTGATAGTATTAATCACCTAGATAAACAAATCATATCGGTAAGACTCATTACTTCGAAGTGAAATCTAAATCACATGGCGATGAAGGAAGTCATGCCAATGGTCACGCCCACTTGAAGATATGACATTACATAGCGTCGGGAATACAATTGAGGGGTCACACCGATTGACTGTTCGCGCCATAAAAGCATTAGGGTCGCCCAGACATTTTAAAATTCACGCCGATAAGAAGAGTTATGGCGATGTGACATTTCACAGTGATGAACATTGAATTGATCAGATAATTAAATACAAATGGCTACGAAATTTTTATGATCATTATAGTTGCAAAAAACTGTCTGAGAAGAGAATACAGAAGAACTCTTAAGGCAAAAGCAGAGGATTCCAATTCCAGCCACCGAACGACAGGTACATATACACAAACCACTGTATAGCCTATATTTAAATTCTCTGCCAAAGTTTTAAAATGGAAACTCCGGGGAAGGGAAAAGGCAGAAAGTTACAAGAGGAAACCAGTAAGCCCAAGAAATAAAAAATTGAACAAACCCCTGAGGAGAAAGTAAAAGAAAGAAAACTGAATCAGGACCTAATAAACCAATTGCCTGGGTCAACTCCCAAGGCAAGAAGGTCTGCCCAACTCAGGGCAGAAGTGGAGAAATTAGAAGATAAACGCAAACGCCTGGGAGACATCTGGACCCCAATTCGGGGATATGAACTTTTCAGATTTCACTATAATAGAAGGTTTAGGAATGCTCCTGTGTCAAACCCATGGCACATGAATTTAGGAAAACTGGTTGTACCCAATGTATTCCTGAATGTGGAACTCCTTCAATTGCTTTCCAGACATTATAATTCAAACCTGAAAGCGATCTGCAACCCACAGGGAGAACCAATTGTGCATTTGTCAAAAAATGCTATTTGTGAGGTTTTTGATTTAGATGATTTATGCACTGTCCCTATCATTTATGAAGATCTGGATAAAGAATATTGGAGAATGGACACAACTTATAATGGATGGAGGTTGCCCATTCATAGGCCCAGGATTGAAGGAGAAGTGATGCCCTTAACTGAAAATGATGGCCCTCCCTTTCATGTAGCCATATTTGAACCATATATACAATATACCTATTTCTTTGTAGGCCAAATCCTGGGTTCAGAGGTACCTGAGTTCATGACCATTCCTCTGATGGTCATAGCCTCTGACATTTAGTGTCATAATGCAAGGCAATTCGATTATGCTTCCTATATTGCTAATAGAATGAACTCTCGTCTATCTGCAATAAAAAACAGTGCTCTAGCATGCTCTTTTGAGCATTACTCAATGCTTATGCACATGGTGTTATATTATGGCCAGGAGGTAAGGTTATGGCCAAGTGAGTTTCAAGTTGTTGCTGCAGATAAGAAAGGGGAAAAGATACCTGTACAAATGTGGACCAGAATTTGGGATAGTAGATATGCCCACTCCAGCTATGCTCAATTTGAAGAGCATTGTGTAAAAGTGCTCTATAGGTATTTTAATCACCCCTGTGAATATTCAATTTCAACTGAAATAAAAAGATTTCTCAGACCAAAAGATTTTGGTGGCCCCCTACTATCACTCATAATTGGGGAGACTAGTATTGTTTTGAAGATGCTACTATGATAAGAGTTTATGGTTTTGAGGATGCTCCATTCATATTGCCCAAGACTGTCCCTGATAGGCTTGCATATCTGGAAATAATTAGGCAAATGCATTGTTCAAATGTGATGCATTTGAATTCACATGACAAACAATCGTTTATGCCCAGTACCTTATGTTTTGGAGATTTTACTGTAGTTTCAAAAGAAGGTTACAATCTCATTCTGGATAAATTGATGCATTATAACATGATGACTACTAAGGTGAGAAAAGGATTTGACCCTGAAGGCTTTATTGACTCTGCAAGAAGAAAATAGAATCTCAGTGGATACATGCACATACATTATCCACATGATGATGTCATTAGAAATTTAGAAGAAGCAGAAGTCGAATTGGTGGTAGAAAAATATAACAGGGATCTAAATGAAAAGAAAAAGCAGTTGGCAGAAATTGAGGTTGTATCCTCTGAAGATGAAGAACTGATAGGGCAAGAACAGCCACCAGATAAAAGGGTAGAGATGTCCAAAAGGAAAATGCAACAATATCAGCCTCTTGTTGTACTACGTGATGAGGAGGGGTCTGCTGATGAGGACCCATGCCAAACAGCCTATGATTCTTTCATTTCAGATGATAAGTTTATTCAATCAAAAGAATTTAAATCATTTTTGTATAAATACAAAGGGAAAGAAATCAGAGAGTCAGTAGATGATGTCTCTGCTGATAATGAAAAACAATTATTAGATATGCTGAAGGAAACAATAGATAAAGAGATGCAAGACATGACACCTAGCAAAGGTAGACAGTTGCTTAAAGATGCAGGGGTTATGATTTTTCCTGGTCTGGATTTAAATTCTGCTTTGGTTTTTGACAGTTTTCTGAATAACACAAATGATAAGTATAAACTTACTCCAGAAGGAGTTAATGAAGTATATATGGGAACAAGGTATAATAATGATGAAAATTCCTTGATGATATGGGCGTTGTACCCTCCCCATAAGAAGACGGCCATCATTGATACTGAAAAGACTTTTGGCCACGTTATGACTTTGAAAGCAGGGGAAACTGACCCTATAATTACAGTAGACATTGGTATCAGTGTTGCAAAATTGAATAAAGCACAAGCTCAAATGTTGATCAAAGAAAGAGATGCATACAAATTGAATTGTGAAAGACTAACAAAAGAAAATGATTACTTAAAGGACGCTGTTAAGAGTACTTTTGGCCAGTCCACAAAAAGAATAACTCAAGGTGAGAGCTCACAGGGCATTCAAGTGTTATCCCCTGGTCAGACAACCCAAATTCAGATAGATGCATTTGTTACAATACTGCAGAGTAGGTATGCAAACATGGTGCAGTGGTTAAACTAGTTTTTGGATAATTTCTCAGAGAATCATAAAGCAGTTCAAGAACATGAAAGACTTGAAAAAAGAATACGAGAAAAATTGACTGAGCTACAAAACAGAAGTACTTCTGATAGTACAGATATCTCTGATGCAAAAGCATTTCTCAAACAGCATCAAAATTATTATGATAAACTTAAAGCTGATGCTAAGGAAGGAAATGATGCCTCAAACGCAGGAGTGCCCAGGATATTTAAAGACAATGGAGAGGTAAAGAGCAAGGAAGAATGGATTATTGATTGTCAAAGTATATTACACAAAGCCACAGGAGCTCTGAAAGACAAAGCCTCTGCGTCTAAAGAAGTTTGCAAACAATTGGAGAGCATGATCACACTTGATATAATCACCAGAAGTGTTGTTGACCTTACTGATTCTCATCGTGAGCAGGATTACTTGGATTACTTGGCTAAAGTCTACTTGTGGCTAAATAGAGCCTAATCATAATTATGTTATAATTGTTAATGTTTGTTAAGTTCCCAAAAAACTTATTGAAGAGTTATGACTCTTCATAGAAATATCTATATAAGTCCAAACAATCGATGCTGAGAGATCATCAGCAGTAGAATATATTCAGATATATCATATATACAATGTTTCAAAATGACTATGTTGCATATTTTGTTTGAAGAAGAAGTTTGAAGTTCTCTGATTCAGTGGTTCTGCTTTGGTATTAGTTGTTTGTTAAGATTATTCAATTGTGTGGCTGTCTCCATTTCTGTATTTCCTTGATATTCAGATTAAACATATCAAGTATATATTTGATCTATCAATACACATTTGTTGTATTTGTGTGATTAAATAGGTTGGTATCCATTTGAGGAATTAAACCCTTCTGATTTAATTACAATAGCCTGGAAGTATTAAGCTTGGATTACTAAGTAGGGCCATACAATTAGATTGCCATTCTGTCTCCAGTAAATATTATCTGTTAATCTTGTCTATTCATTTCAATTGATTCCTTCAAGTAAGGATTAAAGTACCTTCTGGTGAATTATAAGATATCTGATTTCATTTGGTTGGATTATCAAGAAGAGTTTGTCAGTCATTTACTTGCATGTTTATACAAGCTATAAACTAAAACTGTGTCAAACAACTAGAATTATTACCATTAGGAAACCATTAGTCCTGGTCCTTCAAACTGACTCTGTTACCCAACAAGGCACTAGTCTTATTTTACTTAAAACCTTTTACCTTGATATTGCTTATACAATTTCTACCAATTACTCATTAGATATTAAACCTAAAATCATTCAGCAAGCATTTCATCTATCCTACATCTTGTGCCATTGTAGATAGATTTAGTTAGTCCACGCATTCACATTCAATCTGCTTTAATTTTCCAAGGTATACCCACCTAGGTGTAGCAGGACCTCAAGTGAAGGAAATCATCTAACCTTGAAGGTTGATTTCATCAAGTTAGTTCAGAAACGTTGCCAATCTAAACATAGAGCCTGGCATCCCCTTAGGATTGGCAACCTGCATTTCTAAGACCTAACACTATGAACTGTAAAAGAGTTATAGCAATATAAAGGGGCTAAAAGGTCCCTGAATTCAATTTTTTTTGCAACAGAGATATCACCATAAATGTACCAAAACCTTCGTCATAATTTGATTTGGGAAATGTAGGGTATTTATAAAATTTTGGAGTAAAAGTGGTTTGGGTAGTTGAACAGTAATAGTTAGTTTAACTGTAGTTTTTAATATTTTAATTTGTTACGAATAGGTTTTGATTTAGGTTTTTAGGTTTGTAAATAATAAATTAAATTCATTAATTTCAATTTAAAGTAACAAAATAGTCTTTAAACTCTTGTCACTATAAAAAAAATTATGAGGATGTATATTTAATATAATAGGAATTTGTTTCCTATGTATTCAATATTCATATTTTCACTTAAAATTTAAATATAAATTTTTAAAATTAAATATTAAATATTTAAATAATATAATAATAATGATTATAATGATTAAAGAATTAATTAATGTAATAATACTAATACTTTTATAATTTAAAATGCATTAAAATATTGTAAGTTTGAAGAATAAAATAAAAAATGTAATTAAATTCATACTACTATATATTTTAAAGTTTTGACTAGATAAAATTGAAATCCAAGATTTTTAACTTTTGAGTAAATAAAATTGAAATCTCTAAAATAATCCAATTACATAAAATAAAATGTGTAGAACCCTAAAAACTAAATTAAAATTAAATTACGTAGCAAAAAATTAATCACCATCCATTTTGACAAAATTTGTGTTCATAATTTGTTTACTTGTCACGTGCTCCCCTCAAACCAAAATTATCTCCGCATTTATAGTTTTTTTTTGTTGCACTCTCCCGACAATCCGCAGAGAAGAGGTCATTTTTTTTCAGCCAATGACAATACAGATAAATCATTTCTAAATAATTTTTTGTTAAAAAATTATCATGTTGACATAGGAAAAGTACAAATTTAAATCAAATTTGTCCGACAAGAAAAGTAATCCTATCTTTTGATTGGTTTGCAATCAATAGATTAATAACTAGATAAGTGCGAACTCATTACAATAGTACCAGCCGAAGGCATGTACTAATAAAATACAACAATCTATATTATAAAATGTAATAAAATAATTTTTAAGTAAATAAACTAACTAGATAATTACAAAAATAAATTTTAATAAATAAATAATTACTTCAAAAATATTACTCATTAATTTATTTTAAAACTATAAACTATATCACTTATATTATATTTTTACTCATTAAACTACATAGTACATAATAATTCTAAAAATATTAAAAATTATTAAAACTAGTATATTTATCTTTAGAAAAATCTATGTAAATTATTTTGGAGGCACCTATTTTTAAGTAGATTTATGATTTAAATGAAATGGGCGTCTAAAGAATGATATATCTCAGGTCTTTTACATAGATTTTTCTAAAGATAGGTATGCTACTATTACTCATATGATATTTTTTAATAATTTTGTTTGGAAGTATATATATAAGCAAATAAATAAAATTTTGATGTCTTTATATTTAAAAAATAAATAATAACTTCTCTATTAAATAAAATTTAATTAATTTACAATATATTTTTATTTTTTATTGTTAACAAAGTAAAATAAAAAATATATATTTATTTTATATTTATGTATTCTATTTCTATATTTAATTATGTAAAAAAACAAAACACATAGTGAAAATTACTATTATACATATCTTTAGAGAATATCTCTCTCTCTCTCTCTCTCTCTCTCTCTCTCTCTCTCTCTCTCTCTCTCTCTCTCTCTCTCTCTCTCTCTCTCTCTCACATTAGAAGGCCAATTAAGTTTTTAGATGTCTTAAAGGTTAATTTTGATAGTATATATGTATGTATATATGTATTATATTATATTTATATTTAATAATTTATATTATGCTATATGTATTATATTATGTTTATATTTAATAATTTATATTACTAGCATAGATATCTTACATACATCTATCTAAAAAATGCTCAAGATGTATAAAGTTCAGTGTTTACTTTTAACCAATGACTTCTAAGATATCTTAAATCTAGCATGGATATCTTAAATACTTCTAAGAAAATACTATCATTTTGCTCACAACAACCTTAAGTCTTTTTCCTACTTTTTTTCGCCTATCTATTCTCAATGACAATTTCAATATTTTGGAGAGAGCTCCACATAAAACATAAAGTTTCCATTTTTACTTTCAACCAATGACTTCTGAGATATCTTAAACCTAGCATAGATATCTTAAATACATATGTCTAAAAGACGCATACACCTATCTATTCTCAATAACAATTTCAATAATTTGGAGAGAGCTCCACATAAAACATAAAGTTTTGGTGTTTACTTTTAACCAATGACTTCTAAGATATCTTAAACCTAGCATAGATATTTTAAATACTTCTAAGAAAATATTGTCATTTTGCTCATAACAACCTTAAGTTTTTTTCCTACTTTTTTCCACCCCACTTTATATTCTTTTCATCCTTTATAAAATATATAATTAATAAAATAATCAAACTACTAAATTAATAAAATTTAAAAATATAAATATGATTAATAAAATCATAAAATTTAAGAGCTATTATTTAATTAAAACTTATGTTATTTATTAAAAAATATTTTATTTTATTTTATTTTATTACTTTGTGTTATATTACTTTAAAACTATTTTAAAATTATCTTATAGGTTTAATTTTTAAATATAGGTGGATCTATTATTATGCACAAAGGCATAACTACAGTGGCAGCAAGGGGTGGAGTGTATAATGACAGGAAGGGGTGGAGTGTAATAGCAGAGACTATTAAAGAGCAGACATTTAAAAATAATGACACCAACCCAGTGGCATTAAGGGGATGACTATGACAGAGTCATCCAATGGTATTAATGTGACATGTGACCGTGTACATAAAAATAAAATAGAGCCGACATAAATTTTTAAAATAGCTAGATATATATATTTTTAAATAATTATAAATATATAACCGACATAGTTTTATTAAACCAATGAACATAAAAATAAAAATAAAAATGAACATAGTTTAATTGGTAAGGGCACTATGTAGCCATTTTTTTAAATTTTTTTCTTACAAAATAAATTTATGAAGGGATGCAATGTTCCTTCTATTGTTTATAGAAAGTTAGATTAGGTAGTCTGTATTATTTACTCTTATTCTATTTAAGGCTACTCATTAAAATAAAAAAAAAATATAATTAAATTATGGAACCTATAAATTATAATTTATTTAATATTTTTTTTGCATAAACAAATATTTGAAAACTACAAAGAAAATTAATCGCAAGGTAAATTATTTACTTTAGCTTAATGAGAGTTAGGTTAGGGTTCTTCAATCTTTAAAAGCCTAAAAAAATTAATATTTAGTTTAATGACCTTTGTTTTAAATTTTTACTATGAGAATTAATTCCTTTAAAAAATTATAACTAACATAGATATCTTAAATCCATCTATCTAAAAGACACCAAGAGATATGAGGCCCCTATCTATTCTCAATAAACAATTTCAATATTTTGGATAGAGCTCCACATAAAACATAAAATTTATGTGTTTACTTTTAACTAATGACTTATAAGATATCTTAAACCTAGTACATTCTACAATGGCAACAAGGGGTGGAGTGTAATGGTTGAGCTTAACAAAAACTCTTACATTTTATCTTAAATTTGATAAAAATTAATATTTAATAATAACCATAATATAAATCCAAAATAACAAACATATATAAACAATTTCAATATTTTGGAGAGCGCTCCACATAAAACATAATGTTTTGGTGTTTACTTTTAACCAATAACTTATAAGATATCTTAAACCTAGCATAGATATATGTTGAGAGACATTCTACTTTATTTTTATGTACATGGTCACACATCATAGTCATCCCCTTAATGCCGTTGGATAAACTTTATTTTTATGTACACGGTCACACATCATAGTCATCCTCTTAATGCCATTGGATAAACTTTATTTTTATGTACACGGTCACACGTCATAGTCATCCCCTTAATGTCATTGGTTAACTCTTCCACCCCTTGCCACTGTAGTTACGCGTTTGTTTTGTATTTTTTATTGTTTATGTCCGTTATAGTTTATTATTGTTAGTTATATAATTCATTTAATTTAGTTCTATTAGTATTATTTTTCCTATTATGTTGGTTGTAGTTTATTATTGTTAGTTATTTAGTTCTATTTTTTTCTTATGTCGGTCATGTATGAGATACTTTTATACCATTGTATAACACCTCTGGACGTAATAATTCTATAAGAAATCAAATGTGGTCTGCTCTACTTAATATCATCCATTTCATCAAACAGTCAATAACAATTTTACACCTCATCTACAACAAAAATGCTAAATAATTGTCCTATTTTTATTGGCCAAAATTGACTTTTGTCTATTAAAGTGGATGATATTTAAAAACAGCCATTGTGGTCACATTAAAAATATCAATGGCCTTCTGTTCTGTTGTGGTCAGATTACAGTTGGCAAGCATAGGAATATGTGTTGACCAGGGGATTAAATCAGCGTTTCCTATACTTTCCACGCGGCTTTCTTGCATTATATTTTCCGATAAAGCTTTGTATGCTTCCCTACTTTCCCTCAGAGAAGTCATAATGGACTTGAAAACCGTGTTTTGCGCAGGATGGATATTGATGTTCATCTTCCCCACAGTATTCTGCTGTGATCGGTGTCTTTACAAATCGAAAGTATCCTATTACTCTTCCTCCCAGACTGTCAATGGTATGTACAAACTTCATAAACACTTAAATCTTTTTTCATGGCAGAGTAGTTTGTCCTTGGATCCGACTGAAAATTGTATTGTAAATTGCAGCGGGAGCCTGTGGATACGGGTCCTTTGCACCAGCCTTGAACCGTGGAGATGTGGCCGCGGCGAGCGCCAAAATATATAGGGAAGGTGTTGGATGTGGCGGCTGCTATCAGGTATGAACCAATCACTCATAATTTCTTTTCCTTTTGCTTCTGCATTGGGATCGGGATTAAGTCTAATGCGGTTTAGACTGTTATCTTGTGTAGATCAGATGCACAGACCCGGCGATTTGCAGCAAATCAGGGGTGAAAGTTGTGGTTTCAGACTTCACCCAAAACAATCAGATGTGGACAGTGTTATTTATTGAAACATCCCTTTGTCGGTTGGATCAGTTATATAATAACTCCGGTGACCCCAATATGGTCACGATTAGAAAAGGTATGAGCTGATAAAAATAAGAATAAGCACGAAAAATGGCATTGCAAGCCTTCTCACAGACTAATATTACATAGAGACTGCCATATTTTACATAACAAAATAAAATGTTTAAAAGACTAGCAAATAATTTTCCCTCCTACAGTAGTTCCCTTAGATCCTTGGGTTGAGTGACAGATTTTCTTTCCAAACAGAGTTTATGTTACCAGTTTAAATGCACAAACAAAAGTAGAGGTCTCTAAGGTATTTTAATGCCATAGCATTCTTTAATTCAAGAGGACATTTCCCACAAGACTAGTTATTTAGTAGAACTACCCAAAGGACCCAGACAATAGGCTGCTCAGTTTATTAAGAGGAGTTGAATATTGCATTAGAGAATCAATGTATAACAAAGGGTTACATGGGACTTAGATTTCTGGAATCTCTATTAAACATCCCAGCTTTGTGTATGGCTGCCCTCCTTTATTCTAGGAGATCGAACCCCCACCCCTCTTGACCAAAAACATAAGTCGGAAACAAAAACTATTCACAACAAAGAGGTGATGTAATATCTTGCATTGAAATAATTTCTGTATAAATTTTAAAATGGCAGTGATGAGGTTTTTAGTTTTTTTTTCTATGCTCAAGAAAATAGCAACAAATATATTTTATTGACAGGGAGTAATGGGTTTCGGTTTTCCTGTGCTTACTGAAGTAGCACCAAGCATGTTTTGTTTTGCAAGGCATTAATGGGTTTCACTTTCTTTGTGCTTAATGAAATAGCAGTAGACATCTTTTAAATTATAAAAAGGCAGTAATGGAGTTTGAATTTCTCTGTGCTTAATGAAATACAACAAACATATTCTAGTTTTTTGTGCTAGAAGAATTAAAAACATAGAGGTAAATACCTCTAAACTAATCGTACTCCCTACAGCTCACCTCAGGTCTTGCGATTGATGGGCTTACCTGAGTATTTTCTTTCACCCATGTTCCTCTCTTTATTGAGTTGTTTTTCCCCTTAACTTGGTGTGTTTTTTTTTCTTTGTTTTCTTTTACAAAGCCTTTACCCTTTTTATTTTTTTCAGTGTCTCTAGGTTTCTCTCATATAATCTCCAATCTGACATAGCTCAAACACAAATGCGATATAATGGCAATGGCTTTGCAGTGCAAGAGGGTACCACCAAATTATTGGTCTCCATTTGTAAATCCCTCTATTTCAATCGAAGAACTCAATCTCCTCCATATTTAGAACCCAATTTAGCGTCTTCTTGAAACTTCTCGGTGGTTTGCAGTTCGAATATGATCGTTCCATAGAGCCAAATTTTTGATAATGTCCACACAAAAATTTCTTAATAGACAACCTCTGCAGAGCTCTAGGCTTTCAGAATTTCTACACAAAATGACAAAAATATTTTGTGGGCAAGTGAGATTTGAATGGCGTGAAGAAGAAGACCCTCTCTATCAGATATTTTCCAGCCTTCTCCTTTCTACAAAATAGCGAGTCCTCTTTTTACAAGCCATCCCCCTTCATAACTCATACATCCTCCTTTCATCTTCCCCAAAGATTTTTTTTTTTGGTTGCATTAACTCTCTCCACCAACTCCCCCTTATCCTACTACAGTCGCTCTCTCCAGGAGCCTTTAATTCTCCACCAAAAATAGATATTTTCTTGCCACCTCCACATGCCACGACTCCCTCATGAATAACATATTTCGATCAAAGAAGGGTTGTTACAAGAAATACATTAATTATCATGATGTTTATCATTTTGCATGAATGAAAAAGAGTTAATTTTATAGGGAATATGCATGTTATGCTTAGATTTGTCCTTGCTAAGGAAAGTAGTTTTCTTTCTTTATGTGATTTGGTCTTTTCTTTTTAATACAGGTGCTGAATATGGGCTAACAGAGAGTAGATCTTCTTTTCAGGATCTACACACTAATATATAGTTTTAAGTGCTTTGGCCAAAACCACATATTTCATTCAAATAGATGAATGTTTGCCAAGTTTATTATATATTCTCTACCATATCCTGATAGTAGGACATTGCATGTTCATGTTAGAAATGCATGTAGATATATCAGGTTGCACTGAGTTTCCATCTTGCCTATTGTTCCCAGGTTGCTAGGCATTTTGTGCAGGGTTGGGTATTCTTCATGTTAGGAAGAATTCTGAGGAAGCATATGCTTCGTGGTTGGGTAGGAAAGCACTTGAACCATGTTTTGAGCATCTCTCAACATTGTAGATGACCATGTGAGTTAGTGCTAGCTTGTGACAATGAGTATATTCATATGTCATTACTTGCATAATTCTTGTATTTGTACATCATTATTTGTATAGTGTTGACTATATGGCATAAGAGTCAGAGTTGTTTCATTTTGTATATCATATTTCATTTGCTAGCACCTAGATTGGGCACTTGTATGTGCAAGAAGTAATATGACATTTTTACATATATTGAAGATGTATCATTTCAATTTTATATTAATGAGAATTTGAGCATTTATTTATTTCCATGATATAGTTTATGGGTTGTGAACCTTACATTTAGTATTAGAGCTCTAGGTTTATCACTAGGGCATTTGTCTACTACACTAAGATGCATGAGTACTTGATATCCTCATATAGGCTAAAGGATTCCCTAAAGAAGTATGGCATGTTCATTAGAGAGGCACCCATCGAGGGATTGTTCAAGGTAGAAATGCTCCATTCCTCTCCTATGATGGTCTGCATCTACTATGTGATGCATAAAGGTCTTCGCAGTGGATGTTCCAATGCTCTTGACACCGCCCTAAAAGCCCATGTTTCAACTTCTACCCACTCTGGATGCTAAAGCAAAGGAGATCTATGGGGCCATCAGGTTTTTAAGATTCCATGCACCTAATCTTGCTCTATATCCATTGATAGTAATTCCTCTTATGCCACCTATTGCCCTTCCTTTGCCTATCAAAAACTATGATTTCAAACCTAACTAGGGGCCTCTAAATTCTATTGTGTTGGTAGTTTTGTTTTTTGTTGATGCAAAGCTTAGTCTACGAGCATGCATCCATGTTACTATAATTTTTTGGGCCCTTTCATCTGTAACAGTGCATCCATGGCTTGCAACATTTGTAACCATGTTTATATTTAATTTTTAAAATAAAGTACAAGTGATATATAACCTTTTATTAAAAAAATACAAAATTATTAAAACTAGCATGCCTATCTTTAGAAAAATCTATCATTCTTGAGGCACCTATTTTTTAGTGGATGTGTGATTTAAATGAAATAGGTTCCTGGAGAATGATATCTCTCGACATCTTTTACATAGATTTTTCTAAAGATAGGCATGCTAGTTATGCCAGAGGCATAACTACAATGGTAGCAAGGGGTAGAGTGTAATGGTGTAAGCGTGTTAACAAAAACTATTAGAGAGCCCACAAAAAAAAAAAAAAAAAACAACCAATATATATTATAAAATGAAATAAAATAACTTTTAAGTAAATAAACTAATAAGAAAATAAATGTTAAATAAATAAAATAATTATAAAAATAACTTTTTAAATAAATAAATAAATAATTACTTCAAAATTTTCACTTACTAATTTATTTATAAACTGTAAACTACAATGGAATGATATTTACATAGATTTTTCTAAAATAGGTATGCTAGTTTTATCTACATTGTTATTATGTTATATACTATTTACTTTGTATCAGGCCTGAAATTTGATGGTCTATTTGACTTTAGAGACAGTATTTTAAAACTATAAAATTTAGTATAATTTGACTTGTTATATTTTTAGATAACTGTATATATGACACTTTAAAATATTATAAGGTAATATAATATAATATTCTTATTTATAATATATATTATTTTATAATAATTTGTTATACAAATATAAATGATGTCTATACTTGTTATTTATTATTGTTTTTTATTTTAAAAAATCAATTTAGAAACAAATCTTTGTTTTGTCTATACTTGTTAATATTTTATTCATTGTTTATTATATGGAATACGTACAACTTTGCAAATTACAATTATAGAGATTAAGAAGAGTTGTAATTAAGAGATGATTTATAATTACAAAGATAAAAATAATTGCTGCTACTTCCACTATTGTTCAATTCGCCAAGAACAACTTTCTATAAGCCCACCAAGATGCCTAGATTAGAGTCGAATTAAAATGTTCTCAATAGTGATACAACTAGACAAGTCAAGTCCTAAGCAAAGTGTGATGATTGAAAGTTTTCTCAAAGTTCAAAAGGAGGGCAAGCTGGTTTGTGGAGTGATGGGCTGCTCTTAAGGTACAACCAATATTTTGTGAAAGTTATTGTTTTCTATGAGAATTGTATTGGAGTGTTTGGTTCAAAAAAAAGGACTTCAATTTACATAATAGAACATTTTTAGAACATTTTTTTGACAATTTGTAATTTTTTAGAATGTCAATTGAAAGGTAGCTAAATGACCAAACCATCATAAAAAAATTATATGACATGTAGGGGTGACTGCCAAATTCCAAGCTTGCTTTGTATGTATCATTTTTTTGTTTTGTTTTTACTTTGAAAAGTGTAATAAATAGTTACCCGATAGGCAAGGGACGAGTTAACAAAAACTATTAAAAAGCCAACATGCAAGAAAATAATTTAAAAAAATACAACAATCCATATTATAAAATGAAATAAAATAATTTTTAAGTAAACAAAGTAACTAGATAATTACAAAAATAACTTTTAATAAATAAATAATTACTTTAAAAATATTACTCATTAATTTATTTTTAAACTATAAACTATATCACTTATATTATATTTTTACTCATTAAACTACATAGTACATAATAATTCTAAAAATATTAAAAATTATTAAAACTAGTATATTTATCTTTAGAAAAATCTATGTAAATCATTTTGTAGGCACCTATTTTTAAGTAGATTTATGATTTAAATGAAATGGGCGTCTAAAAAATGATATATCTTAGATCTTTTACATAGATTTGTCTAAAGATAGGTATGCTACTATTACTTATATGGTATTTTTTAATAATTTTATTTGGAAGTATATATATATATATATATATATATATATATATATATATATATATATATATATATATATATATATATATATATATATATATAAGTAAATAAATAAAATTTTGATGTCTTTATATTTAAAAAATAAATAATAACTTTTCTATTAAATTAAATTTAATTAATTTACAATATATTTTTATTTTTTATTGTTAACAAAGTAAAATAAAATATATATATTTATTTTATATTAATATATTCTATTTCTATATTTAATTATGTAAAGAAACAAAACACATAGTGAAGATTACTATCATACTCTCTCTCTCTCTCTCTCTCTCTCTCTCTCCATTTCTCTATCTTTCCCTCTCCTTATATCTCCCTCTTTCCCCTTTTCCTTTCCACATCTCTTCCTCTCTCATTAGAAGGCCAATTAAGCTTTTAGATATCTTAAAGGTTAATTTTGATAGTATATATATATATATAGCATAGATATCTTAAATACATCTATCTAAAAAATGCTTAGAGATGTATAAAGTTTCGTGTTTACTTTTAACCAATGACTTCTAAGATTAGCATAGATATCTTAAATACTTCTAAGAAAATACTATCATTTTGCTCACAACAACCTTAAGTCTTTTTCTACTTTTTTTCACCTATCTATTCTCAATAACAATTTCAAATTTGGAGAGAGCTCCACATAAAACATAAAATTTCTGTGTTTACTTTTAACCAATGACTTATAAGATATCTTAAGCCTAGTATAGATATATGCCAGAGACATTCTACAATGACAACAAGGGGTGGAGTGTAATGGTTGAGCTTGTTAACAAAAACTCTTACATTTTATCTTAAATTTGATAAAAATTAATATTTAATAATAACCATAATATAAATCCAAAATAACAAACATATATAAACAATTTCAAATATTTTGGAGAGTGCTCCACATAAAACATAATGTTTTGGTGTTTACTTTTAACCAATAACTTATAAGATATCCTAAACCTAGCATAGATATATGTCGAGAGACATTCTACTTTATTTTTATGTACACGGTCACACGTCATAGTCATCCCCTTAATGCCATTAGATAACTCCTCCACCCCTTACTAATTACACATTATATTTGTATTTTTTATTGTTTATGTCCGTTATAGTTTATTGTTGTTTGTTATATAATTCATTTAATTTAGTTCTATTAGTATTATTTTTCTTATTATGTTGGTTGTAGTTTATTATTGTTAGTTATTCAGTTCTATTTTTTTATTATGTTGGTCATGTATGCAATACTTTTATACCATTGTATAACACCTCAAGACGTAATAATTCTATAAGAAATCAAATGTGGTCTGCTCTACTTAATATCAGCTATTTCATCAAACAGTCAATAGCAATTTTACACCTCATCCACAACAAAAATGATAAATATTTGCCCTGTTTTTATTAGCCAAAATTGACTTTTGACTATTAAAGTGGATGATGTTTAAAAACAGCCATTATAGTCACATTAAATATTAATGACCTTCTGTTCTGTTGTGATCAGATTACAGTTGGCAAGCATAGGAATATGTGTTTCCCAGGGGATTAAATCAGTGTTTCCTATGCTTTCCACGTGGCTTTCTTGCATTATATTTTCCTATAAAGCTTTGTATGCTTTCCTACTTTCCCTCAGAGAAGCAAGATAATGGAGTTGAAAACTGTGTTTTGCGCAGGATGGATATTAATGTCCATCTTCCCCACAGTATTCTGCTGTGATCGGTGTCTTCACAAATCGAAAGTATCCTACTCTTCTTCCTCCCAGACCGTCAATGGTATGTACAAACTTCATAAACACTTAAATTTTTTTTCATGGCAGAGTAGTTTGTCCTTGGATCCGACTGAAAATTGTATTGTAAATTGCAGCGGGAGCCTGTGGATACGGGTCCTTTGCACCAGTCTTGAACCGTGGAGATGTGGCCGCGGCGAGCGCCAAAATATATAGGGAAGGTGTTGGATGTGGCGGCTGCTATCAGGTATGAACCAATCACTCATAATTTCTTTTCCCTTTGCTTCTGCATTGGGATCGGGATTAAGTCTAATGCGGTATAGACTGTTATCTTGTGTAGATCAGATGCACAGACCCGGCGATTTGCAGCAAATCAGGGGTGAAAGTTGTGGTTTCAGACTTCACCCAAAACAATCAGATGTGGACAGTGTTATTTATTGAAACATCCCTTTGTCGGTTAGATCAGTTATATAATAACTCCGGTGACCCCAATATGGTCACAATTAGAAAAGGTATGAGCTGATAAAAATAAGAATAAGCACGAAAAGTGGCATTGCAAGCCTTCTAACAGACTTCACCCAAAACAATCAGACGGATTTTGTGCTGCCCACTCGCATCTTCTCAAATCTGGCGCAACCCACAAAATCTTCTCAGCTTGTGAAGATGGGCATTGTGGATATGGAGTACAAACGGTGAGTAATTGGTATTAAATCATATTATTTTGAATTTTCACCATTCGGACACACAAGGCAAAAGAGTTTCAATTTTACTTCAATTTTGTTTGGGCAGAAAGCTGTCCCAACTGAATATAAAATTCAAAGGATTTTATTGATTTGAAGGGAAATGGAGCATTTGACAAGAATCTGTTTTGTTATTTTATTGACAGAATACCATGTGAGTATCCAGGGAAGAACATGAGAGTGAAATAGACAAGAGCAGCAATTATCCTTACTTTCTTGCCGTGCAATTTCTGTACTTAGGAGGGCAGATGGATATCACGGACGTGCAAGTTGCTCAGGTGAGAGACAGACAGACATACTCATGAGTGTATCTTCAAAACAAAAAACGTTAGAGATGATTTAGTAATGAATTAAATTTGGGAAGTGCAGGGGGAATCTTCAAATTGGAAATTCATGACGCGCAACCTCTTCCGGGGCCCATTTCTTTACGAGTGAATGGCACGAGCTGTGCTGCCTTCAGACTGGAAGGCGGGCTCTGTTTATGACACCGGAGTTCAGATCAAAGAAATTGCACAAGAAGACTGTTTTCCTTGCGATTCCCAAGATTGGGACCTCTCGCAGTAATAGAATGCAGTTGCAATACAATTACATATATTTTTAAGTTCACCAATTGACTGAACATTTCTGTTATACACATCACCTTACAACCTGGATTGTATGGGACAATAATTTTAATAAAAAGTACTATGATTTCTTGGCCGGTTATAAAGTGTTGAAGTGGCATAATTCAAAACAATCTTAAATTGTATTAGGAGAGACAATCATTTGATATGGATAAACTTTAGGATGCGAATTCAGAAAACAATTCATATTTTGTGATACGGACAAGTTAAAGGTTTCTTTATCAAATTTATTGACGTGTTTTATTCTTTGGAGAAACACCAAGTTAGAAGAGTCCTTGAAATTAATAAAGTATTATTTTAGATGATGATGGCAAAGATAATGTATATTTTTTGATGATTTTGATTATATTCATGTAAATGGTGAAGAGGAAAGGGTTGAAAAATTGTACACCCTTCCTTTTTATAAATGAGGATTTTCTATTATATTTTTTTAAGGTAGATAAATGGAAATTTAGATTGTCTTTTTAAGTTGTAGAATCTAAGAGGTAAGATGGCAAGCTAAATGTGGCCCACCAATATTTGGATAGCTTTACCCATACAAGCCAAGGAGGCTTAATTATTTTTGTTATTGTTCTAATTTTAAATCCAAATCGAAATTGGATGAATTACATGATACTTAACTTACATATTTGTTTTAAAAATATATGCCCACGGAGAAGCATATGCAACAAATTGACATTTTGGAATCTAAGTCTAAGTCCAAGGGAAATAAGTAGAATGGTCAAGTATTTGGTGGAGTATTGGTATAACATTACCTACCATTCTACAAGATCAAAAGGAATCCCTTCAAAACATTATATATTTTTGAGCCTCAATCACCTCTAGATATCTAAGGTCATACTCAAAATAGTAACCAAGAGTCATACTCAAAACACAGTCACCTCTATCATGACCTAACATAGATCTAAGGTCTTAACAATCCATTACTGCTATAGATTTGTTACTTATATGCTATAGATTTGAGAAGGAAATACAATCAAGGAGGTCCTACATGCTCAAATGCCTTCATTTTCTATGATTTCCTCTTATGAGTCAATTTGGCATTCATTTATGTTTACTTGGTTTGTCTTGATTGACATCATGGTTGCATGGAGTTTTGAGTATGATGAGAGAATTTTCTTTCCTAGGTTATGAAGTGTCCATGACTAGTATGAGTTCATATATATAATCTTCCCTGGCAATCTTTGTTCATAGTCCTAAAACTAGTTAGCAAGGTCATAAGTCTTAATACCTAAATTCTAAATTGAGGGGGGGTTAATGAGATTGAGGTTATTAGTCTAAAGGGGCCACCCATGTAAAGGTGCAAAGGAGGAAGTTGAGGTAAAGTAAGAAGTGTTGCATACCTTAGAGTTATCACTAACACTATCTTATGTATTGAATAGGTGTCACAATCCACTTCTATGATACAATTAGTTATCTTGGTTTTGGTTCCTAGCCCCTTACACACTTGTATGAGGATGGATGAAGACATTTATTAAAGATTTGACATGATTTTGACTATACCTCTTGATGATTTTGAGTAAGGTAGGGGAGTTCTAAATTGTTATTCCAACTGTTATAATAGTTTTTTTATAGCTGATAGGCAAAATGTGGAAGCATAGACAAGGAACGTGAACTATTTGACATAACACCTTAAAGAAATGTGGTCTAATGGAATGCCATGATTGCAGGATATGAACAAAATAGATTTGTTAAAAAAGGCTTTAGACACTTTCAAGCAAATGCAATTGGCAGGTGTAAAACCAAATTCCACAACCTTTGCTAGCATCCTCCCTGCATGTGCCAAATAGGATTTGTTGAAAAGGCTTTAGACACTTTAAAGAAAGTGCAATTGGCAATTGTAAAGCCATATTACACTACCTTTACCAGCATCCTCCCTGTCTGTGCTAATTTAGGATCTTTGGAACAGGGTATGGGCATCCATCAAAGCATGAAGGATATGGGAATTTTGTTAGATGTTGCAGTTACAATTGCCCTAGGAGACATGAATGTAAATTGTGGAAGCATAGACGAGGAATATGAATTGTTTGACATAACACCTCAAATAAATGTCGTCTCATGGAGTTCCATGATTGTAGGATATGCACATAATGGATTTTTTGAAAAGGTTTTAGAAACTTTCAAGCAAATGCAATTAGTAGGTGTAAAGCCAAATTCCACAACCTTTGCCAGCATCCTCCTTACATGTGCCAAAATTAGATCTTTGGAATAGGATATGGACATCCATCAAAGCATGAAGGATATGAGAATTTTGTCAGATGTTGTAGTTGCAATTACCTTATGAGACATGTATGCAAAATGTGGAAGCATAGACAAGGCACATGAACTGTTTGATAGAACACATCAAAGAGATGCCATCTCATGGAATGCCTTGATTGCAGGATATGCACAAAATGAAATAAGATATTAGTATGTACAAAAAGTTAGAAAGCAAAATATTAAGAAACACAAATGCACACTAAAAATTGTACCTTGCATCTATGATGCCATGCAAGATAGCCTCATTCGTAGTCCTATATAGTCAAAGTATGCATTATAGTTAAAGAAACAAGATTTTTAATAAACAATTCTAAAAAATAAAAATAAAAAAACAAGAACAAGTTAAGATAAAAATTGTCACACCTGTCCCATCTAGAAGTTTACATGCTAGTCAAGCGTACTTGAGGGGTCATCTCTTACCTTTAGAGTATCCAATATTGCTTCATGATCAACATTACTAATTGTCCATAGTTGTGTTGTTTTTTTTTGCATGATGCTTCGGTAACTTAACATTTGTTGCTACAAATAGGTGTGAATACATGCATATGGTTTTGTGCTTCTCAAAGTCTTCAAATGCAGGGATGCCATTCATTCTAATCATATATGTTCGCAACCAAGTCGCAATAATAACAACTGATCTTGTATGATATGTGAACCCATCATCATCTATCATAGGTCATGTTAGCTTTTATTATCCCTATAGACATCGTTCCAACCAATAGTTTGATCTCTCTTCATTTCCATGTGGTGCAACAATTGCATAAACATGACTTGGTTGTATAAGGTCTGAAAGATGTTCATAGTCAAATGAGCTCTCCATGTCATTAAGTAAAGATGAATGACCTCGAGATAAAGGGGTTTGTAGACACCTAAAAGTGTCCTTAAGTTGCGAAACCCTAAACACTTCTACATTCTACTAGTTTTCCCTAATTTTCCTCTATGGATAATTAATTAATTATCTAATCATTCACACTCCAAATATCCCCTTCCACTCACTTAATTAAATAAATCTCAATCGTTTAATTAAGGTTCTCATGTCCCCTTCACTTGATTTATTCAAACAAATAAATCAACCCCATCACATTGTCCCTCTTCTCAAATAAATAAAATAGATGTACACCATTTATTTAATTTTAAAAATCCATTCCACCTCACCATTTATCTCAATTTAAAATTCACCTTTGTCCTATAGTGATGAGAAAACCCTAACTCATCTTAGCCCTCCATTTTGCCTCAAAGTCAACATGTGATCCTGGCTATCCATTCAAATCTGGTCTTCTATAAAACACCTCATTTAGCTTCATTTTGATCCCTTATGCTCCCTTATGCTCTTAGATGTAAAACTCTCCAACATCTTGCCATTTTTCATTTGAGCTTCTCTACGTCTTTGCATAAACTTGCAAATCTGAGAACAAATATGGAAGATTAAGGAGGACAATTAATATAGGTCAATACTAGCTTAGATTTTAGTTGTTTTCATGCTTGTTTGGTTGATTTATAAGTTAGATTACACTTCATTGCAGTTAAGATTTTGTAGTATTTTCATTTTTGCATGTTTGAAAATCTTAAACCCTATCACAAATGGTGAACTCGACGTGAATGCGTGTAAAATCTAACCTTTTTGGTGATATTTAAAAATCAAGTTTCACAGGTGACCCATGGAGCTCAAACGGACCTCACCATTGAGTCTAGGAGGCCCATTCTGCAAAAAATGACATAAAATTTGCTATGTTTTGGTGACTGCAAAATTTTTGAAATTTTTTAGGGTACAGTCTACACAGTCTGGATCCGTACGGATCCATACCGTACGGACACGTCATATGGTCTAAGCCTGTCTCTGATGGAATTCTTGCTTGTTCATTTATTGTTAGCTCATGTATCTGTATTGCAGGTTTCATATTCTGTTCTCGTTGCAGGTGTCAAAAGTTTTTGGTTAATATTTGTACTGCAAGTCGATTACTTTGTTTGCAGGTTTAATGATTGTTGGTTGTCTAAGATATACATCATTGCAGGATTAAATATACTGACCTCTCATTCATTCCTTACCTCTTTGCAAACCCTAAAAACCCTATTCAACTAAACCCATGTTTGCCTCCCTTTCTGGTTGACCTTCACCTTGTCGTAACTTTCGTTGAAACCCCGCCACTACCTAAAAACCCAGTCACCACCTCATCAACACCATCATATCCCTATTAGTGCCACCTTATGTCTCTTTGACCACCACCCTTTTAACAGTCATCACTTCTCACCTAACAGTCATCACCGCTCACTTCTACTGGGAAGCTGTTGACTCCATTCTACATGTATTCAATTTTTTTTATTTTTGAATAGTTTTCAAAAAATTTAGGGGGGAGAACACTCAATTTTGTATTTTTCAGGATGTCTCCACTTTGAAAATTACTAAAAAATCAATTATTCATGAATTTTTTTTTAGAAAAATCAGGGATAAACTACATGGTGTTAGCTAATTTCTCATTGGAGTGATTTTTGAAATACTAAAAAAAAGTTAACATTTTAGGGGGAGCATACCAGACTCTGTTGTTTTTTTTTTTTGAGAAAAACAAGACCAATTTGTGTGCTCCCCCTTTTTGAACCTATTAATCTCAACCATTTTTGAAAAAAATAGTAGTTTAGAAACAAGATTCGAAGCACTACGACTCCTGTTTTTTTGCATCTTCAAATTTTGAGTGTAACTATCTTCAATTTCTCATCTGGAACATCAATGTTTCCTAATTTTAGAAAAAAAGTGGCATCTTAAGACCCCCTTTTGGTACGTCATCTTTGTGCACTCTCTCTCTCTCTCTCTCTCTCTCCTAAAACCTCAAAACCCTAAATAATGCCCCTAAACCTTAACCCCTAACCCCTAAATCTGAGCAACCCTAAACCTCTATATCCCTATCTCTTCCTTATCTCCCTATCTCTATCGTTCCTCTACCTCTCAATCCTTCTCCCTATCTCTCTGGACATCTCACTCACTCTCTATCTCCCAATCTCTCCCCTCTGTCTCCTCTATCTCTCCATATCTGTCTCCTCTCTCTAGCTATCTCTCTATCTCTTGCCTCTCTCTCCCCTATCATTCATCTATCTCCCTATCTCTCCCCTCTATCTCTCCCTCTCCCTTATTGACAAAGGAAATGAAAACAAGAAAAATAGGACTCTCTCTCTCTCTCCTAGGGAAATTGGAAAGGAAAAGGAAAACTAGGAAAGCTAGGAAAAGGATTTAACTAGGAGGTAGATAGGTTAGAGAGAGAGAGAGAGATTATATGGAAACTATTGAACAATGATAAAATGTAACATGTGGTAGGATGTGGTGAGTTTTAGATTTTGTGATATAGCATGGAGATATGTCTAGATGTGGTGATGCTATGGAACTTTAACCATGAGTCATTTGAAGAAGTACTCATAACTACATATTTAATTGTGCTAGTAGAAGCATAAATAATAATGTAGGTGCACTTGTAGCAGAGTTGAAGTTCATGTGGAACAATCTAGAGGCTTGGTTATGTTAAGAGAATGTTCTACAATACTACAAGTTGAAAGAATTGGTTAGATGGTTGTATGTGTGACCACAAGTTTATGGTTTGTAGTGGTGGTTATGCAAGAAGACATGAATACATTGACTATAGTTAGTAATAAACTATTGATATTTAATGTGTAACAACATATAGTCATCTATAACGATTATCCACATGGAGGCGTCATGTTTGGTGATATATTGATTTTATGATATGGTCAATATATAGCTTTGTGACTCTTGGTATTCCATGGGTTGGTTGGATAGTTAGACAATTGGTATTCTATGTTGATGCATATACTTATCTACTCATGTGAATGGAGAATGGTTGGATTGTAATTAGTTAGGTGTTGGATGTGAGAAACATTGAAAAAAAGTATGCTATAAGCATGTAGATATCAACTCTATCAAAAAAGTTCTATTAAATCAATGGATTCTAAATAATATAATGGTAACTATATTTTACTACTAGGTTTCTTGCATAAGGGTTTCTAACATAAAATCTAGTGTCCCATATTGTTTCTTTTGGTTTTATATACTATCATGAGCTTTCTTAAATGTTACTAGATAGATAATACATTTGTATCATTGTCTTTGATCATATTACTTAAGTTACTCCTCTATCATAGTATGTTGGCCAATTGCAACATGGTTCCTTAGTCCCAACATTTGGTATGAAAGAATACAATTATTTGGAATCTTAACTTAAAGAACAATAAAATGAACTATAACTTAATCTAAGACAACAAACTAAAAAATAATGAAATGAATTGGGTAAAGCAAAATGGATATCTGTTTTGGGAAACCTAAAACGGATATCCATTTTGCAAAACATAAGAAAGTGAAAAAGATATTTTAACAAAGAAAAATGGATATATGTTAATAACGGATATCCATTTTGCTTTAGTTTTTCCTTGTGTGTAGGTTTGGGACTATCATAGTTGACTTTCCCTAATGTTTTTACAGGTTTCAGTCTCTTCTTCGAACTTCACCCTTCGTGCTGACGACTTTTTTAATGCAAAATTGATAAAACAAAAAGGGTTTATAGAAGAAATTTTTTTGGTTATCATTTTATTAAATAGTTATTAATAATTTTCTATATAGTGTGTGTATGAAAAAATTGATAACTTTCAAACGGTTTCACCTTTTTGAGATTTGAAAGCTACGTCACACTCTATGCTTTTCTGGCTATAGGTTAAAAAAATTGAATTTTGATTTTTTTTATCAAGTTAGGTTGGCTAGAAAATTACTTTTTAGTTTTTAAAAGAAATCACAGTAGAAAAATCATAACTAGTTTTTAAATTGGAAAAATTTTCAAAAAAATATGCATCACATCTGGACATGAGCACTCTACTTATTTTGAAAGTTTCAATTTTTTTTTTTTGCTCATAGTTAGGTTGGCTGGAATGACACCCACTTTTTTTTTCTAAAAAGATTAATAGTTATTCATTGAAATATTCATTTTTCACTAAGTAAATTTAGTTTGTTTTAAAAAAAAATAGTAGCCCATAAACTAGATTCAATTCTCTACAAATTTTGTCCTTACATCTTTTTCAACTTGTGTAGATAATCCATTCAAAATTTCACATAAACTTGATTAAGTATGATTTTTTATATTTTCATGGCCACTTAGAGGTATAGTTTGTCCCATCATGATCCTGCACATACCCTTGTGTTTATCTCTCATTTTAATGTCTACATGGTCCATAATCCATTAAGGACAAGATTCACTATTGGGGCTAAATCAAATATATGTTTAGAATGAATGAAGAAGTTAAGTGGATTATTGCTGGAGATTTTAGTGCTAGACTTGATTCCTCAAAAAAGTAAGGTGGTTCTCCTTCACGTCTTAATAAAGTGAGGCTTTGTACTCTCCTTATAGATTTGTTTCTCTAGGATATTTATCCTAAAAATGGTTTGTTTACCTAGATTAATAGAAGAAAAGAGAGAGAGATCAAATCTTGGCTAAGATTGATCACTTTTTGGATTCTACTTCATGGTTAGACAACAAATTCATTTGTAACTCTAAGGTCTTAACAAAGGGAGGCTTTTGTCATTAGCCAATTTCCTTGATCTTGATAATTTCCCTTAAAGTCCTCCTTTCAAACTAGAGAAAGTGTGAGTACCTCATCCTAATTTTGAGTAAGTGGTATCTTCCTTTTAGAAAAGTTGGAATGACTACTATGGAATGAGAATGTATGTCTTCAATAGAAAGATGAAAGATCTCAAGCTAAGACTCAAATAATGGAACCACCCAATAATTCAAAAAATTGTTTAAGGAAAAGGCTACTCTAGAAAAGAAAATGACAAAGATTCAATTTTTTCTCTTGGATAACAATAATCTACAATCTATCATTGAAGAAGAAAAGGAGGCTTCTTCTAATTTTGATGATACTAAAAAATAAGAGAAGACATACTAGAAGTAGAAACCTAGAATCAAATGGCTCCAAGAGGGAGACAAGAATACTAAGTCTTTCATATAAGTTGACAAATCAAGAGACAAAGGAATCATATTTCTAATCTGTAGATGAAAGATGGAAGCCTCACTAAGGGCACTTGATTCTCAAGTCCTTCATTTCATTCTAGGAGAAAATGCTTTCTATGGATAATGAGGAAGTACAAACATGTAGGATCTATTTATTAGTCAAATCCCCTCCTTGATTTCTCAAAAAAAGAATGAGATGATCATCCAATCTATCTCTAAAGAAGAGGTTCATGTCACTCTCTTTGGTATGGCTAGAGATAGGGCCCTAGGCCCAAATATTTTGGGATCTTTTGGTGGATGAGATTTGGGAAGTTGTCTGAGAATCTCAAGTTTCTAGATCTATTTTAAAATCCCTCAACCCACTTTCCTAACCCTCATTCCTAAGAAGAAGGAATGATCAAGAATGAAGGCTTTAGATTGATTACCCTATGCGATATTGTCTATGTAATCATCTCCAAAGTTGGGTAAAAGCACAAAGCTGTATCACACTTTGGGCCAATAAAACAATTCATAGCACATCGTTTTTGCGTGAATCAATCTGGGGGCAAGATAGTTTCACCTAAAAAATGTAGCCATTGCGTGGTGCATATGTGGCAAGCTATTTTCAGATGAGTCAATTTGGAGGCAAGATGGTTTCACCCGAAATCATCCAGTTAAAAAAAAAAAAAGAAATGAAATCATGCAGTTAAAAATAAAAAAAAATGATTTTGCCCCCAAATTGATTTGCCCTCAAATTGATTCACCTGAAATTGTCTATGTGGCATCTTACTTGGCAGCCACCTCCTCATTTTCTAGGGTTTTCTAAAATTCTCAACTTAAACTAAATATTTCTTCAATCAGAATGCATTATGTCAAAAATAAAAAATACCCTTTTGTAGAGCTTTGAGTCTAGAATTGAAATATGAACTTTTTTTTAATATTTTGATTAGTTTTAATATATTTTTAAAAAATTATTGCAAGTAGGTTGTTAAAATTAGAGATGACACTTATTAGAAATTTTAAAAAAATATCAAAACACATTCAAATTTTTTGAAAATTATATGGTGCACTAGAGGAAAGATTCCTCTCCAAAAGGATATAATTAGTTTTGTGAAAATGATAAAAAAAATTATACAAAAGTTGACATGGAATGGAAACTATCAGATTTTGTAAAGTTTGACTTTAAAATGATATTACGAAGAAAATATACATTGAAAACTGATTTATTTCTCCATGCACTAGATATTGAACTCCTCTATTTGTGAAAAAAAAACGGAAAAATAAGATTGTTTGCTCTTTTTTTGGCAACGTGGACTCAAAGTCACTTTTTCTTGAAATTTTCAACAATTCAAAATTTGCTCTTAAATTTATAAAAAAATGTCAATAATTTTTTAAAAATTCATCAAGAGATCTACATTTCATTAGTTTACATCATTTTGAAATTCAAAACATAAATGCCACTTTTATGAGGTCGAAGTTCAAAATTTTTTTTATTGCTGGCTGATTCCTTTATAAAGTGTGACACATGTTTGTACTTTTACCTAGTTATATTTGATAGATTAAAAAATCTCCTTCCTACTTTTATTCCACAAAGGCAAGGGGGTTTGTATAAGAGAAATGTAAATCATTGATAGTGTAGTCATGTTGCATGATTCGATTCGCTCCTTATAGGTTAGCAAGAGGAAGTGAATGCTTCTCAAACTGGGTATATCTTAGCCCTATGATAGAGTTAACTTTTTTTTTTGGATTGCATGTTGGAAAGGTTTAGGTTTATCTCCACTTGAAGAACTTGGTTTAAAAGTTGCTACTCTTTATCAGAGTTATATTATTATTTTACTTCACATGATTTAAGGCAAGGCGATCTTCTATCTCCCTACATTTTTATAGTTATGATGGAATCACTTGGCATGTATATTAGACCTCTCAAAACTAGAGGATCCATTTAAGGTCTATAGGATTTTTCCATGTAAGAAACAATTTTACTCACCCAAAATTTGTTGATGATACTATGCTCTTTGCTACACTGTCTATCTAGGAGTGCAAAGTTATCAAGGAGTTTCTTAGTGATTGTGAGCATGCTTTGGGTTAAAAGATTAATAGAGATAAATCTATAGTATTTTATTTTAATATAAATAGCTAGGAATAAGGCTTTCTCTATAGATGCATGATGTCTTTTAGGAGAGAATGCCTATAAGTGCCTATTTGGGTTTCTCTATGTTTTTAGGGAAAAATATGAAGTAGCTACTTGTAAAGAATGAATGAAATCCTAGAAGGTTGGCAGGGAAGATGGATATCCTTAGAATGTAGGGTTGTGTTCCTAAAATTAGTCTTCTAGGCTATTCCTATCTATAGATTCTCTCTTATGATTTCCCCTAGAAGCATCATTTCCAAAGTTACATCTACTATGTGGAACTTCTAATAGAGGTCCAATACTCAAGATTGGTTTAAATATCCCCTAATCTCATGGGGTGAGATTTGTAAAGGTAAAATAAAGGTGGTCTTGGCATCAAGGACACTAATCTCTTCAATCAAGCTCTCCTAGCTAAGATAGTTTAGAGACTCATCTCTTGCAAAGGAGCTTCTTGGATGTGCTATTCTTAGGGATGAGTATATATTGGGTGAAAACCCTCTTTTCTTCCTTCACAAGGATGCTTTTCCTAAATTATTAGTTACTTAATAAGACATGAAGGAATTTAAGAATTTGATTACTAGGTCTGGCTTCAAGATTACTCAGAATGGAATAAGTGCCTCATTTTGGGATGATAAATAGATCTCTGGAAAAATAACTCCTAGGGAAAGTTAAGGTTAGTGATTATTAGGAGTAAATGAAGGAAAGGGTTTGTCAAGAAAGTGGAAATATTTTCCTAAGTTTCTTGATAATATGGACTTGATTCTAAGATAAATCTTAAAGCTTTTCTTCAAATCTTTAGGCCTACTGGAGTAGAGATGATTTTTTTGGCTAGAATCAAGAAGTGATAGAGTTCTACTCTATTAGGATGGTCACTATATGCTCCAATTCCCCTTATGAATCCTTCATCTTTTATTTTGGATAATATTTTGCATTCTAAGGCTTGGTCAAGTGTAAAAAAATTCTCTGGCTTTCCTACTACTCATAGATCCTCAGTTGGGACCATCTCCAAAGAAGGGATTTTTCTAGTCCTAGTTGTTGTTCTCTTTGCCTAACTCATGAGGAAGTCTACTCTCACTTAAATCTACATTGTGATTTTGTGAAGGGTATTTAGACTAGATTTCTTAATAGTATTAATCTTAAGTGGGTTTTCTAGAACCCCCTTAAGGACAATTTGGAAGCTTGGGGATGTTTGGTGTCTCTTAATATCCTTTACGAGTTAGGACATGGCTCCAAGATTCATAGTCTAGAAAGTGTGGTTTGAAAGTAGTAACAAAAAAATTAATGCTAAGGAAAAGACTCAAGAAAAAATATGGGAAGAGACTACGGAGGCATGCTCTCAAAGAATTATTTCTCTTAACCTCTATAAATAAAAATAAGATAATCCTTTTGAGATTTTTATTTTTTGGAACTGGCCCAAGATTAGAAAATATTTTGACTACTCTCTTCCCATGGTTTGGAAAAGTAATGCAATAGAGTTTTGGTTCCCTCTAACAATTGGGTGGATCAAACTAAACTTTGATAGGGCATCTAGAAATAATCTGGGATTGTTTAGGCTGGGTTCTCTTATCAGGAATCATGAAGGTATGGTGGTGGCCTTGGATACTTGTTTTACATGTATTAATTCAAATAAAATTATTGAAACCAAAGGACATACCTTGGGCCTCAGATTGGGGATTTAGTTGGGAGATCAAAACCTTATCATTAAATGTGATTCTTACCTTGTTATCAATGATTTGAATAATAGAAATATCATTCATTGACAAATTCATAGTTTTATTAAGGAAGCTAAGAGATTAATTAATTAATATGATTATGTCTGAATAAAGCATGTGAGGCATGAAGGCAATAAATTTGCTAATTAGCTAGCCAATCTAAGTTTCTAGTAATGTTACTACTCTATTGTGCATATTAGTAATGTTTTTCCTAAAGATAGTTGTTTCTCTACTTTGGGTTATTTTCAATGATGAAAATATTAGATAACTTCCTTTAAATTGGTTCTGCTTCTTGAGTTCATCCATGTTGATGAGTATAATATCTTGTATGTTCCTATTATTTTCTTTGTTCATTGGTTAAGGCAAGATGAGGACTCTCTTCCTTAAACATTTGTGTGCCTTTCCTTATTGTTTCAACCTCTTTCTTAGAAACTTTTTAGTTTATTGGTGTATCCATTGTTGGACACCTTCTCTCTCCCATGCTTTTTGGTTTCTAGGCTCACTTTTCTTCTCCCTCTTTGCTAGAGTAGAATCATTTTTACCATGAAGTTTATATCATTTTTGTCTTTTTTTCTCCTATTTGCCTCCTTTATATATATGTCTTGTTGTTTACCTCAATTTCCTCTTAGTTTTTATCCACTTCATTTTATTATTGATATTTTTGTCAATGCTCTCCTTGTTTATGTTGTTTTCCCTTCTACAAGCTTGTTATTTTGGTAATGTTTACATTGCCCTAGGTGTGGGAGGCACTTCCTCCATCATGAGAATTCTTTTTATTCCTCATGGCTACCATATCCTTGCTATTTGTTGATATATTTCCTCTTGTCCTATGTGGGGGAATGTTATTATTAGTGTGCGTATGTTGCAAATATAGTTTTTTTGTTTGTTTACATTTGTTTGTTGAGGTATTTTGTTGGTTGCTAGTAGATAGAAATGGAATTTTGTGAGGTTCTTTATGACCCCTATAGGTATTCTCATCTTATCTCATGGGGATTTACTTCTTGTTGGGTCAGTTTAGTCACTTTCAACTAGTTTGTGGGAGGGTATTGAAGTGTAGTAGATTTCTACTTGTGGTGTTGATCTTCTCCATATCCTTCTACATAATGTGGCCAGTAGGAATATTAATATTCCTTCCAATTCTATGGCCCATGATGTTAGAGATGAAGAGATCAAGTTAATGCTTCCAACCATTCAAAATATCACAATCGATTGAGGAGAGTGAATGTTGGGGCCACTAAGACTACCCCATTGTTAGTATGATAGAGCCACACAACACAAATACCAAGATTGACAAGGCTAGAGTTACAAAAACTCAAATGTGACACACATAACAAAGAAGAGGGACATGTCCCCATATGAAATAATATGTATATATACACTGCAAGGTGAAAGATAGAGTAAGAGATGGAATATATAAGAATATATAAAGAATAGAGAAGATAGATAAGAGGTAGAAGGATTTGTATGAAAGAGGAATATGCAGCATTTTCTGTGCTCCCCCTATTTGAACCTCTTAATCTCCACAATTATTAGAAAAAATTAGTAGTTTATAAACTAGATTTCGAGCACTACAAATCTTGTTCTTATCACATCTTCTAATTTTGAGCATGGCTATCTTCAATTTCTTATCCAAGATCAGTTTTTAGTGATTTAAAAAAAAAATGGCCCTTTTGACCCCCTTTTGGTCCCCCATTTCCATTCACATACAATATGTATATTTTCATATGTTTCTCATGGGTTTTGAATGTTTCTATTCCAGTGTGTTTTAATGGTAATATATATTGAAATTTATGATACAAAGGTAGCTTACACCACCATCAATCCCTCTCCCCTAGTTGATTTTGACTCTACATTCAACTCTAAAGATTTCCAAAGGTGCCAATGATTATATTGACATTTATGATTTCATATTTTATGTATAAAAAAATTAAATATTTGAATAATAAACATATTTCCAATTGCAAAACATGCTCATCTTGTTCTATGTACAGATAACAACTATGTACATTAAATCATATGTTTCAAACTAGGTTTTCAATATTTTTATTCGAGTGGATGCATAAGGGTACCATGCATGCACACACACACACATATATACAAACATGAAAAATATGAATCATAAACAAATTTCCAACCATAAAACATGCTCATCCTATTGTACATATAAATTGATTAGAACTATGCTTGTTACTCTTACAATTGTTTGTAAATCAAAATTACACTCACACATGAAATATCTGAATCATAAACATATATCCAACTATAAAACATGCCCATCCAATTGTATGTATATATATATAACAATTATGTATACCTTCATATGGTTTTCCTATGTGTGAGTGCAATTTTGATTTACAAACACTTGTAAGAGTAACGAATGGAGTTCTAATCAATTTACATATACAATAGAATGATCTTGTTTTATAGTTGGATATGTGTTTCCATTCAAAGGATTTCAATAATACTAATTGCAATATATTCAAATGCTTCTTACAAATTATGCACAAAATCATTGGAAATGAAGAACAAAGCCCAAACGAGAACTAGCCATGGTGGAAAGAGCTTACAGATGGCACTCCCTTTGCATAAAAGAGGTGTGAGGCTACAAATAGATGAAGATGATGAAGTTATTCCCATTGCACAACCAATCAAACTAGTAATCCAAGTAAATGTATTTGTTACATCAAAGAAGATTTTAGTGTAGTGAGAGTGGTCAACAGATGATATGGAAGCTGCCATGAGAGATGTTGAAGACAATTGATATTCAACCAGGTGTTAACAAAAAATGGGTACTTACAACTAGCACATTGAAAAATTGGTTGGATCGTGTAACTAACACTAAAAGGAAAGGTCGCCTCATAGTTTTGAATGACGGAGAAGAGGAAAAGATTGTTGAATGTAGGTCAAGGAGATGGCTGAAGTTGGTCATTGCCTTGAAATAATCAGTCTAAAGGTTGAAGTTTTGTAGATTTTCCAAACAAGGCCAAACCCATTCAAGGATGGATTCTCATGTAAATCTTGGTGGACTGGGTTTAAAAAATGACAACCTGATCTTAGCTTGAGCATAAAAGAAGGACTTGACAGAGATAGAGAACTAAATTTGAGGCATGTATTGGTGGTATTGTTCTATCACACATTATCAAGAGCTTATTTTGCTAATCCATATGGTCCTTACAATATTTGGAATTGTGATGAGATTAGTATTCAAGTTGGTTGAAATGGAGAAATGTGAGTGCTTTCCAAAAGAGGTAGTAGAAGCATTTTGTACATAATACTCAAGAGCTGAGAATGGATCACAATTTTATGTTGTGTTAATACTACTTGACAAATAATTCCTAAACTTTACTTGTTTAAGAGAAAGAAACAACTGAAAAATTACATTGTTGGTTGTGAACCATGTGCATACATGCCTACTCAAGCCCATGCATGGATGACAAAAGATCTATTTCTAGATTGATTGCACCATTTTGCAAGATCAATTCTTAGTGGTGTTTCACCCACTAATAGACACCTAATGATATCTGATGGCCATGGAAGCTATGTTGCCTTCACAACTATTTAGGAGGCAAGGTCACTTGATATTGACCTACTAACACTACCAGCATAAACATCTCACAAATTGTAGCCACTGGATGTAAGGGTCTTTTCAGCTTTCAATTCATATTTTAAGAGTGAAAGAGCAACATGGATGACTAAGTATCCCAATTTAGACGTTAAAAGGGAAGAATTGGCACAAATTGCTAGCCTCACAGTTTAAAAAGCACTGACTGTTGATAACATAAAACTTGGATTTAAGAGGATAGGTTTATGGCCCCTTAATCTAGATGCTTGATGGAGGATATGCATCCCAATGACACATTTCAATTCATTGCACTGGATGAGGCTTTTCCTATAGAGAATATTCTAAGTCTTTCAAGTATTTATGTGCTAAATTTAGAGGTTGAAAGGACAAATTCAAACACTCTAAGGGGGATTACTGTAGAGGAAAGAGTTGAGCCAGTCAATGAGGAAAATTATGTGTTGCAAGAGAAACTAATGTTTTAGTAGACCAACATAGTCAAGAGGAAGAGGCACTTAGCCTTCTCATTGAACCAGAGAAACCATCATGGCTGTTGGAGGGGGCTACAAATCTTGGTATTCCTTTGAATATAGATGAAGATCAAAGCCTTTCATTGCCATCTCCACCAAACACAATGAATGCATCTCCATTCGTACACTTCTATGCTAATTGTGGAGATTGGGAATTGAGGGAGGATGATGGTAAATTGGGAGGAGCTCAAGTATTGGAGGGAAATGTTAGTGAGGGCCAAGTTGAAATTGAAGTAGAATCCAACAAATCCGATGGGAGGCCAAATTAGTTCCAACATTAGCTAGTTCCTTAAATTGATTATTCATCTAGTGAAGAATACCTCAAACCATCAAGTTAAAAGTGGAATTCGACTAAGTAGACAATCTCAACTTCTCACTACAGATGACTACATGAAGCTATTAATGGAGTAAGAGGATAAGAAGAAATAAATCCAAGATTTGAAACTTAGGACTTGAGAGAACAAATTGAAGAGAGAAAGGTTGTAAGGATTGCTACTAGAGACAAAAATAAATTAAAAATGGAAAAAGAACTTCAATGATAGGGAAATGAGCTACAAAAAGTTCAATAAAGGAGAGAAGGAATAGAAAAGGGAGAAACATAGGATTCAATGGGAACAAGATAAAAAAGAAAAAGAATTGGAAAAGGCCATAAAGAATTGGAAAAGCAAAGGCATTTGAGCAATCCATTAAATCCCTTTCCTAAACAACATGCTATATTCAGGGACTTGGTAACTATTCACTACCCTTAGTATTCTACAACAATGCCTAACTCAGGTTTTACCCAAGGCCATTCAAATACTAGTCCTATAGCTTCTCAAACAATAACCATGGAGGACCATTTGGCTGAGAAAGGTTCACCAAGCAACAACACATCAACAAACCCAATGCCCTCATTGGGATTCTCCTTTCCACCATCAGTGATAAGAATGTTAACTTGTATGGGGTGTATACTTTTTTGGGAGGCATGTATGCCATTGTCAAGTTAAAATAGCATGATAGATTGCATACCATTTTGTTTAGCCACTTAATGTGTTAACACCATATGATCATATGGAAACATATATGGATGTGAGATTTAACTTGGTTCATTGTATATATATGGATTACCTTAAAAATGATGATAGAACTTCAACACACACACACACACACATATCTGTGTGTGTGTGTGTGTGTGTGTGTGTGTGTGTGTGTGTGTGTGTGTGTGTGTGCACTTGAAATTATGAAATATTTTTTCAATATCTTCCTCAAATTTATAGTAGAATACTATTAGCACAAGTATCTTTTCTTTTGTAATTTGAAATATAAAATGAATCAAAATTCAAGTTCCAGATTTATATATCCATATACAATGAAATTAAATAAAAGTTTCAGATTTATATATCCATTTACAATGAAATTAAATACAAGTTTTAGATTTATAAGAGTGTTAGATCACCTTTTAGATAGAGTTTCTAAGTATGGTTATAAGTATGTTTCGTATGTTAAATATGCATCTTATGAAGTGTGTTTGAGCACGAAGAGCAAGTGAAATCTTAATATGGCCAAGTCCACAATAAATTTAACTTGAACTAAAATATTTTATGGATACCTTCATCCAGATTATACTGTAATTGTATCATCACAATTAAATATACAATGAAACTAAATTCAAGTTTTTGAAGCTTTTTGACAAGGATAAAATCATTGTCCAAACTGGTGAGCTCCAACCTTTTAAACAAGAGGTTTGGAAATATAATTTGAACATTTCATTTGCAATGGGTTTTAAGGGCTCCAATATATGAATGTTAACTTGTTGACATTTTTCCTAGTCAACAATCTCCTTTCCACCTCTACCCAACATGTTTCCCTAGATTGGAGGCATGATTTTTGCAAAGGGCTCACGTGGAGGACTTTTCATGGCATCGGCCGATGTTGGACATTTGTATGCATATACATATATACATACATATGTATATATGGATGTATGTATTGTATATACATGAATATACATACATACATACATAAATACATACATACATACATACATGTATATATATATATATATGTGTGTGTGTGTGTGTGTGTGTGTGTGTGTGTGTGTGTGTGTGTGTGTGTGTGTGTGTGTGTGTGTGTGTGTGTGGTAGTAAGAGCAATTGGCAGAAGAGAATTGCTTGAGAAATGAAGAAACTTAAGTTTATGGGAATGGATATATATATATATCTCAATCAATTATGTTTATGTTATCAGTTATATATATAACTTGAAACCCCATTATAATAAAAATATTTAAAACCCTTTTGCAAACTAATTAACATATATGCTTAATATATAGAGTTAATTAGTGTGTGTGTATACATAAATAATAGTTCTGTTTATTTTAATAGTTTCGAACTAGGTTTTAAATATTTTTATTCTAGGGTTTGAATTACTTTTATTATAATGGGGTTTGAAGGTACACACAAAAAGTCACCTCTACATGTTAACTCTATATGTTAAGCGTTTATGTAAATTAGTTTGTGAAAGGGTTTTTAAATATATAAACAAAACATATCAAATAGTATATATAGAGAGAGAAAAACCATTGTAAAAAAAAAAATTTAAAACTAGTTCAAAATTGGTTAAAAAATAGAACCCTTAAAAACTGATTGGAATAAAGATATTTAAAACCAATTTGAAACCGATTAAATTACAAGTGCCTAACAAAGTGAAATGAAAATGATAGGATCACTACCCTAGTGAGGTTGGAAGACAACCTCACCTTCCATTGTCTCCATAAAATCTGTCTTGGCCATCAAAACAAGGAGGAAACCACGTCGACCTATATCCATGGATAAGAAAGCAAGAACTAGTAATTAGTTCCTTTCAGAATTAATGTGATGTGTTGAAAAACACAAGCAGTAACAAAAATGACAAACAATCTGTGGCTCCCAAGCTCTTTGCGAGATGGCAAAAGTGCTCCATGATAGGTCCCAATGTGCATGTTGTTGGGTTTGGAGCTCCTCTGAGAATGGCAACACTAGAACCAATGACCGGTGATGAAGAGGAGTATGTAGGCCCAAACTGCTCGACTTCAACACACTACTTAACACCCCTTAATTCCCACTGTGAGGAGTTAAGTGTAGTTATTGTTCAACTAATTCACATTAGGTCTCTATGGTGGCATGGTGCTAAACGGGGGCTAGGTGCACATGCGTCCAGCTTGAGTCAATGCCATGAAAAGTCCTCCACATGAGCATTTCATGGAAACCATGCATCTATTCCTGGAAAACGTGTCGACTATAGGGGAAAGGAGATTGATGAGTAGACAACATGTCAACATTAAATTGATACCTTTTGTTTAAAGGTAATGATGTGTCTTTGACTGATGTGAAAGGGTGGTCGAACATAGCCGGTACCGACTCTACTTAAATATCATCCACTTCAATGGTCAAACAATCAATAACAATTTTACACCTAATTTACAACAAAAAGTGGTAAATATTTATCCTATTTTTATTGGCCAAAATTGACTTTTAACTATTGACGTAGATGATATTTCCACCCACCATCTCCCCCATATTTTGGTGGAAACATATATTTTCGTCAATGAGTCTGGACTTCCCCCGACTGCCTCTAAATGAATCTACTCATGCTAAGAAAGAAACAAAACACAGCGAAGATTTTGTGCAGAGTCCATTCATGTCCATCGCCAATTGACATGTTATATATATCGTGCTCAGTGCATCTATGGTGATTTAAAGCACGCGTTGAAATGAGTGGTATCATAACTGAGTGGCTTGCTTGTCAACCGTCGTTGTAGTGGTGGTATTCTTATCGTCCCAAAGCACACCTACAAGTGCTAATTGGGTATATTTGCTTCTTTCAAATACCTAGCTAGCACGTCCATACGGTCAGGATAATTGTTTCCCAGTGGATGATTTTTTTTTTTAAGTAGAAAAAGGTGTAGGGACACCATAGATTAAAAGACTTAAAAATATTACAGAAAGTATGGCAATAAATCAGCTTTGCCTCGGTGCAGCTGCCTTTCTTGCATTTTATTTTCCTATAAAGCCTTGTATGCTTCCCCTACTTTCCCTCAGAGAAACATGATAATGGAGTTGAAAACTCTGTGCTGCGCAGGATGGATATTAATGCTTATCTTCCCCACAGTCTTCTGCTGTGATCGGTGTCTTCACAAATCGAAAGCAGCCTATTACTATTCCTCCGAGTCTGTCAATGGTAAGTGTAAATTTCATAAACCCTTAAATCTTTTTTCTTGGCAGAGTAGCTTATCCATGGATCTGAATAATAATTCTATTGTAAATTACAGTGGGAGCATGTGGATACGAGTCTTTTGCAGCAACCTTGAACTGTGGAGATGTGGCCGCAGCGACCGCCATAATATATAGGGAAGGGGTTGGATGTGGCGGCTGCTTTCATGTAGGAACTAATCAGTCAGAATATCTTTTGCTTTTGCTTCTGCCTTGGGATCAGGAATAAGAGTAATCCGGTTTAAACTGTTATCTTGTGCAGATAAGATGCACAGATCCAGCGCTTTGCAGCAAATCAGGGGTAAAAGTTGTGGTTTCAGACTTCGCCGAAAACAATCAGGCGGATTTTGTGCTGCCAAGTGGCACCTTCTCAAAGCTGGCGCAACCCACAAAATCTTCTGAGCTTATCAGGATGGGAATTGTGGATATCGAGTATAAACGGTGAGTGATTGGCGATACTTCATTATTTTTTGAATTTTAACCATTCTGCCATAGAAAGGCAAAAGAGTACTGTTTCAATTTCACTTCAATTTCGGTTGGGCAGAACCTGTCCAAACCGAGTGAGAAAATATTCTGGTTTATCGATTTTAAGGGATATGGACCGTTTGACAAGAATCTGTCTTCTTATTTTCTTGACAGAATACTATGCGAGTATCCAGGGCAGAACATGACAGTGAAAATAGACAAAATCAGCTACTATCCTACCTTTCTTGCCGTGGAATTTCTGTACCAAGGAGGGCAGACGGATATCAAGAGCGTGGAAGTTGCTCAGGTGAGAAACAGACATAACTACTCATGACTGTATCTTCAAAAACTAAAACTAGAGATGAGTACGTAATGGGTAATGAGTTAAATTTTTTAAGTGCAGGCGGGATCTTCGAATTGGATATACATGCCGCACAACTACGGCGGCGTGTGGAGTTTGCAGGATCCTCCGGTGGGGCCCTTGTCTTTACGGATGGTTGTTACGAACGGATCCGATGATTATTGGGTGTCGCCCAAGGCAGCTGTGCTGCCCGAAAACTGGACTGTGCGCTCTGTTTACGACACCGGAGTTCAGATCAACGTAATCAAGCAAGAAGACTGCTCCCCTTGCGACTCCGAAGAATGGGACTAATCGCAATAATTGTATGGAACTGACATACAACTAAATAAATTTCAAGAGTAAGCAATAATTGTATGGAACTGGCATACAACTAAATAAATTTCAGTATTAAGTGATAATTGTATGGAACTGACATACAACTAAATAAATTTCAAGATTATGTGATATTGTGCTCTACTCCACCATTGTATAGTTACTAATTCAACACAATGTGGTTTGTTAAAAAGTGTTGGAATCACCTAATTAAGGGGAAAATAAAGTTTCTTTAGGGTTATTCTGCGAATAATGGAAGTACAAATAAATTTAGATTAAAGTGATTACAGAGAGGTAGAATGTTTGAATAATTGAATGCTAAGTTAGGGAATTGAATGTGGAGGAAGGTGGTATTCGGTTTGATAATTGAAGATTCTTACTAAATAGATGAGATTCTATAATTTGTTTGATGTCAAATTTGGAAATAGTGCCTCTTTTTTAGTGAGTTCTTTGGAATTCTATGTTGGATCTCTACCATACTAGAGACTAAGTTTGCAAGTTTTATATGAAATTCTAGTTGCAAATTTGTACTTGAGTTTCAAATTCATCTTGGCAATCAGTAATGTTCTTCTCTACTTTGCCTGATATGTGAAATTCTACTTTTCTTTATCTGAAAGAATGGAAACTAGTGGTATTTAACAATATCTTGAAGGATTGTTGTTACGTCACAAGGAGCTATTGTCTATATCAATCATAAAAATTGGAACATTAACAAAAATAATAAGGAAGCACATATGTATATAGATTCTTTACTCTTTTTATTGAACCAAATCAAAATGTGTCACTATTAATTGCTCTCTAGAATGATTGTCTTATGATTTCTTGATGATTCTTAGATAATCAAAATGAATGCATTGGATGTCTTTAAATACTAGCACATAACTTTGTGCCAAACATGTGGTTAGTTGGCTCAAGGTAGAAGGGTGAAGGAAGCTAGTTAGTCAAATTTGAATTTTGAATTAGAAAGGGACACTTTGGTGGTTGCTCTCTAGATTGATTGCCTTACAATCTTTAGATGATTCTTCAATGATTCTTAAGTGATTAGAATGAATGCATTGAATGCCTTTAAATACTAGCCAAGAACATTAAATTGTACCAACACATGCAATTAGTTGACTCTAGATAGAAGGGTAAAGGGGGCTAGTTGGCCAAAATTGAATTTTAAATTTTAAATTGGAAAGAGACAAGTTCATGACCACAAACTTGTCCTAGAATGGAATAATGGTCAAATCTAGGTGACAAATTGTTAGTGTAAATAAAAATGTTATACTTGTACTAGTTAACTTTTAGCCTATCTAGGAGAGTCATATTTACACTTATCAATTCACACTTAGGGACTTTTACCTTTTTTTGTCTCATCTGATAGGGACTTTAGACATGTCTCAAGTGTCCTAACATGTGTCACACTCTTGGAAGGTTAGTCAGTTATTTACTCCTACCTTCCTACTTCCTCCTTGTCCTACTTATACAAGGAGCTTCATTGTAAACTATAAGCTTCACATTTGATTCACTTTTTATGATAGTTATTTTGGTTTATTAGGATCATAATTCATTTGTGAAAGCTATTTAAATTTAGCATTCAAACCTTGGTTACTCCAACATGGTATTATAGTCATGACATGCAAATCCCTTCCCTTTTTTGATGAATCTAGCACTAAACCCTATCAAAAGTGTCTCGTGGAGCCAAACAAACCTCACCATTAAGTCTACAAAGCCTAAGAAACTTAAATTACCTATGCCCCAAAAAAAACCTGTTGGACCCATGTACCGTATGGTTGTACGACCATACCATGTATGGATTTTTGTACCTGTCTAGATTTCTATACCTATATAGATTTTATTAGTTTGAAAGTAATTTTTTTTTTGCAAAATTAAAATTTCCAATTTCCAGGTGATCTCTGGTTTACTGGTTTGATCAACCATTTTGAGGGTTTTTTTGTGTATGGTCAACCTGGTTTCTGATATCAAGGGTTTCTGCTCGTGGTCTATGGTTTTTGGTGGCCTCCACATTCAATAGTTACGAAGGGTCTTTGGTTTGACCAGGGTTTCTACTTCGAGGGTTTCTGAAACATTTTATCACAGAGCCACCATCAAGTTTCAAAAACATCACCACTGAGCAACTCTTCCAAACTACCTCATCACCGCTGCCTCTGGTTTATCCTCATCAAAGGAAGCACCACCAGCACAACACTCAACAACCATCGAGACTTCCAATTGCCGTTGCCTTTGAATCCACTTCTGTGCCAGGCTTCACATACATGAGGAAAATAATTCCCCACACGTTAGAAGGAGATTTGGCTGCAAAAGGTCCTCGTGGCATCAAGTGTGGCAAAGGTGTTCAGGTTTCAGGCATTGGAATCAGTCAATTCAAGGGTGAAGTCATAGTTCCATCGCTATTTTATTAGCACTAATAGTTAGAGTTTGTTTGATGGTTCAATTTTATACCAACACATTGTTTACAAACATTATTGATTGTAATAATTGTTTTTTGACATTTGCTAAATTTTTTAGCTATATATTGTTTGTCATCTAACAATTTTTATTTGTTACAAATTTTTAAAACTACATCCGAACACAAACCACTAGGGTCGCAGTTACCCTCAAACCGCCATCATTCACTGTTAGCCGAGGATGATAGCTACTAGCGGTTACTCCAAAGACTGCCAACATTATTTGTAACCGCTAGTCTTTGTAACTGCCACAGTTACGGTCTAATAGACTGCCAGTTTCTTTGTAGCCATAAAATGTTATGTTGACCTCTAGCTATCATCTCTAGCCGTTAGCAGTCATATCTAACTGCCAACCTTGACAAATGCATCTAAAAGGGAGTATGTCTTCTTTTTACAATATCTTGCAAACCAGGGGGTGTTTTTTTTGGAGCTTGAACAGGCGTTGAAAGCTGGTTCTATCCACTACATAGTGGCAAACTTTTTTTAATTATGTTATTTTTTCTTGTTTTTAGGCCTCTGAAGTACACATTTTGTATTAAATTTTGATGGGTATAACTTTCAGCCTATATCAAAATTTTGCAATTTTTTTGAAATTTATCAAAAATCATAAAGATTTCAATTGTATGAGTAATTTTTAGATTTGGATAGCCTTTTTAAAAAATAAAAATAAAAAATCACCATGTGTTATAAATGGTCGATTTAGGCTTCCAAGTTGTAAAAATTGTAATAAAAACTTCTCTATTATTCTATTGGGGCCTATTTTACAGCACTAATCATTTTGGGGGGACAATCTTGTGATTTTGTATTTGCATTTGCTAGTTTTTAGACATGTCTCTCACACTAAATCTTTTTCATTTGAGTATTCTTTGTAATCCTCCTAATTAATAGAAAATCAAATATGGTTATTGTGGGAAGAAAAGGCATATTGAAGATGATTGTATTCTAAGACAAATTGATGAAATGAAGCAACTTCTTCTAGATCATAATATTGTTTTATTTGATCATTCTAATCGAGCACATGCAAATTCATCATATGATTTCACTCAGATATCTTGTGAGCTAACAACATCATTTGGGGATGAACAATGTAATCTAATGACTTGCATTGACATATCATCTCTCCCATTATCACCTATTGCTACATTCAAATCTAGTGTTGATACATCTATGGATTCTAGTAATTCTTTGCAGAAGGATATTTATATCAGTTTTCTAGATCCACTTAATTGGAACTCATTTCTACTAGACATATCATCCTTGTTTGTAGAGTCTCGCATTGTAGATTTGGAGGACATAATTGAGGACATTTGTCTTCTATTTGGTGTCAGCTTCAATTAAGTTGCATCACCATCACTTTCTTCAGATGTCATGAAGGAACATTCAAACCCTCTTGTTCTTTCTTCACATACATTTACTTCTATAGTGACAAATTTTGTAAATATTCATGAGTCCACATATCTAACTCAGTCAATGTTCATATTGACATCTTCTACAGAAGTACACAATTCTCATAGGTCTAGTTGTATTGTGTATGATGAGCACCATACATCCAGAGTTACTGTATCTAAATATTTTATGGTACTTGATTTATCATGTTAGAATTTGTCATAGTTTGGAATTATCTTATAGATCTTTGAGCAACATTCAAAGACATCATCTTGGGCTTCATCATTATCTTTGGACCATGTGCAGAATTCAGAGACATTCACCCTTCTTCTTGCATATTCTTATTCAAAATGGGAAGATATATTGCACACATTTTTGGTTTTTCTTCTTCCCAAGCGGATAAATGTTGTTCAATGATCATGGTTCATCTTTAGAATCTAGTGTTGAGCATCTACCAACACTACAAGAGGTGATTTGAGGGGAGGTTGCATGGGTTCTCTTCTCGTCACAATTTTGGGAGGGAACATTTCCTCACATGGGGCTCTTTTCTTCTCACTTTTGGGGTTTGGGTTGGGGGGATAGGGCGTCATCTAGACCTTATCTCTTTTTCCCTCTTACTAGGGGGGGGGGAATATTTCTTGTATATTTGTGCTAGAAGTAGTCCTTGGGGGTCATGATAAGTCATTCTTTCTTCTTCACTTGTACATTTTTTCATGCATCTTTTCTCTTTTCGAGAAGAGTTTTATTTCCCACTAGGTTTTCTCGTTTACTCTATTTGTGAGAAAATTTTTTATACATGGGTACCTAATATGGCCTCATAGTCAAGACCCATCTTTATTTGTATAGTCTCCCTAATTTACTCTTATAAGGGTGTTAGTGTAAATATAGACACTATACAACTAGTTAGCTTCCAACCTATCTAGGAGAGTCCTATTTACACTTATTAAGTCCACACTTAGGGATTTTTACCTTTTTTTTCTCATCTCATGGAAACTTTACACATGTCCTCATGCTTGTCTCAAGTGTCCTAACATGCCACAGACTCTTGGAGGGTTACTAAATTATTTACTCCTACCTTCCAACTTCCTCCTTGTCCTACTTATACAAGGAGCCTCATTGTAAATTGCAAGCTTCAAATATGATTCACTTTTTATGATAGTCATTTTGGTGTATTGTGTTCACAATTTAGTTGTAGAAGCTCTTTGGATTTTGCATTCAGATCTTGGTTGCTCCAACACAAATGACTAAATGGAGGTAGGTACATAGACAAGTGTGATAAGTAGGTGGACTATTAAGATACATATATAAGAGTGTGTAAATGGATAGGGTAGGACTAGATATATATCGATATGTGTGTGTAAAGGGATAAAAAGGCTAAGGTAATGAGCCTAGCTTTTGTAATGAATCTACAAGAAAAATAATACAATATGCACATAAATACAAACAATATAGAGAAATCTAATGCTTTTTATTATCTTTGTAGAACCACTTTGAGGGGTGTTAGCAAGGAAAGAGGAATCACAAACCAAAGTTCTAAGCCTAGAAGTCTTGCATGTTGTGTTTATACCCTAGTTATGACAGTAAGAGAAGGATCAAAGCAATTGCAATGGGAATCAATATTATGTTGCAGCTTAATATAATAGATGACTCATCACATAGAAATTAAACATTCATTTTAAACATCCCAATAATATTTTGAATCCTTTATAGATATACACTTCATGTATTACAATGTCCAATATAAAATATCTTCTCTACTCTTTTTTCTATCCTATAATTCCTTCTATATTCCTTCCTCTCTCTCTTACTCCTTTGTTATTATATACATATAACTCTATTGGGGACGTGCCCCTTACAAAGGATGACTATTCCTACTAGGCCTACTCGGCCTTATGCTCTGCATCCTACTTGTGACCAAGTGCAGTGACTTCTAGTCATTGTATCAGCTGTTGCCAACATCATTCCCCCCTTTGAAATTATCTTTCCCTCAAGACATGCAAAATATTTAGTTTTTAGGCAATATGTTCTTGTATATCTTGTTCAATTGAGCAAATGTGGTGGGCTGATGCAAGAAGTTGGGTCCACAAAAAGTTCAAAAAGTGAAAGTGTTTTTGCTATTTTTCAGAATTTGTCACACTTGGACTGAAAATTTGAAGCACTTACACAATGAATCTTGAAAAAAGTATGTAATATGAAATTTAGTATTTTGAATCTAGTTTCCAAATATGTAATTTATTGAAATACCCAGATGATAGAAATTACATTTTGATAGGCATATATAAAAACCACTTTTTAAAAGTAATTTTTTTTTACCATACCATGCACATGTATGGACACCACTTTTTGACCTAAATAAAAGTATTTTTCTAATTCCTTTTGCAAAAGATATCTAACAACATGAAGATTGATGAGGATATTTTTTTGTAATTTTTTTCTGAATATTTTTTTTTTCTTGAATTTTTATTGGCCCTAATTGTTGTTTCTAAAAATCAACGTGTACGAACAACATAATTGGACCCAAACTAAAATTTTAAATTTTTTTTTTCATTGTGTGGAGAATTGTCTGAAGATTGATGTCATAATGTTTTTTACAAAAAAATTAACTAAAAAAAAGTTATTAAAAAATAAAAAAACCCTGTTATTTCAAGTTTATGGACCAGTTTGGTTAGAAATTAATTAAAAAATAGAAAACATAATCCAATATTAACAAAATTTATATATTTAGAAACTAGAAATTTTGTTCTATAATGGGTTTTAATTTCATAGATTAATTAAAAAAATCATCTATATTGCCAAAGTTGGACATTTCTCTTGAACCTACCTTAGTTTTTAGTTGCAGGTCAAAGGCTAAGGGTCAGGATGCCATGCCTTTCCCGAGCCTCAAAATTTGAAAAAAATGTACGCGTTATAAAATGCATGTGTTCTTAAAACTAAACGCATACACGTTATGTATTTTTTCATTTGAATATCTTTAAGAAACACATATGCATTATAAAACGCATACGTGTTATAACGCGTACATATTTTATAACGCATATGCATTTTATAACACATATGTGTTTCTTGTTACATAACACATACACATTTTATAATGTGTATGCATTTCTTGTTATAAAATGCATACGTGTTTTATAACGCATATGCGTTTTAGGCTCGGGTACCCATTGCTAAGCACGTATGTGTTTTTTCAATAATGTATATGCGTTTCTTGCGAGATTTTTTTTGGCTGAAACTTCCCCTCTTCATGGACCCAACTTCTTGCTTTTACCCTAGTATCCCATTGAGTCTTTGCCTATTGTAGTATGTGCATTTGATTGTGGGTCTAAATTATTATATTTTTCTACCTCTGCAATACTAGTAGGGGTTTGAATTTGTTAGACTATATCTTTTTGGCATCTTTGAGTAGACCAGTCACATGTGCCAATCTAAGACTTACTACCTCCTGCAACTATTTAATTTGGGCTTTGATTAATTCTCTTTAATCTTGCAACTATTGTAACTGTGTTTGCATTGTTTCTACTTGTGCCCTTATTGTCCCATCGACATATTGCATTGGATCATAAGTCTCGATCACTTGTATTATTTGTAACTCTATTTGTTCTAATTGATTCCTTAGGCTTTTGGTTAGTGCAGGTCATTGGAGGAAAAATTGATATAGTGTGGTAATATCATTGGTTGTTTTTTTTATAGAGTATTGATATGTGTCTCTAATTGTGTATGCATTGTGGCACATTTCCTTTTAGCCTCATCCATTTTATTTTTCTCCACCTCTTCTATGACTTTGTTTTTGATTACATTGGCATGATTTTCCATTTGTGCTTTGATTCCATCTAGTACTAGTGGCAATGCTGTGTCTCTTTGCAATTGTGGCATCTTACTCTAAATTGTTGATATAGCCTCCTCTAATTGCTCTGTTATCTCAACATGTTGTTTCAATATTTCTTCCCTTGCCATGCTATGAAAGATATCTCCTAATTGGAACTTCTGTAGGGGTGAGATGCTAGTCAGGTCTACCTATGAGCCTATGAGTGGAAATTAGAATAATTGTGATGGTACCATTGGTTGGATCTATTTTTGTTGTGCCAAAAATTCTTTGATATGTCACATAGGAGATGTTGTGGTGGATGGAGTTGGTCTCCCTGGAGATAGAGGTGGTTCAAGTTCTATGGTCCCTCTCCCTCTGATTGTGGTGTTTCTTGTTATGTGCCTCTAAATTCTTTGTTTGACTCTTGTTGAGCCTTATTTTGTTCTTCCATCATTATTACATATGCTTTCCTTGTCACCACCATTGTTCTTGTTAAATCTTCCCTCTCACCTCCTCATTCAAATCCATCAGTGTATCTAATTGTTTAGATCTCAACTCTCTAGCTTGTAATTGTGATAATTTTTCTTTTTGTGCAAGAGAGAGGTTGGGGTAAATCTCAACTAATGTTTGCTTTCGTATTTATTCCTCCATTTCTAATACTTTTTCCCTTTTCTTCCAGTTTAAAGGGACCAGTTGGTCTAGAAAGTTTTTGATTATGTTGTCTAAGGTGTCTTCAAACACTCTTATATGCCAAATTATAGCCGCTTCAATAACTGCTTGATTTTTTAGACCTACCTTATTATAGATATTAACAGTTTGTTTGAGCATACCTTTATTGTTTAGGACTATACTTGTGAGGAGCTCTATGCTCATGATATCCTCCTTTTCTTCTTGTGCCTCTATTTCCACCATTATTTATTTACTTCTCCTTTTCATTCTTTTTGTGGTGGTTGAACTTCTACTTCCTCTTCTAATTTTGTGCCTGAGATATGGATTATTTTGCATTTCACTGCTTTCTTTTGTCTAGGTTTCTTCTTCTCCAAACTCAAGTGTATCAATATTTCTAATGCTTCTTCTATTGATGGGTCTAGTTGTGGTGCTTGTGAAGTGCTTATTGATGCTACTTGTGTGGATGTACTATGTTCAACTGTAGTCTGTGACCCTAGGGACCCCAAGTTCAATCTTTCCAACCTCTATACTTGTGGTGTAGAGGTACCTATTTGTGGTGCTTCTTTCTTTTGGATTCCCCATTTCTCGTGTAGTTTTTCCTTGTGCTTCTCCACATGCTCTTTTATATTTTTCTTAGATTTCTCATCAATAGACTCCTTATAGTTGTCAAATCTCTCCACATTGTATCATTGGGTTGCTTCAATAAGTTTGTTGCATAGGATTCCACCATGTCATTGTTGATTTCATAAGATAGTTTAGGGATCCATGATACCCTAGGTTCTATTGCCTCCATTAGTTTGTAATCCTTGTCCACTAGAAAGACAATATCATTTGTATACTTCCTCACCATATCATATGAAATGTGTTCCCTACTTTACATTTTTTATTGGAGGGCTTTGAAGAACCCCTAATATGTGACAGTATATGATGCGGTGTCTTTGAACTATCAAACATGGTATTTTATGTGCACCGCTATTGATTGATTTGTTTTCCATGCTTTTCCAGAAAATGAAGGCAATGCATTCATGAAGTAAAATGTAAGGAAAATGATTAAAGTCCCATACCAAAATTGATACTTATTGTTCTTTGTCCTTTGTAGATTCTCTAGTAGCTACTCTAAGAAGACTTTGCACAAGCTAAACTCTTTGCCTTCTAAAATAATCTGGTATGCAGTGTGGATTGCAGTGCCTATTATGGAATCATCTCTATTGGTATAATAAATTTTATAGGTGATACCCATGGTGGTATACCACACAACCAGATTTATAATTTTTGTCACATTTAAGCTCCTTCCATCGTATGTTGCATTGATCAACTCCGTGACTTGCTCATTCCTAATGGCTTTTTTGGAGGGTAGCTCCCCTATTGTGCACATCTCTGTTACCACCTGGATTGCTTGCTTGGTTATGCGGTGGGGCTTTTTAATGTAAATGTATTCGTCGTGGATTAAAATGAGAATAATTTTGATCCACCCATGCTCCACCAAGAAATTTAGGAAGTCTTTCCACACATCTAGCTTTTTCTTCTCTATTTCCTAGTATTGTGGCATATTGTGTTTGGTCTGACTACAACAAGGTTCTTCGGAGTTCTTTGAACTTGGTGTAGTTTATATCTAAGAGTGGTCCATGAATATACTTCCTGACATCCTCTGTATAAATTACATCAATTGGGACAATAGAGAATGCCCCATCTAGGTCAACCTCCATTTCCCTATACAAAAACTTCTTATACATGGGGTATGGCTTCTCAGAGATATCAACCAAGATTGGAGTTGACATTTTTGCTTTGTAATTTGCTTTGATTTACATAATTTGTTCTTCTTTCTTGAGTTCACAACTTTTTTAGTATACAAGTGTGTTGAGTGATGATTTGGATTCATATTTTATAACCCTAGCGGTGGGATTTGCATTAAATGCATTTGCCTGTTCTTGGTTTGGCACAATTTTGTAATTGTTATATTCTTGTGGGTGATTTTTCTTGCCAGTTTTTACTTATATCATACATATGATACATATAATACAAATTTTGATTTTTTTTCATTTTGCTTTATCCCATATTTTTATGATAGTCTTTTAGTCTTTTGCCATTCACATATCTTTCTAGAAGCTTTCCTTATAATGTTTATCTCACCAAACCGAAATTTTAGATTTCTTCAAATTAATAAGGTCCTAGCCATTTAAATTTCAATTTACTCTACTATTTGAACTTATTGTCATAGAGTATAGCACTAGATCCCCTTTATTGAACACTTAATGTCTTAAATTTCTATCGTGCTAGGATTTTTGTCTTTTATGTTCAAGGCTTTAATTATAAGTTTCTAGTAGCCTATTTTCATCCAATTTGGTGAGATCTTCCAACCTTTTCTTTAGTGATTCTTCCTCATCCAACATCAATGTAAGTGTGGTGCATCAATTTGGTACAATAAAGTTCATGGGTAGAGTGGCATCTAGTTCAAATGGTGAAAATTTAGTTGTTCTTTTGCAAGTCATTCTATATGCCCATAATACCACTAGAATTTTTATATCCCAATTTGTCATGTTTCCATTGCACATCTTTGTCAGTGTTGTTCCTATAATCTTATTTAATTTTTCACTTATTCCATTGGCCTGTGGATGGTAGGGGCTACTTTTGTTATGATTGATCAGGAAGTTACAAAGTAGCTCCGCAATTACCTTTTTGACAAAATGTTTGTCTTGGTCACTTGTAATACTCAAAGGGAACCCAAACCTTGTTATTATGTTTTCATATATGAATTTGGTGGCAGTTTTGGTTGTACAATCTTGGGTTCTACTTCTACTTATTTTGTAAGGTAGTCAACTCCAGTAATTATAAACCTATCTTTTATGCATTTTCCTAATGGATCAATGGGTCCTATGAAGTCTATATCCCACTTTTCAAATGGTATTTGGGCGAGGACTAGTCGTAGTGGCATCTCATCTTTTGCGGTGGGTTTTCCCACTCTTTGGCATATATCGCATTGCTTAACATATTGATTGGCATCCTTAAATAGTGTTGGCCATCATAGTCTAGATAGAATAACCTTCTTTGTGGTGGTTTCTCCTGAGTTATGTCCTCTAGAAATTTCCTCATGTGCTTCCCTTAGGATATCTTCTCTTTCATGTTCAAATACCACTATTCTTATAATGTCATATTTCCCAATTATATGTATTTCTCCTTCAATTAATGTGTATCGTAGTGACTTCCTTAACAATATATGTTTTTCAATGGGTGAACTATTCTCCAGAAATTCTCCAAGTTATCAGGTTCCTCTCTTATTTCAATTCTAGATAGCTAATCATAACCTTGGTTGTTTTTCCCTGATTTAACTATGATATTAAAATTGAATTCTTGAAATAGTAACAAACACCTACATATTTTCCCTTATGTTACCAATCCATTTAGTAGATATTTTAATGGCTTATGGTCTATGTAAAATGTGAATGGGATAGACAAATGATAATGTCTGAATTTATGTAAAGGATATACCATTTCTAGTGCTTCCCTTTCTGTAGTGGTGTAATTTTTCTCTACTTGAGAAAGTTTGGAGCTTGCAAATGCTATTAGATGGTCCTTATTCCCTTTAGGTTGTGCTAATACTATGCCAATTATTGTTCCTAACTCATCTACATGAACATGGAATGGTATGTTTTAAGCCAAAAAAATTAGTATGGGAGCTTTTTCTATCTTTTGCTTGATTGTGTCAAATGATTATTGACATTGCTTGTTCTACTCAATTGTTTTATTTGGTTTCTCCTTTAGTAGTTCTTCAATTGGTGTTGCTATAGTGGCATATCCTTTGATAAATTTTTGGTGATATCTGGTATAACCTAAGAAGGTTTTCACCTCTGATGTTGTATTTCATGGTGGTAAGTTCATAATTAGTGCCACTTTCAAAGGATCTAGCATGAGTCATTCTTTTCATATTATGTGTCCTAAAACTGTACCAAATGGTACCACAAAGATGAATTTTTCAAGTTTAGTGTAATTTGTTGGCTCTTGCACATCTTTCCAACACTATGTGGAGCACTTGAACATGGTTTTTCAATAGTCCATAGACTGTCCAATCATCTAAATAGACTTCTAGAAAGTCATGGATAAAATCTTTAAATGTGTTGAGCATTATTCAGCTAAAGACTATTGGCACATTCTTTAGTCCAAAGGGCATTATAGTGTACATGAAGGACCCCCCCTCTATTGCAAATGTAGTTTTTGATTGGTCCTCTTGACTTGGTGATAATTCAAAAATCCATCAGTGAAAGAGTAAGTTTCTCTTCCAACCACTAACTCCAAGACCTATTCTGTAAATGGTACAATGGAAATGGATCATGAATACAAGATTTGTTCAATTCTCTAAAAGATACACATATTTTGATATCTCTTATTTTCTTATCCATTCCGACTTATCCATTCCACATCCTCTAATGGCTTGATGATTCCTACTACAAGCATTTTTTCAATTTCATTTTTTATCTTCTTTTGCATGTTAGGATTTAATCTGTATTGTCTCTTTTTCTATGGTTTTACTCCTTTATATTGGATTTTCATTATACTTTGTGAGGACTTCCACAATTTGCATCACTTCATTTTCCTCCCAATAATATCCTATTTTTGAAAGTTTAGGACTTCCTTCTAATGTTATATTGTCCTCTCTCAATTTTAGCAGTTGATTGTAATATTTATCCTTAGATTTAGTACATGATGTGACTGTCCTTCTCCTTGGTTGATTTCTATATTCAAGAGGGGTTATTCTTCATTTTCCCTTTCATTGTGTTGTGTTGTGTAGCATATTTTCTTAGAATATTGTTCTTGTGTATCCATCTATTCTATTAACTTTGATATTCCTTCCTTTCTATAAGGTTCTAGTAATTGTTGTTTTATCTGCACTTTCTATTGATTTTTGTATTGATTTTTTGTATGGGAACAAGATAAAAAAGAAAAAGAATTGGAAAATCAAAGGCACTTGAGAAATCCATAAAATCCCTTTCCTGAACAACATGCTATATTCAGGGACTTGCTAAGTATTCATTGCCCTTAGTATTCTATAGTTCAACAATGCCTAACTTAGGTTTTACCCAAGGCCATTCAAATAACAATCCTATAGCTTCTCAAACAATAACCATGGAGGACCATTTAGCTGAGAAAGGTTCACCAAGCAACAACACATCAACAAACCCAATGCCCTCATCAAGATTCTTCTTTCCAACATCAGTGATAAGAATGTTAACTTGTATGCTGTGGATACTTTTTTGGGAGGCACGTATGCCATTGTCAAGTTAAAATAGCATGATAGATTGCATGCCATTTTGTTTAGTCACTTAATGTGTTAATACCATATGATTGTACATGGAAACATATATGTTGAATTTCTATCATCATTTTGAAGGTCATCCATATATATACAATGAACCAAGTTTGACACATCAATATATATATATATATATATATATATATATATATATATATATATATATATATATATATATATATATATATATATATATATATATATATATATATATATATATATCTTTTTCCAATGTCTTCCTCAAATTTATAGTAGAATACTATTAGCACAAGTATCTTTTCTTTTGTAATTTGAAATATAAAATGAAACAAAATTCAAGTTCTAGATTTATATATCCATATATAATGAAATTAAATAAAAGTTTTAGATTTATATATCCATTTACAATGAAATTAAATACAAGTTTTAGATTTATAATAGAGTGTTAGATCACCTTTTAGATAGATTATAAGTATGTTTGGTATGTTAAATATGCATTTTATGAAGTTTGTTTGAGCACAAAGACCAAGTGAAATCTTAATATGGCCAAGTCCACAATAATTTAACTTGAACTAAAAAGTTATATGGATATCTTCATCCAAATTATACTATAATAGTATCATCACAATTAAATATACAATGAAGCTAAATTTAAGTTTTTGAAGCTTTTTGACAAGGATAAAATCAATGTCCAAAATGGTGAGCTCCAACCTTTTAAACATGAGGTTTGGAAATGTAATTTGAACATTTCATCTGCAATGGGTTTTAAGGGCTCCAATATATGAATGTTAACTTGTTGATGTTTTGCCTACTCAACAATCTCCTTTCCACCTCTTCCCAACATGTTTTCCTAGATTGGGGGCATGGTTTTCGGAAAGAGCTCACGTGGAGGACTTTTCATGGCATCAACCGATGTTGGACATGTGTATGCATATACATACATACATATATGGATGCATGTATGTATGTATATGCATACACATGTCCAACATCGGTTGATGCCATGAAAAGTCCACACACACACATATATATGGATGCATGTATGTATGTATGTGGTAGTAAAAGCAATTGACATAAGAGAATTGCTTGAGAAATGAAGAAACTTAAGTTTATGGGAATGGCTATATATATATATATATATATATATATATATATATATATATATATATATATATATATATATATATATATATATATATATATATATATATATATATATCAATCAATTATGTTTATGTTAGCAATTATATATATAACTTGAAACCCCATTATAATAAAAATATTTAAAACCCTTCTACAAACTAATTAACATAAATGCTTAACATATAGAGTTAACTAGTGTGTGTGTATACATAAATAATAGTTCTATTTATTTTAATAGTTTCAAACTGGGTTTGAAATATTTTTATTCTAGAGTTTGAGTTATTTTCATTATAATGGGGTTTGAAGGTACACACAAAGTTACCTCTATATGTTAAGAGTTTATGTAAATCAGTTACCTTAAAAATTGATTGGAATAAAGGTATTTAAAACCAGTTCAAAACCAATTAAATTACACAGTGTCTAACAAAGTGAAATTAAAATGATAGGATCACTACCCTAGTGAGGTTGGAAGACAACCTCACCTTCCATTGTCTCTATAAAATCTGCCTTGACCATCAAAACAAGGAGGAAACCACATCGACCTATATTCATGGATAAGAAAGAAAGTACTAGTAATTATTTCCTTTCAGAATTAATGTGATGTGTTGAAAAACACAAGCAGTAACAAAAATGGCAGGCAATCTGTGGCTCCCAAGCTCTTTGCAAGATGGCGGAAGTGCTCCATGATATGTCCCAATGTGCACGTTGTTGGGGTTTGGAGCTCCTCCGAGAATGACAACACTAGAACCAATGACCGATGATGGAGAGGAGTATGTAGGCCCAAACTGCTCAACTTCAACACACCACTTAACACCCCTTAATTCCCACTCCGAGGATTTAAGTGCAGTTATTGTTCAACTAATGTGCATTAGTGTCTCTATGGTGTCATCGTGCTAAATGGGGGCTAGGTGCAGACGCTTCTAGCATGAGTCGATGCCACGAAAAGTCCTCCACATGAGCGTTCTGCAAAAACCATGCCTCCAGTATTGGAAAACGTGTTGACTGCAGGGGAAAGGAGATTGTTGTGTAGACAACAAGTCAACAAATCGACAACTTCTGTTTAAAGGTGATGATGTGTCTTCAACTGACGTGAAAAGGTGGTCGAACATAGCCGGCACCAGCTCTACTTAAACATCAACCACTTCAATGGTCAAACAATCAATAGGAATTTTACACCTCATTTACAATAAAAAGTGGTAAATATTATTGTCCTATTTTTATTGGCCAAAATTGACTTTTGACTGTTGAAGTGGATGATGTTTCCATCCCCATCTCCCCCAGACTTCTCCCTATTCCTTCATAAATGAGTCTACTCATGCTATGAAAGAAACAAAACACACAGCAAAGATTTTGTGCAGAGTCCATTCATGTCCATCGCCAATTGACACGTTATATATATCGTGCTCAGTGCATATATGGTGATTTAAAGCACGCGTTGAAATGAGTGGTATAATAACTGAGTGGCTTGCTTGTCAACCGTCGGTGTAGTGGTGGTATTCAAATGTCAATGGCGATCTATTGTATTCTTATCGTCCCAAAGCACACCTACAAGTGCTAATTGGGTATATTTGCTTCTTTGAAATAGCCTGCCAGATTACAGATGGCGAGCAGATATTTGTTTCCCAGTGGATGATTAAATCAGCTTTACCTCGGTGCAGCTGCTTTCCTTTCACGCGGCTTTCTTGCATTTCATTTTCCTATAAAGCCTTGTATGCTTCCCCCACTTTCCCTCAGAGAAACATGATAATGGAGTTGAAAACTCTGTGCTGCGCAGGATGGATATTAATGCTTATCTTCGCCACAGTCTTCTGCTGTGACCGGTGTCTTCACAAATCGAAAGTATCCTATTACAATTCCTCCGAGTCTGCCAATGGTAAGTGTAAATTTCATAAACCCTTAAATCTTTTTTCTTGGCAAAGTAGCTTATCCATGGATCTGAATAATAATTCTATTGTAAATTACAGTAGGAGCATGTGGATACGAGTCCTTTGCAGCAACCTTGAACAGTGGAGATGTGGCCGCAGCGAGCGCCATAATATATAGGGAAGGAGTTGGATGTGGCGGCTGCTTTCATGTAGGAACTAATCAGTCAGATTATCTTTTGCTTTTGCTTCTTCCTTGGGATCGGGAATTAGAGTAAGCCGGTTTAAACTGTTATCTTGTGCAGATCAGATGCACAGACCCAGCGATTTGCAGCAAATCAGGGGTAAAAGTTGTGGTTTCAGACTTCACCAAAAACAATCAGACGGATTTTGTGCTGCCCAGTCGCACCTTCTCAAAGCTGGCGCAACCCACAAAATCTTCTCAGCTTCTGAAGATGGGCATTGTGGATATCGAGTACAAACGGTGAGTAATTGGCGATACTTAATTATTTTTTGAATTTTCATCATTCGGCCACAGAAGGAAAAAGAGTGTTTCAATTTTGCTTCAATTTCGATACTTCATATATTCTGTTTTATCGATTTTAAGGGATATGGGCCGTTTGACAAGAATCTGTCTTCTTATTTTCCTGACAGAATACTATGTGAGTATCAAGGGCAGAACATGACAGTGAAAATAGACAAAATAAGCAACTATCCTTACTTTCTTGCCGTGCAATTTCTGTACCAAGGAGGCCAGACGGATATCATCATTGTGGATGTTGCTCAGGTAAGAGACAGACATACTCATGACTGTTATATCTTCAAAAAATAAAACTAGAGATGAGTAGGTAATGGGTTAAATTTGCAAAGTGCAGGCGGGATCTTCGAATTGGAAATACATGACGCGCAACTACGGCGCCGTGTGGAGTTTGCAGGAGCCTCCGCCGGTGGGGCCTCTGTCTTTACGGCTGGTTGTTACGAGTGGATACGATGGTTATTGGGTGTGGCCCAAGGCAGCTGTGCTGCCGTCAAACTGGTCTGTGGGTTCTGTTTACGACAGCGGAGTTCAGATCAAGGCAATCAAACAAGAAGGTTGTTCTCCCTGTGCAGAAGAAGGCTGCTCCCCTTGCGACGCCGAAGACTGGGACCAACCACAATAAATATTGTATGGAATTGACATACAACTAAATAAATTTCAAGAGTAAGCAATCTGTTGTATATTTCTGTTTTGCCCGTCGCAAAGTGATATTGTGCTCTACTCCAAGTCTCCACCATTGTACAGTTACTAATTCAACACAATGTGGTGTGTTAAAAAGTGTTGCAATCCCCTAATTTAAAACAGAGGGAAAATAAAGTTTGTTTAGGGTTAATCTCTCAATAATGGAAGTATAAACTAAATCAGTTTAGATTAAAGTGATTACAGAGGTAGAATATTTGAATAATTGAATGTTAAGTTAGTGAATTGAATATGGATGAAGGTGGTATTTAGTTTGATAATCAAAGAATCTTACTAAATAGACGAGATTCTAGAATTTGTTTGATGTCAAGTTTGAAAATAGTGCCATTTTTTTTAGTGAGTTCTTTGGAATTCTATGTTGGATCTCTAGCATATTAGAGAACAAGTTTGCAAGTTTTAGATGAATTTGTAGTTGCAAAATTTGTACTTGAGTCTCAAATTCATCTTGGCAATCAGTAATGTTCTACTCTACAGATTTCCCTAATATGTGACCTTCTACTCTTCTTTATCTGAAAGACTAGAAACAAGCAGTATTTAAAAAAATCTTGAAGGATTGTTGTTATGTCACAATGAGCTATTTGTTGGAATATTAATCCCAACCACTATTATTATTGAAAAAGACTTTTGTTTCTACTTTCTCCTGTTTCACCTGCCTCAGTCCAATTTCTCATAATTTTTCTGCAGATGCTGTCATGAGCGTATAGGCTCCCATCACCAGCATATGGGAAAAGGCTGGTTTTTGTCAAATAAAAAATGTAGTCTGTCAAGTCTTTTTATTAGTATGTGTGTTGTTTTAATTAGGGAGCAGCATAGAGGTATGGGGGGCTCTGTTTTTTCTATATTTTTATTAAGAGCAGCAACTCTATTTTTTGTTGGGTGTAACGCTATAGGTATGTAGTATTAAGTGCATCAACTTAATAATGCTCTGATTTTCTTTTTTAATATGTAATGAGATGTAGCTCTATTTTCTATGTGTTCTCAAGTAGCAAGGAATGATTGTTGGTGTATTTGTTTTAATTATGTGAAAACTTCAAATATTTGTTGCTCTGTTTTCTCTGTTTTTCCTTTGCCTTTTTCTCTCATCTGGGATTAGAGCCAAAGGTTGCTCAAAGAAAGTCTAAGTAGAGCTGAAGGTTATTAGTGCAAAGGGCTTCATCAACAAAGAGCTCTAACAAAGTTTTTTTAAGGCAAAGGTATATACAATCAACAATGGCAAGCACAAGCACAAGTTTAACAAATCCTCAAATCCCACAGTTCAATGGAAAAAATTATGATTATTGGTCCATAACAATGAAGGCACTCTTTTGTTCTCAAGACATATGCAATCTTGTAGAGAATGGCTTTCTAGAACTAGCAAATGCAACAACATACAATGCTCTATCTCAAGCAGAGAAAGATTTGTTGAGGGATAATAGGAAGAAGGACTCCAAAGCTCTCTTTTACATCTTTCAAGCAGTGCATGAGAGTATTTTTCCAAGGATTGCAGCAGCAACAAAATCCAAACAGGCATGGGATATTCTTCAAACAACCTATCAAGGAATGGCAAAGGTGAAGACAGCTAAGTTGCAAATGTTGAGAAGGGATTTTGAATCAATCTTCATGAAGGATTTAGATTCAATAGACACTTTCTTCACACAAGTGATGGGTTTAGTTAATCAAATTAGATCTCATGGTGAAACAGTTGAAGATAGAAAGATTGTTGAAAATATTTTAAGGAGTTTACCCACAAGGTTTGAATCCATAGTTGTGACCATAGAGGAAACAAAGAACCTATCACAGTTTTCAGTTGATGAACTCCATGCATCTCTCATCTCACATGAGACTAAGTAGGTCAGCAAACACCTCATTGGAGCATGCATTCAAGTCACAGGTTTCAATCAGCCATGGTAGAGGTAGAGGAAGATCTAATTTCAGAGGTAGAGGAAGGAATTCATATAGAGGTGGAAGAAGCAGCCCATCAAGCTCAAGTGGAAGAGGTAGTAGCCAAAACTCAAGCTCAAACCCATCTCAAAACCAACTACAAGGTCAAAGGTATGACAAATCTCAAATCCAATGTCATTATTGTAAGAAGTATGGGCATTATTCAAATGAGTGTAGTAAGAAGCAGTATGATTTTAGAAAACCAAATGTAAACTTCACAAAAGAAAATTAAAATCAAAGTAATATGTTCATAGCATGCAATGTAGCAAAAGAGAATCAAAAGGATGTATGGTTCTTAGACTCAGGTTGCAGCAATCACATGATCGGGAATCTAGAAATGTTCTCAAGTTTAGATGTGTTGGCAAGTTTTCAACTCCATGGCCTGTCATTCATCGACCATGCCTCTGCAATTCTACCATTAATGGCCAACCAACCTGCGGCCTCTGGAAATGCAACAGTTTGCGTGTTTAGGAACTTTTCCCACCTAGAATGCAACTGCGAATGCATAGGAAAACCCTCCTATGAAATTTTGAAACAAGGCCATCGATTTCCTCTCCACACAGATCTACATCATCAAATCACACTAAAAAGTCATCGACCAATAAAATTATGCCACACAAGCGCATTATCCCCTTTGACTTTTCACATTGCGAACATACAAAGATACATACAAATGACTGTGAAGGCCGAGGGTCTTAGAAATTTTTGAAGGTTTACAATGAAAATGCCTATAGATTTTTAGCTCAAAACCTTAACTCCAGGTGCAAGCACCACTAAGATAAAAGTGTAAAATCAAATATAACATTGGGTAATGATAACAAAGTTTCAGTTATGGGCAAAGGAAATATCAACATTCTAACTAAATAGGGGGAGAAGAAGTATATTTTAGATGTGTATTTTGTGCCTGGTCTAAAACATAATCTAATGAGCATTGGCCAACTTGTTCAAAAGGGGTATAGAGTCTTCTTCAAAAATAAAGAATGCACTATTCTAGATAAATTTCCAAGTAATCAACTTATTGCTAAAGTGCAAATGACAAACAATAGAATGTTTCCCCTAAAGATTAAGCCAGATTTGAATGCAGCAACCCACACTGAACCCACAAGAGGATAAAGAAGAAGTTGCAATAGTCACACACACCATCTTTCAAGCAGAAATAAAAGATGAAAATTGGTCATGGCATCTAAGATTTGGGCATCTCAACTTTGGAGGTTTGAACCTACTAAATAGGAAGAGTATGGTAAAGGGTTTGCCATTAATAGAGAAACCGGAAAGAATATGTGAAGGATAAATCTTGGGAAAGCAACATAGAGAGACATTTCCAATTGGCAAGTCAATTAGACCAAAGACACCTTTGGAGATTATACATTCAGATATATGTGGGCCAATGCAAACACCCTCAATTGGTGGAAGCTACTACTTTTTGACGTTCATTGATGACTATTCAAGGAAAACATGGGTCTGCTTCCTAAGGCAAAAGAATGAAATGTTTGATTTCTTATGTCAATTCAAGGCTCTTGTTGAGAAGCAAAGTGGGTACCACATCAAAGCATTGAGAATAGATAGAGGTGGCGAATACATCTCGAATGAATTTCTAAATTTTTGCAAAGACCATGGAATTCACAAGCAATTCACAACCAGGTACACACCTCAACAAAATGGGGTAGCTGAAAGGAAAAATAGAACAATCATGGAAATGGCAAGAAGCATGTTGAAAGCAAAGCATTTGACAAATGAATATTGGGCTGAAGTTGTAGCTTGTGCAACATATATTATGAATAGGTGTCCAACAAAGAGTGTGAAGATTATGATTCCTGAAGAAGCATGGACTAGAAAAAAGCATAGTGTTGCTCACATGAGAGTATTTGGATGTGTGGCATATGCACATGTGCCGGATGAGCTGAGAAGAAAATTGGACAACAAGGGAGAAAAGTGTATATTTGTTGGTTATAGTGATGAATCAAAGGCATACAAACTATACAATCCAATAACCAAGAAAGTTATACTCAGTAGAGATGTGCAATTCATAGAAGATGAAGCATGGGATGGAAGTTTGGAGAAAATAATCAATATTGCAGCCAACGTACCGCAAGAAGATAGAGAAGTTTTTATACCAGTAGGTACTCCATCATCTATGACTCCTTCTACACCGATTTAGTCTCAAGAAAGTGGTCATGAAATGACACCATCATCAAGTGTAAGGATAGTCCCACGCACTCAAGCATCCACTCCATCAAATTTACAACAAACACCATCTACAAGTAGCAATCAGGGTGCAGGACCATCAAGTCCACATTCCACAAGTCCAAGTTCAAGTGATATGTCAAATCCTACATTGGTAAGCTTGAGGAGACAAAAAATTAGAAGTTTGAGAGACATTTATGATCAAAATGAAGGTGAGAACAATGTTGGTCTAATTTCTCTTTTTGCATTTTATTCACAAGTAGAAGATCCAATTCAATATGAAGATGCAATTAAGGATGAAAAATGGGTAAATGTAATGGATGATGAAATTGATGCAATTGAAAAGAATCAAACATAGGATTTAGTGAGTCTTCCAAAAGACAAGGATGTTATAGGAGTGAAGTGGGTTTACAAAACCAAATTAGATGCAAATGGTGATGTGCAAAAACATAAAGCAAGACTAGTGGCAAAAGGATATTCACAATAGCTCGGGGTTGATTACAATGAGACATTTGCTCCTGTAGCACGTTTAGACACCGTGAGAATTATGATTGCAATAGAAGCTCAAAACAAATGGCCAGTTTACCAAATGGATGTGAAATCAGCCTTTTTGAATGGTTATCTTGAAGAAGAAGTTTATGTGGAGCAGCCACCTGGGTATAAGATTTTGGGTCAAGAAGACAAAATTTACAAACTGAAAAAAGCACTCTATGGACTCAAGCAAGCCCCAAGAGCTTGGTATAGTAGAATTGACTCTTATCTTTTGCAAAATCACTTCAATAGGTGCAATAGTGAGCCTACATTGTACACCAAGATGAATGAGCAAGGTGAGATCATAATTGTTTGCTTGTATGTTGATGATTTGATATTCATGGGTGATTTGGCAAGTGATTTGTTCAAAGGAGCTATGAAGAAGGAGTTTGAAATGACTTATTTGGGACTCATGAAGTATTTTCTTGGCATTGAAGTTAATCAAAATGATAATGGTATATTCATCTCCCAATCTAAGTATGCAAATGACATTTTGAAAAGGTTTAACATGACAAATTGCAAATCAGCTCCAACACCAATTGTCACAGGACTCAAACTAAGCAAGGATGACAAAGGAGCCAACATTGATCCAACTTTGTATAAAAGGCTTGTTGGTATCCTCATGTATTTAACAGCCACAAGGCCTGACATAATGTATGTAGTTAGTCTCATTCCAAGGTTCATGGAATCTCTAAAAGTTTCTCATTGGTAAGTAGGAAAAAAGATTCTCAGGTATGTGAGTGGAAGAAGGAACTATGGTATTCAGTACTCAACATCAAATGAGTTCAAGCTGATATGATATATAGATAGTGATTGTGTAGGAAGCATTGATGATAGGAAGAACACTTATGGTTATGTTTTTCATTTTGGAACAGGTGTAGTTTCATGGGCTTCAAATAAACAACCAATAGTCACTCTGTCATCAGTTGAAGCAGAGTATGTAGTAGCCACAAGTGCATCATGTCAAGCAATTTGGATGAGAAGAATGTTGAAAGAACTCAAGCAATAACAACAATAGGCAACAAGGATCTATTGTGACAGCTTAGCTGTAGCATTGGCAAAGAATCTAGTTTTTCACAAGAGAAGCAAACATATAGACACAAGATATCATTTCATTAGAGAGTTGATTAACAATGGAGAGATATTTTTGGTTTTTTGTAGGTCTCAAGATCAGTATGCAGATACCTTCAGCAAACCACTGGGAAAAGAAATCTTTGAATATTTGAGAGATTGTTTGGGAGTTCTAGATGGCGGTAGTGGTGATTAAGGGGGAGTGTTGGAATATTAATCCCAACCACTGTTCTTATTGAAAAATACTTTTGTTTCTACTGTCTCCTATTTCACCTGCCTCCGTCCAATTTCTCATAATTTTTTTGCAGATGCTGTCATGAGCGTATGGGCTCTCATCACCAGCGTATGGAAAAAGGCTAGTTTTTGTCAAATAAAAAATGTAGTTTGTCAAGTCTTTTTATTAGTATGTGTATTGTTTTAATTAGGGAGCAGCGTAGAGGTATGGGGGGCTCTATTTTTTTGTATTTTTATTAAGAGCAGTAGCTCTATTTTCTAATGGGTGTAATGCTCTGTTTTCAGGTATGTAGTATTAAGTGCAGCAACTTAATAATGCTTTGCTTTTCTTTTTTAATATGTAATGAGCTGTAGCTCTATTTTAGAGAAGAAGAAGAATATATATAAGTACAATTATTTTTCTATGCGTTCTCAAGCAGCAAGGAATGATTGTTGGTGTATGTGTTTTAATTCTATGAAAACTTCAAATATTTGTTGCTCTATTTTCTCTATTTTTCCTCTGCCTTTTTCTCTCACTATTGTCTAAATCAATCATGAAAATGGAACAATAACGAAAATAACAAGGAAGCACCTAAGTATATAGATTCTTTACTCTATTTATTGAACCAAATCAAAATGTGTCACTATTAATTGCTCTCTAGAATGATTGGCTTATGATTTCTTGATGATTCTTAGATAATAAAAATGAATGCATTGGATGTCTTTAAATACTAGCACATAACTTTGTACCAAAATTGTGGTTAGTTGGCTCAAGGTAGAAGGGTGAAGGGAGTTAGTTGGGCAAATTTAAATTTTGAATTTTAAATTAGAAAAGGGACAAGTAGGTGGTTTCTCTCTAGAATGATTACCTTACAATCTTTAGATGGTTCTTCAATGATTCTTAAGTGATTAGAATGAATGCATTGAATGCCTTTAAACTAGCACATAATATCAAATTGTGTCAAACATGCAATCAGTTGATTCAAGGTAGAAGGGTAAAGGGGGCTAGTTCACCAAAATTGAATTTTAAATTGGAAAGAGACAAGTTAATGACCACAAACTTGTCCTAGAATGGAATAATGGTCAAATCTAGGTGACAAATTGTTAGTGTAGCTAAGGACATTATACAACTAGTTAACTTTTATCCTATCTAGGAGAGTCATATTCACACTTAGGGACTTTTACATTTTTATCTTATCTCATAGGGACTTTACACATGTCTCAACTCCCCACACATGTCGCAAGTTTCCTAACATGTGTCACACCCTTGCAAGGTTAGTTAGTTGTTTACTTTTACCTTCCTACTTCCTCCTCTTCCTATTTATATAAGGAGTTTCATTGTAATTTATAAGATTCACATTTGATTCATTTTTTATGATAGTTATTTTGGTTTATTATGCTAATAATTTATTTGTGGAGGCTATTTGGATTTTGCACTAAGAGCTTGGCTACTCCAACATGGTATTAGAGTCATGACTTGCAAATCCCTTCCCTTTATTTGGCACGGATCTAGTACTAAACCCTATCAAGTGTCTCGTAGAGCCAAATAGACCTCACCATTGAGTTCATAAAGCCTAAGAAGATTAAATTACCTATTGTTTCATAAATTTTTGATATAAGTAATTTTTTTCCAAAAAATACTTGTTGTACCCCTGTACCGTACATTTGTACAAACATACAATGTATGAATTTAGCACATGTATAGATTTTTGTACTTGAATGGATTTCTATACCTATACGGATTTGATTAGTTTGAAAGAATTTTTTTTTGCAAAATTAAAATTTCCAATTTCTAGGCAATATCTAGTTTATTGGTTGATCAACAATTTGAAGGTTTTTCTATGTATGGTTGAGGGTTTCCGATATCTTTGTTTCTCATGGTTTTATCTTGTTGGTCCATTATTTTTTGTGGCCTCCACATTTAATAGTGACAAAGGGTCTTTGGTTTGACCAGGGTTTTTACTTCGAGGGTTTTTTAAACATTTTATCACAAAACCACCACCAGGTTTCAAAAATGTTGCCTCCAAGAAACTCTTCCAAACCACCTCATCACCGCTGCATCTAGTTTATCCTCATCAAAGGAAGAACCACCAACACAACACTCAACAACCATCAAGACTTCCAATTGCCGTTGTCCTCGAATCCACTTCTATGCCAGGCTTCATATACATGAGGAAAATAATTCCCCACACACTTAGAAGGAGACATATTTGCAAAAGGTCCATGTGGCATCAAGCATGGCGAGGTGCTCAGTGTTTAGGCATTAGAATCAATCCATTCAAGGGTGAAGTCATAGTTCCATTGTTATTTTATTAGCACTTATAGTTAGAGTTTGTTTGATGATTTAGGTTTATACCAACACATTGTTTATAAACATTATTGATTGTAATAATTGCTTTTTGATATTTGCTATATTTTTAGCTCTATTGTTTGTCATCTAACAATTTTTATTTGTTACAAAGTTTTAAAATTCCATCCGAACACAAACTGCTAGGGTCACAGTTACCCTCAAACTACCATCATTCACCATTAGTAGAGGACAATAACTACTAGTGGTTACTCCAACGACTACAAACTTTATTTGTTAGTTTTCTATACAAATAATGTTAGTTTTCTTCTTTAGAACTGAAGTAAAAATTTGGCTAGGTCAACTCATTTGGAACACCCAAAATAGGGCAGAAGAATGTAAAAAATACAGAGCAAAAATCATTATGGGGGACCATTGACGAAACAGAAGGCAGAGAAATTATTAACATCAACTTAAGGAGTTATAGACTGGGAGTTCATTAAGGTTCTTCGAGGAGTTTTCAATGTTACACATAGATTTCCTCCACACAGGTAAGTGATTGAAGCTATTCCAATTCAATGCAAATTTGTTGTTGAACTGTATATGGTTATGAGGAAAATGAGATCAATTTGGTTTTGATTTCCTTCTTGGCATGGATTTTAAATTAATTTTCTTGGGGTATTCAAGGGTTTAAAATGAAAACACACAACTACTCTCAGCCATTAAACAAATCGTTAAAACAAGAACTGACAGCTATTTCATATATGCCTTGTGATTACTATATTTTTTTCTAGACTTTATCTGCATAAACCAGCTGAAAAGATGCTCTTCCTGTATATGCTATTAGTCTTTGTATGATGTATGTGATCTTGAATTCACTATCCAAAAGGATAAACCTTTGTATATATACGATGTATGCGATCTTAAAATTCGATGTCCAAAAGGATAAACCTCTCTCTCTCTCTCTATATATATATATCTCGATTTATGTGATATTGAATTTGTTGTCCAAAAGGATAAACCTACCATATATGTTGATGCATGTGATCTTGAATTTGTTGTCCAAAAGGATAAACCTCTGTATATATATAAGTATATGCATTTTATATATTTATACAAAGGTTTATCTCTGTTGTTTTCAATGTAACATTTATGAGATTATGGTACTTTCGGCATCTCCATTTATCAGATATAAAATCTCTACAAAAACATGAATGATCTTACACAAATTTATCTCAGAATTATCATAGTTGTAGCTTGAAATTAGATCTTGCATAATGACATGAAATCAGTTTAATTTGATTTTTCCTTTGAATTAATTACACATGTATGTGGGTAAATATACACACATATGTATATTTATATGTATATATTTATATGAGATAGATACTAGCATCATTTCTATGTGACTGATATCTCTATAGCCTTGAACTACAAAAACATTAAGAGAACAACTTTAAAAACATGAAACTTAGACAACATATGCATTTGCACTGAATATCGCATAAAATAAAATAGTAGAAGACTAAAATGGATAAAGAATCATGTAGTTATCTTTTGCATGAATTCATAGACAGAAAATAAATGTAACATCCCGCTACGCAACCCCAAAGGGTAAGAGCCAAAAGATGACAAGATAATTTTTTTTTGACATAAGTAGGCAACATACGCTAATTTGGTTGCCAATACGATAGATCAACAACATTCATGGCCAAGTATGGCCGAATGCACAACTCGAAAGAGAGGTCTAACTCACTCTCCAGAGGAAACATAAAAACAACTACATTCATTTTAAACCCCAAATCAAATGTTTGTAATCCCATATCTAACTATAAACATGAATTCAAAATCAACATAGTACAAGTGGATCTGACACCCAAACCAGAATCCGTAAACCAAGTAATAAACATCTCATTTCTTCTCATTAATTTCAATGATTACAACTTCTCTCTTAAGAGAGTACAATTACATAACTGCATATACAATTACAATGATATAATCTAGAATATGATGCAAGTAAAATAACATAGTCCTAAATATGATACAAGGACAGAATGGGTACAATAACTAAATGAAGTAACAAAGAGAAATAACATCTCCACTGGTTCTCCAAAACCTGTTCGTCGGTCCCCAATGGTGGTGGCAACGCCTCCCAACCATGTGGACTCATAAGAGACCACCCCACCATGCTCGGAGATAGTCACAAGGCCCAAACGGAAGAATAACGACAAGGGGATACAAGATGGCCAACATTCACATCAGACATAGAGTAGACACGGAGAATAGTGCATACAACCAAAGTCATAACACAGGTGTACTCATCCAAGTCATAGGTCAGGTACTACTCACGACTGCTAAGGTACTATATACTAGAGTGTAATCATATGGAGTGTCATCATGCGTGCTTGAAGGGATGGCAGTACACGAAACCAAGTACTCCTCTCATGCAGATAAGGAGACTCAATTGTACCCCAATCCGTGCCCCGCAGATGGATGACTCGATGCCCCGTAGATGGATAGGCCTTCTTGTTGTATCCAAGGTGTTTACAAGTGCTCAAGGCCATACATGAGGACTAATTATCTTATTAAAGTTTTTACCCTAATATTTTTATTTAGTTATCACTTATTAATGTAACTCTGCTACTAGTTCCCCTAGCAGCCACTTACGGGCCCCGGGCCCGTAGAGAGCCACTTCAGATGACCACTCTAATGCCTAGACCTATTTCATCTTGTGTAACCAACGAGGAATCCAAAATGACTAAAAACACTGAGTTATAAATTTAAACTAGTAAAGATGAAAAATATGATGTACGTGGACAATGTTATTTATTGAAACAGCCCTTTGTCGATTAGATCAGTTGTATAATAACTCTAGTGACCCCAATTTGGTCATGATTAGCAGAGGTATGAACGGATAAAAATAAGAATAAGCATGGCAAATGGCATTGCAAGCCTTCTCACAGACTAATATTACATAGAGACTGCCATATTTAACATAAAAAAAATGTTTAAAAAGACTAGCAAAATGGAAAACATAATTTTCCCTCCTACAGTAGTTCCCTTAGATCCTTGGCTTGAGTGGTAGATTTTCTTTGCAAACAGAGTTTATGTGACTAGTTTAAATGCACATACGCAGGTAGAGGTCTCTAAGGTATTTTAATGCCATAGAATTATTTAATTCAAGAGGACATTTCCCACAAGACTGGTTATTCAGTAGAACTGCCCAAAGGACCCAAACAATAGGCCACTCAGTTTATTAAGAGCAGTTGAATATTGCATCAGAGAATCAATGTATAACAAAGGGTTACATGGGACTTAGATCTCTGCAATCTCTATTAAACATCCCAGCTTTGTGTATGGCTTCCCTCCTTATATTTTAGGAGATCAAACCCCCGCCCCCCTTGACCAAAAACATAAATTAGAAACAAAAACTATTCACATGAAAGAGGTGATGTAATATCTTACATTGAAATAATTTCTGTATAAATTTAAAAATGGCAGTGATGAGGTTTTTATTTTTTTGCTATGCTCAAGAAAATAGCAACACATATATTTTATTGACAGGAAGTAATGGGTTTCGGTTTTCTTGTGCTTACTAAAGTAGCAGCAAACATGTTTTGTTTTGCAAGGCATTAATGGGTTTCGTTTTCTCTGTGCTTAATGAAATAGCAACAAACATCTTTTAGATTATAAAAAGGCAGTAATGGAGTTTCAGTTTCTCTGTGCTTAATGAAATACAACAAACATATTCTAGTTTTTTTGTGCTGGAAGAATTAAAAACACAGAGGTAAATACCTCTAAACCAATCACACTCCCTACAACTCACCTTAGGTCTTGCAATTTGATGTGCTTTCCTAAGTATTTGCTTTCACCCATGTTCATCTCTTTCTAGCGCTATTTTTCCCCTCAATTTGGCATGTTTTTTTTCTCTGTTTTCTTTTCCAAAGCCTCTGCCCTTTTTATTTTTTTTCACTGTCTCTAGGTTTCTGTCATATAAGTTCCAATCTAACATAGCTCAAACACAAATGCGATATAATGGCAATGGCATTGCAGTGCAAGAGGGTGCCACTTAATTATTCCTCTCCATCTGTAAATTCCTCTATTTGAGTAGAAGAACTCCATCTCCTCCATATTTACAGCCAAATTTAGTGGCTTCTTGAAACTTCTAGGTGGTCTGCAGTTTGAATCTGATCATTCCATAGAGCCAAATTTCTGATAATGTCCACACAAAAATTACTTAATAGACAACCTTTGCAGAGCCCCAAGATTTCAGAATTTCCACACAAAATGATGGAAATATATTGTGGGCAAGTGAGATTTGAAGGGCGTGAAGAAGAAGACCCTCTCTATCAGATATTTTCCATCCTTCTCCTTTCTACAAAACAATGAGTTCTCTTCTTACAAGCCATCCCCCTTCATAACTCATACGTCCTCCTTTCATCTTACCTAAAGATATTTTTTTTGCTGCATTAACTCTCTCCACCAACTCCTTCTTATCCTACTATAGTCGCTCTCTTCTAGAAGCCTTTAATTCTCCACCAAAAATAGATATTTTCTTGCCATCTCCACATGCCACGACCCCCTCATGAATAACATATTTCAGTCAAAGATGGGTTGTTACATCCTACCCCCCTAGGACTAGGCTTACTTTTGGAAGCTTGCAAATGCTAAGATGTAGCCAAAGCACATACAAAACCATAAAACTTGATATAATCAATGGAAACCAAGGAGAAAAGTATCAACCATCACACTGACAAACTACACATGACCATTAGGTAATCCAGATGGTAAGACCACAACACAGGAACACTACACTAACCAAGTGCAGTGGGCTTGGGTAGGGAACAGGTTATAGGGCCTGTGACTATCTCCAGTAACCACCATCAGGGATAATAAGAGTACACTCAAGCCTGTGAATCCAGGCAGAGTTGATACTCAGTACTTGCAACACTCCAAGCACATGTCAAGGTACCTGTGCATATACATACATCATCTAGCCAAAGCAACATCAATCATGTAAGTATGAAATCCATCATAAGTAATAATAATGTCCACATCATAAAATTATCGAGATTGCACACCACCAGTGCCAATACAAAATAATAACAAGAATCATAATCCAAAACAAGGTATACAGTCATCCAAGTCCATCAAGATAAGCAAAAGCATAATACGAACACGGAGGTCATTACATCACCTCGAAGCCTACAAAAAGATATCGATAAAGGTCTCTCATCCTCGCCGCATATTCCCAATATGCTGAGGACTCACCATCAGGATCCGATTGGACCCTTACCTGCTCTATGTCTCAACCCCTGAGGTTCAACCTCCGATGTTGAAGGCTACGTACGCGCTCCAAAGAAAGCTGCTCGTCCACCTCAACCTATAAAGTAGTCAGTCAAGAACATGGGTCACATAGGGAATATACTATCTAAGAACTGAAACATGGAACACATTATGGATGCGCGATAGACTCAGTGGTAATGCAAGGCGATAGTCAATAGAACTGATGCTCTCAAGGATCTCAAAAGGTCCAACAAAATGAGGTGCCAACTTCGAGCCTTTCCCATAATGGATGGGGCTCTTCCATGGACAAACTCTCAAAAACACATGGTCACCCATCGAGAAGTGGTGATCCAACCTATGGGCATCAGCATACTTCCTTTGCCAATCCTGAGCTATAGCCAACTGCTCTTTGATCTGCACTACCTACTACTCCATATCCCAAAGCATCTCTGGAACCAAAAGAGCTCGATCCTCTAAGCGATCCCAACTCAACGGAGTACGACAAGGCCTGAAAGGGAGACATACTGAGAGAACTATGATATGCATTGTTATAAGAAAACTCAACTAGGTACAAATAGTCCTCCCAAAGAGACTGCTGATCCATAACGTACATCTGAAGCATAGCCTCTAAGACCTGATTAACCCACTCCATCTATTTGTCAATCTTGAGATGGTATGCAGAGCTGAAATTAAGCTGAGCTCCCAAAGCATGCTGAAGAGAAGTCCACAAAGTTGAAGTGAACACTGGATCATGATCAGAAATGATCCTACAAGGAATACCATGCAGACGGACAATATCCTCCATAAACACTCGAGGTACAGACGCTGTAGTATAGGAAGATCTCATGGGTGATAAGTGTGCCACCTTGGACAACTTGTTCAGTGTGACCATAATAGCATCATGATGACGTGAAGACATAGATAGCCCCACTATGAAATCCAAAGATATCGTATTTCACTTCCATCCAGGGATGGAATAAGGCTACAATAGTCTGGTTGGGTGTTGATGATCTACCTTCACTCGCTGACACTCAAGACACCAAGCCACAAAATTAGTAATATCACATTGCAAACCTGCCCAATGATACAATTATCAAAGATCAGTATGCATCTTCGTGATACCCAGATGAGCTGAATAGGGTGCACGATGAGCCTCTGAAAAAACCAAGGAATGAAGATCACTAGAATCTGAAACATAAATAGGACCAAGATGTCGCAAAAGTCCATCAGACTCAAGAGAGAAACTGGCAAACCTGCCCTCAAGGACTCTCCCAGACTCAATCTATGCTCTCACCTCCTGATACTAAGTAAATTAGGAAGTGACTCCAAAATACGGCTCCGCAAATCCACTCCAAGAGACAAAACTAAAATCTCATGTCTCCTCTTGCTCAAGGTATCTGCAACAACATTCTCCTTACCCTGAATCTAGTGAACCTCAAAGTTGTACTCATAGAGGAACTACATCCAATGGCTCTGTTGAGAATTCAAATTCAATTGAGTGAAGATATACTACAAACTACGATTATCACTATGCAACTCAAACCGATGTCCCAAGAGGAAATGTCTCCAATACACAAGTGCATGGATGATAACCACTAACTCCAAATCATGGGTGGGGTAGTTTAGCTCATGATCCTTGAGCTTATGGGACTTGTATGCAATCACTCATCCCTCCTGCATGAGAACTACCCCCACACCCTCCAATGAAGCATCGTTGCACACTACAAAATCACCTGTAGGATCTAGCACTACCAAGATAGGTGTACTGGTCAACCACTCCTTAAGAGCCTAAAAAGCTAACTCACACTGATTTAACCACACAAACTTCTTCCCTTTCTGCTGAAGAGAAGTGATGGGATGGCTACCCGAGAGAAATCTCTAACAAATCGATGATAGTAACCAGCCAATCCCATGAAACTATGAACCTTAGCCACATTTGTTGGTGCTAGCCAATCCACAATGGCCTGAATCTTAGAAGGATCCACTAAGATACCCTCTCTTGAGATGATGTGGACCAAATATCTCACCTCAATCTAGAAGAACTCACACTTGGCCAAATTGCCAAACAACTGATTATCTCACGAGCACTGTAACACTTGTTGCAAATGGCATTCATGTCCTCCATAGTCCTCGAATAAATCAAAATATAATCAAGGAACACGAGAACAAACCGGTCAAGATAGGTGTGAAACACCCCCATTCATCAAACTCATGAAAACTGATGGAGCATTGGTCAACCCATTAGGGACAACTGTGAACTCATAATGCCCATGCGTGTACGAAATGTTGTCCGATGAATGTTTGCCTCATGAATGCAAAGCTGATGGTATCCTGACTTCAGATCTATCTTGGAGAACACCTTGGCTCCCGTCATCTGATCAAACAAATCATCTAGATCTGAGGCAACAAGTATCGATTCTTCACCGTCACTTTGTTCAACTGGTGATAATCAATGCACAAGCGAAGAGATCCATCCTTCTTCTTCACAAAGATTATAGGTACTCCCTAAGGGGATACACTAGGATGAGTGAAACCCTTCTCTAGTAACTTCTCTAACTACAACCGCAACTCACCCAACTCCTGAGTAGTCATGCGATACAGTGCTTGAGAAATAGGCTCCGCACCAGGAATGAGATCAATATGGAAGTCTATGTCACGCTTAGGTAGCATACTTGGAATATCACTCAGAAAGACATCTGCAAACTCCTAAAGAATAGGATGGTCATCAAGAGATACCTCCTGAATCCCACCCTCAGCAACATCACTAACTGAAATAGCGAACATCTGACAACCTTTCCGCATGGCACGCTTTAGCTGCATAGCTGAAATAACACCAATAGAAATGGGTCTCTGAACCCCACCTAACTCAACACGCTCCCCAACATCGTCAACACATCCATGCCAATCAATGCCTAAAACAATCCCATAGGACCCCAAAGGCAACACACGGAGATCCACTATGGTAGTGAAGGTACCCAAATCCAACACACAACCATGAGCAAGGGAGTCTATAGCCACCTTGGATCTAGTAGCTAACTCAACCTACCAACCAACATCTTGCCTTGCCACCACGAGTCCACAATGCTCCACAAGAGAAGGAGAAATAAAAGAATCTGAAGCTCCTAAATCAAACAAGATAGATGTGGCAATCCCACATAACACTCCTGAATACTCAACCATGGTACCCTGATGCTCAGCCTGACGGTTATCAACTACCACAAAAACTCTATGTGATCTTCTAGCATCACCTACTGTAGACTCTAGAGTAGCCTGTCTCTGACTACCTCCAACCACTGATCTCTGAGGACACTGAGCAGCTATATGACCATGTTGTGCACAAGCATAACAACCACCCCTTCCAAAACCTTGGCCTGAAAATGGTGCACATGATTGCTGGGATCCACCACCCCTAGAAATCTGTTGTGCACTCTAAAAAATCTATGTTGGACCACTCTGTTGCCTACTCTGAGAGTGATGACGTGAATGATCTCTAGCAAATGGAGTACCAGGATTCTGTCCACTCTATTGAGACTGAGCAGGCCTATGCCTCTGTCGGTAACTGTGTCTAGGAGGTGCAGTATGAGATCTAGATGGTCCATCTCCATGAGATTGTGTACCCCAAGAAATTGATCCTGGAGGAGGGGCACTACCAATCTAAACACTTGCCTGACCACCAAATCCTCTAGTCAAATTCTCCTCTATCAACCTCGCCTTCTCTACAGAAACCTCTAAGGTCTTTGGCTCAAACACACGGACACCACCACTGATATGGGAATTCAAGCCCTTGATGGAATGTTGTACTAACATTGGGTCATCATTGGAAATGCAACATATTGCTTAAAATCAAAGAAGTAGTGCTCATACTAGTCCACTGTCATAGTCAATGGACGAAGCTCATGGAACTCATCAACACATTTCTACCGGTAGTAATCTGAAAGAAATCACGCACGAAACCTCTCTAAGAATAGTCCCCATGACACATAAGCAATATCTAGGTGAAGCTTCTACTCCTCTACTCTCCACCATGTAGATGCAAAACCTCTGAGATGCATAATGACACATTGAGCTCTAGTATTGCTTCTATAAGGATGCATAGAAAAGCATCAATCAAGATCGATCAACCATGTCTCTACCTCAGTACCTATACCAGAACCATCAAAAGTAGGGGGATGAGCTCTAAGAAGATCCCTCATGTGACCTGCAACAACACTATCTCCATCCACCCTATCCCTCACAACAACTACTCTCGAATGATCCAAACTATGAGAACGCTCATGCTCAGCTCCAACATCCTAAACATCCTGACGAGAAGGGTGTGACTTCACCTCATGAGATACCTCATGACAAGGTCCTAATTGGTCCAAAATCTGCTGTAAAATAGCTAAAACCTGAGCACCCCTATTACATCCCCAATTTTTGTCTTGCTATACTTTTACTTTTTACTTGGACATAAGTAAATTTGTTATGATGTTTAGATTAATGACAAGGAAAAACATGGATTTTATTGAATGTCATTTATTGAAATCATAGGAATGATTATGTTAATATCAATTTAATATTTGTATTATGAGATTTGATTTATTAGTTGAATTAATTGAATAATGATGCACTTATCACATATTGTTTGGTGACAAGTGAAATAGGATTTCAGGTTATCAGATGACTCTCGAAGAGAGAGAGAGAGAGAGAGTATCTTTCCAGGAGAGAGACATAGACCTCGGGTTACGAGTGGTTTATTTGCCAAACCAAATTATATGTGTATAATGAAAATGTGAACCAATGTGTCGTAAGAGGTAAGCTTTGTCTTGTCAATTTACTTCTAAACTTAATCGACAAGTAGTCGATATTGTTTTCAAATCTTTCTAAGTTGTATTAAGTCATCTTAGTCATTAATAATGTTAACGATGTCATTTGAGTTTGATTTATGACTATTTATGTTTAACATAAATATTACGACATTATTGTCCTAAAATGGTTGTCATATTATTATTAAGTTACTTGACGTATTATAAACAATTCCTAACATTAAGACGATATAGTCAAGTTAAGAATACGTAAATTATGTCGATGGATTATGATGGGGAGACAAGCTCAACCCAATCACAATAATCGTAATCCTTTGTTTAATAACATCTTTTTATTGAATAAACTATATCTATCTAATGTGTAGGCAATGTTATGAGAATTATAATTGATGTAATCAATATGTAGATGCCTTACCATTGAATGAGGATAATACCTCGTATGAGTCGATGGTTAATGTTGGAGTAAGCCAAAGGCTTATTTGTAGGAGAGTCTTCAATAGAGTTAGTGGTAGATCAAACCACTCATTGTGCAGTATTTAAAGATTAGTTGTGTTTAAGTGATGTGTCGGCCACATCTTAGAAAGAGGACGATGGTTTTAACTGCCACAACCAACAAGCCTTGGAGCGGTAATCTCCCATCGACATGTGGGATTTATGCTTAAATATCGGTCTTCAGTTTTGATTTAACCACTGTGGACTGTTAAGCTTTGATCAAAAGTTTGTAACCAAACATAGAGGAGGTGGAAATGAGGTGACTCTCTAGGAGTCGTGCCTCCGTCATTATGACTAATGACTCATATGAGCTGATGTTATTTTTATTTTAAGGAGGTTAAAAGATTGTAGAAGACACAGGCGGGATTAAAACGGAGATACATAATAGAATATAGTAGCTGTGACAGTAGTTGAATAGACAGTCTAGTGGCATCGACCTTGTGGATTATTCACACATCTCAGCCAGCTCAAGATTGTATACTTCTAGGTATTCCTCAGTTCATGTGTTATTAAAACCATGAGGAAATTGATTAGTTCATCTAAGACTATACATCGTAGTATTATAGGTGACTGTATGAGTTTGTCGGTAAGGATTAACCTTCTGAATTTACGATGTGATAGTAAAAAACTATTAAGTATCAACTTAGGAAAGTTCAATTAACATTTTAAGTAAACTATTTTGAGCCTTTTTCCTATAGTCGATGAAGACAATGAATGTTATTTTCATGGTTGATATTTGGTCATGCCAGTGAGTATACTGTTATAGTAGAATGAATCGACCATATTCTTAGTGAGTTTTAAACTGTTGATCATATACCCAATCAGAGAATAAAAGATAAATGAATATCTTAGAAGGAGAATGTCATAAGTTGTCATTAACTTGAATAAATAGTCTTCTTATTGAACTAAGTTGGAATTAAGCCAATAAAGAGATTGAGAATAACCATATGATAGACTCTCGAATGGAAGAACCATGTTTCCATACTGTCATTTTGAACCATAAAGTAATGAGGTTATAATGATTTAACATATTGTCTTGTATAGGATATACATATATGTATAGAGGATAATGTTATTTAACCAAGAGTACTAGATTTACAAGAGTCATTAGTAACCTTTGTATCATATCAATGGTAGTAACTTAGAGATATTATGGAAGATGGGATAAGGTTATTATGAGAATCCCATTTAAGACTAATTGTCTTTATTATACATGAAGAGACCCAATTCAATGGAGTAGGTTAAGTATACTAGAGAATGACCTTGTAGGGATATTTATACTTAGGATATGTTTTGTTTATAAATATTATCAAAGTTATTCTATGTTCCTTTGTATAGGAGACATTATTTATTTGAGAACTATAGTATTCTTAATCTTGGTTAAAGTCAATCAAGAGTTATTTGTGAATCTAGAACTCCTAGATATAAGATATGGTTATATTGTTATATTGTATTAACAAGGGATATTAGGGTAACCCTAGAGTTGATTACCAACCAATTGAATAGTATGTCATATAGACTTAAGTCAAAAGGTATTATTATTGTGACTCATAGATTAAACTATTGCATGAATAGGGTTTGTAAGAGATTTAAATTGCAAGAATATGACAGTATCCAAGTCGAGTAGGGGTGGGTGAACACAATGAATACATTCATTATGAACGATATTGATATTAAAAACTTTGGCCAAAGTAATGCATTTGTTTTTTACATGCATTGTCAGTTCACTGTATTAAGATTGCTCATCCTATTGGAAATCATACTTAGCTAGGTGGTATCTAGGGTTGTATGGTTGATAGAGTTGAGTAGAATACAACACTATGTACTTGGAAAAGGTAAATTACCATTGGTCACCTAAGGTCCATATTCCTCGTGAAGGGTAGGGCCACTTCCTATGTGGAAGGTGTGTGGGAGACCGCTGGTCCGTGGATGGAGGTAAATAACTGGAAAGATGCTCTCTCTCCAAGCAGGAAACATGCCAAGACTTGTGATAAAGATGTTAGATATTCAGATGCATTATTTATTCCAAATTTGTATATGTAATGGTTTTACATTTGTAAACATTGTAAATGAAAAGACAATATGGGTTTATTGTATTTTGTAAAAGAAATCTTGTAATTGTAGTTACTTGATTATTTGTTGAATAAAAGAAAAAATTTGTCTATCTCATTTTTTTACCTTGTTGAATTACTCTATGGTAAATTTCTGGTTTTACTATGTTTTTAGAATGTGGATGTTACAACCCCTGAGCCCTTTGGCTGGATTCTCAGCATGCGGTTCCTCTTGATGCTCACCCTGATTACCCTGATTGCCATCATGACAGGTGCTACGTCGAAGAATAGTGGCTATACCTCTAATTCTACCTCTAGCTCTACCCCTAGGAGGCATCCTAAAGAAAAAAAGAACACATCAAAATAGATCATCACAAAGATGACCTAAGCACCACAATAATGCATGAAAGCATAACAACATGACTATAGAACAATATAAAAAGCTCACGCCACACACGCCAAACACAATAAAACATAGAAGGCTCAAGTATGCTAGAGTTCCTAGTGTGTGAACATGGGCTCTGATACTAGATGTAACATCCCTCTACGTAACCCCGCAGGGTAAGAACCAAAAGAGGACAAGATAATTTTTTTTTGACATAAGTAGGCAACATACACTGATTTGGTTGCCAATTCAATAGATCAACAACATTCATGGCCAAGTATGGCCAAATACACAACCTGAAAGAGAGGTCTAATTCACTCTCCAGAGGAAACATAAAAACAACTACGTCCATTTTAAACACCAAATCAAATGTTCCTAATCCCATATCTAACTATAAAAATGAATCCAAAATCAACATAGTACAAGCAGATCCGATACCCACACCGAAATCCGTAAACAGGCTAATAAACATCTCATTTCCTCTCATTAATTTCAATGATTACAACTTCTCTCTTAAGAGAGTACAATTACATAAATACATATACAATTACCATGATATAATCCAGAGTATGATGTAAGTACAATAATATAGTATTTAATATGATACAAGGACAGAATGGGTACAATAACTAAATAAAGTAATAGAGAGAACATCTCCATTGGTGCTCCAAAACCTGTTCATCGGTCCCTAATGGTGGTGGCAACACCTCGCAACCATGTGGACTCATAAGAGACCACCCCACCATGCTTAGAGATAGTCACAAGGCCCAAATAGAAGAATAACGACAAGGGGATACAAGATGGCCAACACTCACATTAGACATAGAGCAGACATGGAGAACAGTGCATACAACCAAAGTCATAACATAGGTGTACTCATCCAAGTCATAGGTCAGGTACTACTCATGATTGCTAAGGTGCTAGATACTACAGTGTAATCATATAGAGTGTCATCATGCGTGCTCAAAGGGATGGCACCACATGGACCAAGTACTCCTCTCATGCAGATGAGGAGACTCAATCATGCCTGAATCCATGCCCCGTAGATGGATGACTCGACATCTCGCAGATGGAGAGGCCTTCTCATTGCATCCTTAGCCTTTACGAGTGCTCAAGGCCATGCACGAGGACTAATTATCTTATTAATGTTTTTACCCCAATGTTTTCATTTAGTTATCACTTATTAATGTAACTTTGCTACGAGTTCCCCTAGCAACCACTTACAGGCCTCGAGCCCGTAGAGAGCCAGTCTAGACGACCACTCTAATGCCTAGACCTATTTCATCTCATGTAACCAACGAGGAATCCAAAATGACTAAAAACACTGAGTTATAAATTTAAACTAGTAAAGATAAAAAAATATGATGTACGTGGACAGTGTTATTTATTGAAACAACCCTTTGTCGGTTAGATCAGTTGTATAATAACTCCAGTGACCACAATTTGGTCACGATTAGCAAAGGTATGAATGCATAAAAATAAGAATAAGCACAGCAAATGGCATTGCAAGCCTTCTCACATACTAATATTACATAGAGACTACCATATTTAACATGACAAAATAAAATGTTTAAAAGACTAGCAAAATGGAAAACATAATTTTCCCTCATATAGTAGTTCCCTTAGATCCTAGGGTTGAGTGACATATTTTCTTTCCAAACAGAGGTTATGTGACCATTTTAAATGCACAAACGCAGGTAGAGGTTGTTGTAAGTATGGACGTAACTGGTGTTGTCATTGATGTCAACATACTCCTGTCACATTAATGATAAGGATTGGATGAGCTGTGTGCTGAGGATATTGAGAAAATTAGTCTCAATCAAGAACAGTGAAGAACAGTGATGACAGTAAGGTAAAAGTCTAAGATAGGATGAGGATCAAAGGATACAGTTTAAAGGGTTTGCAGATATGTGTCTTAAGGTGGTCCAGTAGATATTTTCAAGGTCTGCATGAAGATATGAAGAAGTTGTGGCCGCTCAAGTAAAACCCATTCAGGTAGGTGTTCAGAGGTGACAGAGTGATACAAACAAGTCCGGTGAGATCTAGAAATGCATAATCCTATTCTACGGATTTGAGGGAGCGTTGAGGAAGTCTTTGTGAAGTGTCAACTTGATTGGTTCATGGTTTGAAGGTCCAAAGGCATATATTCCTTTGTGACAGTAATGACAGACTATGTTCTTGAGGTTCTAGATGAAGGAGAGAAGGATTTCAGTAAGCAGATGAAGTGTGGATGTTCTTGGTGATTTAGGCAAGCTTGTGGAAGTCTTTGAATCATGTCTAGTTCATGTTGGTGGTCCGCATTAGAGTTGGAGCTTGCAATTAAAGAATAATTTATGGATGATGGTGTTCTTCCTAAAATTGGCCGACCAGATGAGTTACACATCCTGCGGATGTTCTTGTTGATGTTTGCCAACTTAGATGATCATTCCTAAGTTGATGTCTTGTATAAATAAGGGATTGCGAAGTCATTTCAAAGGTGTCCTTGTGGAGATGAGTGTGTGGTAGCGAGGAGGAGAGAAAAAGGCAGAGCACAAGTATTGGGCTTAAATGGAACTAATTCAAGCATAGTGAAGATGCTATTTTCCAGTTCAAGTAGGTGATACTTATTTCTTTGTAGACAGTGTGTCTCTTGTAAGCAGTGAGCCCTAATTGGCATGTGCCATTTGTTCTTTCTATTCTTCTAACAGAGAATACAATCTTGGGTTAATCACCACGTGGTTTTTCCTTTAACCAGGTTTTCCACGTCAAAATCTTGGTGTCTCATGTGTTAATGTGCTTCCGCTTTTGATTTGTTGCATTGTGTTTCCATGGTTGATTTACTATTATGCTGCTTAATAAAAATGTGGAGTTAAGTGTTTAACTTGGAAGAAAGTTTTGTACAACTGATTCACCCCCCCTCTCAGTTGTCTGCCCTAAATCTAACAATTAGTATTAGAGCTAAGTTCCCCTACAAGAGATTAACTGCTTGAGGAGATCCAAGATGTTGTCCTACAAGAAGGATAGTCTAAAGTTTGATGGAACCAATTTTAATCTTTGGAAAAGTCGCATGACTTGTCACTTGAAATGTATGGGAACACAATACTGAAACATGGCTTCAACGAAGTATACTCCTCAACAGGGTGGTCTGAAATCCCCAACTGAATTCACAGATGCTGAAAACAATCTGCGGACCATAGAAGCTCTTCTAAGCGCATTATCTGATTCAAAGCTTTCAAATGTTGTTGACCTACCAACTACTTTTGAGATTTGGGAAAAACTAGAACTTCTACATGAAGGAGAGGGTAAGTGCAAGAAGATGGGGGGCCAAAAAGGGGTCTTAAGTGGCCACTTTTTTTTTGAAATCAGGAAATACTGGCCTTGGATGAAAAATTGAGCATAGTTACACTCAAAATTTAGAGATGCAACCAAAACAATGTTCGTAGTGCTCCGAGTCTACTTTTTAAACTACTATTTTGTTTTGAAAATGGCATAGATTAAGGGGTTCAAAAGAGGGAGCCACAGAAATTGGTGTTGTTTCTGTCAAAAAAACATAACATAGCATGTTTTGTGGCTCCCTCAAAAGGTCAACTTTTTTTTGGTATTTTTAAAATCGCTTCAGTGAGAAATTAGCTAATAGCATGTAGTTTATGCCCGATTTTTCTGATAATTTTTTGATGAATATTTGATTTTTTACTAATTTTTAAAGTGGACACATCCTAAAAAATAGAATTTTGGCCGTGCTACCCCTATAAATTTTGAAAACTAATTGAAAATCATTTTTTTATTTTTTTAATATTTGTAGAATGGAGTCTAGTTTCTAAATATGTAATTTTTTTGAAATTTGAATGAATAGTTATTTTACAATGAAAAAAAGACCAAACAGTGGTTTTTGCATAAAAACGGACACACAAACAAAAGAAATTAAAGATGAAAGGCTTAACATTGTTAAAATGTGAAAAAAATCACATCGTCAAATAGCTAAGAGAAAGCCTAACATTACCCATGTGTTCGATTTGTTCAACCTTGAAACACGTGCCAATCTGAGGGTTAGCACGAACGAAATTATGTGAAATTTTGAAGAATACAGAAAAACACGTCTGTGACTGTTCATAAGGCACTCCAAGCCTTTGGGTTGGAAATCCAAAGCAAATCCCAAGCCCAAGGCTTGGGATTCCCAAAGCAAGAAATAACGCGAGCGCGTTATAACGCGCTCGCGTTATTTATTGCCTTACATTTTTCCCGCAAGCCTGTCTTTTCCCATGTTTGACATAACGCGAGCGCGTTATAACGCGCTCGCGTTATGTCCCACTCAAATTTTTTTACATTCAAGGCTATTCATCATGAGGGTTAAGGCATAAAGGATAGAGTTGAAAGGTTTACGGATAAGGGATTAGCGTTTAAGGTATAGTATCGAGCCCGTTGAGGGTCTAGGAATAGGGATAGCGTTTAAGGTTTAGGGATGAGGGATGACAGATTACGGTTGAGGGTCGAGGGATCAAAGTTAAGGGTTGAGGGATTAGGGTTTGACATTAAGGGTTGAGGGTTGAGGTTCAAGGGTCAAGGGTTTAGGGATAGGGTTTAGGGTCGAGGGATTAGGGTTAAAGTAGAGTGTGGAGGGTGTAAGGATTAGGGATAGGGTTGGAGGGTTTAGGGATAAGGGATTAGGGTTTAAGGTATAGTATCAAGTCTGTTGAGAGTTTAGAAATAGGGATAGCATTTAGGGATTAGGGATGAGGGATTATAGTTGAGGGATGATGGATTAGGGTTGAGGGTTGAGGGATTAGGGTTTAGGGATAAGGTTTAGGGTTGAGGGTTTAGGATTAGGGTTTAGGGTTGACAGATTAGCATTTAATGTCGAGGTTAGGGTTAGAGTGTTGAGGGTAGAGGGATTAGGGATAGGGTTTAGGGTTTAAGGTTTAAGGATTGAGGGTTGAGGCTTTAGGGATGAGGGTTTAAGGCTTAAGATATAGTGTCAAGTGTTGAGGGTGTAGGGATAGGGTTTAAGTTTTAAGGGTTAAGGGTTGAGGGATATGGATTAGGGTTTAAGGTATAGTGTTGAGGGTCGAGGGATTAGAGTTAAGGGTTGAGGGATTAGGGTTTGACGTTGAGGGTTGAGGGTTGAGGTTCGAGGGTCAAGGGTTTAGGGATAGGGTTGAGGGTCGAGGAATTAGGGTTAAAGTAGAGTGTGGATGGTATAAGGATTAGGGATAGGGTTGGAGGGTTTAGGGATAAGGGATTAGGGTTTAAGGTATATTATCGATTTTGTTGAGGGTGTAGGAATAGGGATAGCATTTAGGGTTTAGGGATGAAGGATTAGAGTTGGGGGATGACAGATTAGGGTTGAGGGTTGAGGGATTAGGGTTTAGGGATAAGGTTTAGGGTTGAGGGATGAGGGATTAGGGTTTAAGGTATAGTGTTGAGGGTTTAGGGATAGGGTTTAGGGTTGAGGGATTAGGATTTGACGTTGAGGGTTGAGGGTTGAGGTTCGAGGGTCAAGGGTTTAGGGATAGGGTTGAGGGTCGAGGAATTAGGGTTAAAGTAGAGTGTGGAGGGATGACGAATGATAGATTAGGGTTGAGGGTTGAGGGATTAGGGTTTGATGTTGAGGGTTGAGGGTTTAGGGTTAGGGTTGAGAGATGAGGGATCAGAGTTAAGGGTTGAGGGATTAGGGTTTGACGTCGAGGGCTGAGGTTCGAGGGTCAAGGGTTTAGGGATAGGGTTGAGGTTGAAGGGATTAGGGTTTAGGGACAAGGTTTAGGGTTAGGGTTGAGGGATTAGGGTTTAAGGTATAGTGTTGAGGGTTTAGGGATAGGGTTTAGGGTTGAGGGATTAGAGTGAAGGGTTGAGGGATTAGAATTTGGCGTTGAGGGTTTAGGGTTTAGGATCAGGGTTGAAGGTCGAGGGATTAGAGTTAAGGGTTGAGGGATTAGGGTTTGATGTTGAGGGTTGAGGGTTGAGGTTCGAGGGTCAAGGGTTTAGGGATAGGGTTGAGGGTCGAGGAATTAGGGTTAAAGTAGAGTGTGGAGGGATGACAGATGATAGATTAGGGTTGAGGGTTAAGGGATTAGGGTTTGATGTTGAGGGTTGAGGGTTTAGGGTTAGGGTTGAGAGATGAGGGATCAGAGTTAAGGGTTGAGGGATTAGGGTTTGACGTCGAGGGCTGAGGTTCGAGGGTCAAGGGTTTAGGGATAGGGTTGAGGTTGAAGGGATTAGGGTTTAGGGACAAGGTTTAGGGTTAGGGTTGAGGGATTAGGGTTTAAGGTATAGTGTTGAGGGTTTAGGGATAGGGTTTAGGGTTGAGGGATTAGAGTGAAGGGTTGAGGGATTAGAATTTGGCGTTGAGGGTTTAGGGTTTAGGATCAGGGTTGAAGGTCGAGGGATTAGAGTTAAGGGTTGAGGGATTAGGGTTTGATGTTGAGGGTTGAGGGTTGAGGTTCGAGGGTCAAGGGTTTAGGGATAGGGTTGAGGGTCGAGGAATTAGGGTTAAAGTAGAGTGTGGAGGGATGACGGATGATAGATTAGGGTTGAGGGTTGAGGGATTAGGGTTTGATGTTGAGGGTTGAGGGTTTAGGGTTAGGGTTGAGAGATGAGGGATCAGAGTTAAGGGTTGAGGGATTAGGGTTTGACGTCGAGGGCTGAGGTTCGAGGGTCAAGGGTTTAGGGATAGGGTTGAGGTTGAAGGGATTAGGGTTTAGGGACAAGGTTTAGGGTTAGGGTTGAGGGATTAGGGTTTAAGGTATAGTGTTGAGGGTTTAGGGATAGGGTTTAGGGTTGAGGGATTAGAGTGAAGGGTTGAGGGATTAGAATTTGGCGTTGAGGGTTTAGGGTTTAGGATCAGGGTTGAAGGTCGAGGGATTAGAGTTAAGGGTTGAGGGATTAGGGTTTGATGTTGAGGGTTGAGGGTTGAGGTTCGAGGGTCAAGGGTTTAGGGATAGGGTTGAGGGTCGAGGAATTAGGGTTAAAGTAGAGTGTGGAGGGATGACGGATGATAGATTAGGGTTGAGGGTTGAGGGATTAGGGTTTGATGTTGAGGGTTGAGGGTTTAGGGTTAGGGTTGAGAGATGAGGGATCAGAGTTAAGGGTTGAGGGATTAGGGTTTGACGTCGAGGGCTGAGGTTTGAGGGTCAAGGGTTTAGGGATAGGGTTGAGGTTGAAGGGATTAGGGTTTAGGGACAAGGTTTAGGGTTAGGGTTGAGGGATTAGGGTTTAAGGTATAGTGTTGAGGGTTTAGGGATAGGGTTTAGGGTTGAGGGATTAGAGTGAAGGGTTGAGGGATTAGAATTTGGCGTTGAGGGTTTAGGGTTTAGGATCAGGGTTGAAGGTCGAGGGATTAGAGTTAAGGGTTGAGGGATTAGGGTTTGATGTTGAGGGTTGAGGGTTGAGGTTCGAGGGTCAAGGGTTTAGGGATAGGGTTGAGGGTCGAGGAATTAGGGTTAAAGTAGAGTGTGGAGGGATGACGGATGATAGATTAGGGTTGAGGGTTGAGGGATTAGGGTTTGATGTTGAGGGTTGAGGGTTTAGGGTTAGGGTTGAGAGATGAGGGATCAGAGTTAAGGGTTGAGGGATTAGGGTTTGACGTCGAGGGCTGAGGTTCGAGGGTCAAGTGTTTAGGGATAGGGTTGAGGTTGAAGGGATTAGGGTTTAGGGACAAGGTTTAGGGTTAGGGTTGAGGGATTAGGGTTTAAGGTATAGTGTTGAGGGTTTAGGGATAGGGTTTAGGGTTGAGGGATTAGAGTGAAGGGTTGAGGGATTAGAATTTGGCGTTGAGGGTTTAGGGTTTAGGATCAGGGTTGAAGGTCGAGGGATTAGAGTTAAGGGTTGAGGGATTAGGGTTTGATGTTGAGGGTTGAGGGTTAAGGTTCGAGGGTCAAGGGTTTAGGGATAGGGTTGAGGGTCGAGGAATTAGGGTTAAAGTAGAGTGTGGAGGGATGACGGATGATAGATTAGGGTTGAGGGTTGAGGGATTAGGGTTTGATGTTGAGGGTTGAGGGTTTAGGGTTAGGGTTGAGAGATGAGGGATCAGAGTTAAGGGTTGAGGGATTAGGGTTTGACATCGAGGGCTGAGGTTCGAGGGTCAAGGGTTTAGGGATAGGGTTGAGGTTGAAGGGATTAGGGTTTAGGGACAAGGTTTAGGGTTAGGGTTGAGGGATTAGGGTTTAAGGTATAGTGTTGAGGGTTTAGGGATAGGGTTTAGGGTTGAGGGATTAGAGTGAAGGGTTGAGGGATTAGAATTTGGCATTGAGGGTTTAGGGTTTAGGATCAGGGTTGAAGGTCGAGGGATTAGAGTTAAGGGTTGAGGGATTAGGGTTTGATGTTGAGGGTTAAGGTTCGAGGGTTTGATGTTGAGGGTTGAGGGTTGAGGTACATTTCGGTGTGACATTTAAATTGTCTTGCCGATATACACTGTAAAGGTTATTTTGTGGACTTTCAAGGATTTTTTCACCTGTGTTAATGTTCAACTTGTTTCGCTCTGCATCAAGGGATTACGGTTTGACGTTGAGGGCTGAGGTTCGAGGGTCAAGGGTTTAGGGATAGGGTTGAGGTTGAAGGGATTAGGGTTTAGGGACAAGGTTGAGGTTGAGGGATTAGGATTTGACATTGAGGGTTGAGGGTCAAGGGATCAGAGTTGAGGGTTTAGGGTTAAGAGATCTATAGCAGGACAAAACGCGAGCGCGTTATAGCGCGAGCGCGTTATAACGCGAGCGCGTTATAACGCGCTCGCGTTTTGTAATTCTACTAAAACGGTAAAAAAGTGGTTACCCCCGTGATCCAGGCCCACATGCTCTGTTTTCTTACTGATTCTGCGCGTGCTCCGACAAAAAAGAAGTGCTTTCATGCTATTGGGAAGTTCACATGCACATTTGACACATTGTACCACCTTTGCATGATCTTTCCACCACCTTTTCTGCTTTGCCAACTTGAGAAGGAGGAAATAACATAGTTATATATCTATACAAGTTTCAATTTTTGTAGTATTGCAATGTTAATTTTGATTCAATTTTAAGAATTTAACATTGAAAAGGAAGCAAGTGGTGAAAAACTCAAATTGTTGAGGAGTTTGATGCAAGAAGATAAAAACACTACATAATTGGGTACTCTCTCCATTCAAATCTTCATTTTTTAGGTATGTCAAGTCTTTACATGCATGTTCTTTACATTTTCCTTATTTCGGATTGAATTACTTTATCATGCATTATCATACATGTTTAAAATAGACACATTTCCAATCAAGAAAGCAACCTACAATCTCACATGATGCCATGTATATTTTCTACACTTGGGCTCTTTAATAATTATGTGTAATAAACAAACCTTAGTTCATACCATGATGTCAAACTATACAAGAATAAATCCTTACAACATAAAAAAAATACAATCCCACTATTATCATGTATTCATTTCTTAGGAACTAATATTGGTCTCTTTATCATGCTACAGACAAATTCTCCGTCATGCCGAGGAAACGATCAAGAATTAAACCAACACAGGAAGAGATAGAAGCTAAGAATGCAAAGAAAGCAATGGCTATGAGGGAACTTCGTGAGAAGAGGAAATTGGACATGATAAATGAAGACATACCAATTGAAGAGGAACCACAACCATCACAAAGAGATATGGTATTGGCGGCACAAAGAGAACGAATGCAAAAACTTCGTGGTACGAGAGATTTAAATACCATAGTTGGAGACACATCCTTTATCGCAAGACAACATGTAGGGACACCATCTACCACATCTCAAGTTGAGAGTACATCATCACTCACATGTGATGAAGGAGGTACGCCATCGTTCCCACCTCAACCTCAAGGTATGTCATCTATTCCATCTTCGATCGAAGGTATGCCATCTAACCCATCTCATTTAAATATTGATGAAATTCCTAATGTTGAGATGAATTTACCTAACTTGACACCACCTAGAATTTTGCATAGAAAGCCAAAATATTTGATTGATATTGATGAGAATATTTTGCAGCCAATGGAAGGTAAGATTCCAAAACGCACTTGTAGAAGATATGCTAATAAGATTTGGAGATTGTTCTTTGAAAAGTTAAATGAGACTGCAAGATGTCAACTATTCGTTGAAATGATGCGAAGTATAAAGTATAGGTCTATCATGAAGATTCTTGGGTTGAGAACATCAGAGGCTTCAAGTGAAAAATCTATTGTCAAGAATCTAATGAGTGCGTATGAGAGTGTGGGTAACACCTCACGCACAAAAGATAGTAATGCAACACGGCGTGTGATTACATCGACTATACTAAGTAGTCAAACGAGGAAAGCTCGTCTTATTAGAAAGACAAGTCAAAAATTGAGAATTAATAGGAAAACTTTATCAAGAGCCGTTGGAAGACGCCAAAGAATTGAGGACACTAATGCCAATGAATTATGGGCGTTCTCGGGGAGACTACCACGAAAAGATAAACCAATTGTTGAAGCATTGAGGTCACTAATTGAAGACTTTTGGAAGAATTACACAAGGGTATCTCTGAATCAAAGGGATGTGGTAAGAAGGAGAATTGGTAGTCAGAACCGCGAGCCACATCCAAAGCATTTTTTGGATGAGACTCAAACACAGTTTTATGGTAAATTTCTAGAGAAGTATCCTCAAATTAAAATTTGTCAAAGATATTTTGAAATGCTAAAACCTTTCTATGTTAAGATAAATCACACACGCACTACTTGTTGTTGTAGATTACATATTGAATTTTCTAACCATTTTGATGCTTATAGGTCTATATGTTTAGATATGCATACTAACAATGATTTGCAGGGTTGTGCCATATGTGCCCCACCAACATCTTCAAGAGATTTCATGTCAAGAATTTTATGTGAAAGAGAGGAAGGTCAAATATTCTACAAGAAATTATGCTTGGATGGCACATGTCATCGTTGCGGTGGCTTGCAACATTTGCCAATATGTGAACATATGGAAATAACACATGCGGTTGGAAATGAACTAGTAGAATTTGGCAAGTATAAAACAGTGGCATACAATACAAAAGATGGTAAAGAAGCAAAGAGGTGTGAATTAGTTATTGAAAAGATTCCAGTGTATCAGTTTATGCCTATATTTCGTGACAGCATAGTGTATGAGTATGCAAGACATGCCCATAGAGCTCGATGGTTGGACTTGCAATTCAAGTTATGCAAGGACACATTTCCAATTGGTAGCATTGTTTCAGTCGTCGACTTTGCAGAGAACTACAGTCTACAGCCACAGCGTGAGGTGCAATCACAATATTACAACTCCACACAGGTTTCTATATTTGTGCACATCGCATTCATTCATGCGAATGATAGTACAGAGGATGACAGAAAGATCATAAGGGAGTATCATTTCTATATTAGTGATGATCGCACGCATTCTACGGAGTTCGTGCAAGGTTGCTTTCAGGTGTTCTATAATGATTTGGCTAGAAGGGGCATATCGTTCAGTCAGTATATCATATGGTCGGATAATTGTGCATCACAATTCAAGAACTCGCGGAATTTCTATTGGCTGAGTAGGAGGCATAATTTTACAGGTATTCAACATATGTGGAACTTTTGTGAGGCCGGGCATGGAAAGGGGGAGCATGATGGTGCAGGAGCATGTATCAAAAGAGCCATAGCACGAGAAGAGTTAAAGTATAAAGACAATGCAAAGTTGACAGATGCAAAATCGATTGTCGAGTGGTGTAATGCTTCCATGGGTCCAGGTAATGAAGGTAAGTCTTTAGTTCGTAGATTTTTTTGGTTGATAGATGATACTAACATTGCACCATATGAGGATTGTTGTACACTGACAGGATCAAATGAGATGCACTCTTTCAGAAGTTCAATTGCAGGTTCATGGAGTATCCATACACGAAAGATGTCATGCTTTTGTTCTTCCTGTATAATTCAAGTCTGGGATGAGTGCGAGTCAAAGGAGTGGGTTGACGAATGGCAGTTAAGTTATCTTAGCCCACTTGACACGTATCGACCCCCGACGGCACTGGAACTAACACAGATGGAATCGTCAGTTGACTTTGACCACATATCAGATTTAGTTCAACCAGGTAATATAGGGCACATATATGCATCTAATTTCATCTAGTTCAACCAGGTAATGTCATCTTACTTTGTAGTGTTTTTGTAATGTTGACTAATTTCATCTAATTTGCTACACATATCAATGTAGGACACGTATATGCAGTTATTACAGATGAAGATAATGAAGAGGGAACAGATTATTACTTATGCCGTTGTGTTGAGGCCAAAAAGAAATTGGAGGCCCCTGTTACAGATGGAGAAAACATCGAATACCCTACAGGATCAGTGGTTATTACTGGAACATGGCTTAGAAGGTACCCACATAAGAGTGTTAATATTTGGCTATTTCAGGACTTTGACATGCATCGAAAGATTCTTCATTACTCGAACCTTGTCGTGGCATCCAATGTTCATTTGATAAAGTATCGGGGTAGACCTTTGAACAAAATATTGTGGAAGGTGCGTGAGTCTGACCATGAAGCAATACTTGACACAATAAAGAGTAGAGCAGATCCAGATGGTTCATTGGATTAATTTGTAAGTATTCACATTGATTTTGTAAAGTTATGTTACATTGAGTTGTAAGTATGCACATTAATTTGTAAGGTTTGTCTTTTTTTATTTCCTCCTGCATTTTTACACATATGTACACATTTTTCCATCATCATGTTATGCATTTTTGGTGTCCTGCTCCTGATGTGACCAAACTCATAACTCACCCTACTAGACACCATTTGATGATCTCTCCAACACTTTGGATCCAGGGCGCCCAATCATGATGATGACCTATATACCATTCTCCCAAGGCGCTCATAATGAATGAATGATAAGGAGCGCCTTGACCTCTATAATCAAGGTGATTTTAAGTCACTTTGAGTCATTTGGGGTCAGTTTGAGTCTTTGAGTCATGTTGCAAAAAAGTGTCAATGTTGTCAAGTTGCACAAAGCAACCTTTGCATTTTTGGTGTCTTGCTCGTGATGTGACCAAACTGACTGTTCCAACGCATTCAGATGGGTACATTTACACTAGGCATGGTCCTATTTTTCACCCAAACATGTCGAAACAGTCTGAGCTACATTGTACCAACGATATCCCTGAAGAGTCCAAAGTGCAAAAAGGTAGCAATCTTTGACGAGATGTTACTCAAAAATCGTGTCACTTAGAAACATTTCGTCTGAGGCAACAGGATCACGTAGAGTGCCTCTACAATAACCTCTCTCAGTTTTTTATAGCTCTGAGGCATTTGCCCGTGGTGAAAGGTTTTCTGTTGCCCCAAAAATCGTCAGAAGGAGGCAGTGTAAAGTTGCAAAGGGGTGTAACTTTCATCCTGCTCCTGATGCGACCAAACTGACTATTCCAACGCGTCCGAATGGGTACATTTATGCTAGGCATGGTCCTATTTCTCACCCAAACATGTCGAAACAGTCAGAGCTACATTGTACCGACGATATCCCTGAAGAGTCCAAAGTGCAAAAAGGCAGCAATCTTTGACGAGATGTTACTCAAAAACCGTGTCACTTAGAAACATTCCGTCTGAGGCAACGGGATCACGTAGAGTGCCTCTACAATAACCTCTCTCAGTTTTTTATAGCTCTTAGGCATTTGCCCGTGGTGAAAGGTTTTCTGTTGCCCCAAAAATCGTCAGAAGGAGGCAGTGTAAAGTTGCAAAGGGGTGTAACTTTCATCCTGCTCCTGATGCGACCAAACTGACTATTCCAACGCATCCAAATGGGTACATTTATGCTAGACATGGTCCTATTTCTCACCCAGACATGTCGAAACAGTCGGAGCTACATTGTACCGACGATATCCCTGAAGAGTCCAAAGTGCAAAAAGGCAGCAATCTTTGACGAGATGTTACTCAAAAATCGTGTCACTTAGAAACATTCCGTCTGAGGCAACGGGATCACGTAGAGTGCCTCTACAATAACCTCTCTCAGTTTTTTATAGCTCTTAGGCATTTGCCCGTGGTGAAAGGTTTTCTGTTGCCCCAAAAATCGTCAGAAGGAGGCAGTGTAAAGTTGCAAAGGGGTGTAACTTTCGTCCTGCTCCTGATGCGACCAAACTGACTGTTCCAACGCGTCCGAATGGGTACATTTATGCTAGGCATGGTCCTATTTCTCACCCAGACATGTCGAAACAGTCGGAGCTACATTGTACCGACGATATCCATGAAGAGTCCAAAGTGCAAAAAGGCAGCAATCTTTGACGAGATGTTACTCAAAAATCGTGTCACTTAGAAACATTCCGTCTGAGGCAACGGGATCACGTAGAGTGCCTCTACAATAACCTCTCTCAGTTTTTTATAGCTCTGAGGCATTTGCCCGTGGTGAAAGGTTTTCTGTTGCCCCAAAAATCGTCAGAAGGAGGCAGTGTAAAGTTGCAAAGGGGTGTAACTTTCGTCCTGCTCCTGATGCGACCAAAATGACTGTTCCAACGCATCCAAATGGGTACATTTATGCTAGGCATGGTCCTATTTCTCACCCAAACATGTCGAAACAGTCGGAGCTACATTGTACCGACGATATCCCTGAAGAGTCCAAAGTGCAAAAAGGCAGCAATCTTTGACGAGATGTTACTCAAAAACCGTGTCACTTAGAAACATTCCGTCTGAGGCAACGGGATCACGTAGAGTGCCTCTACAATAACCTCTCTCGGTTTTTTATAGCTCTGAGGCATTTGCCCGTGGTGAAAAGTTTTCTGCTGCCCCAAAAATCGTCAGAAGGAGGCAGTGTATTAAGTCAGGATGAAAGCCTATTCACTCTAGGCACCTGTTTTTGACCAAATCACACATGCGCCTTGAACAACTCTGTCTTCAAGGTGCTTTTCTCTAATCTCTGTAACTCTCCAAATCCACTAAGGCGCAAATTTTACCTCTTGGGCTCAAGATATAGGTTCTTCATCCAAGGCGCCAGAATGGTCCAAAGGTGCATTTCACCTCTAACCTCACCTCTGACCTTACTTGGAGGCGCTAAACCTCATCTCATTGCTCTCCTCCATTACAAGCGCTCACTTACCTCAATCTTGGGCGCATACCAACATCCCAACATCTAAATCACCTAGGCGCTCAAAACCTTCAAGACTCAAGGTGCATTTTATGATCAAACAAGGTATCTCCTGAACAAGGCGCTCATAGTCTCATCAGGGCGTTAATCATCATCATGAGCACTCATATTGTTCTAGGCGCACAGTTATCTCTGGAATGCTCAAGGCGCACATACCCTTCTCTAGGCTAGTTTACACTTATTCAAGGCGCTCATTCCAAACTTACATGAACTACTCATTACAAGACGCACAAACTAGATGATCCTAGGGCATAAGGGCGCTCATAGGAGTTGTTATGTGTCATTTTGGCCAAGGTTTTCTGGAGCAGTGAAGACATTAGGAAGGGGATGATCGTTTGGATAGTTTTGAATGCTTTATTTCTCCTTGTTTAAACTAGGCGCTCACTGAGGATTGGAGTAGCCTTTGCACCCTCACATCACGTTAATCGGCGTTTTAGAGGCAATCATAGTATAGGAAGATTTGCGCCTTGAAGAAGAGAGTTATCTGGTGAGTGCTTAGGAGTTCTGGCGCTTAGGGGAAAGGTCTAGGTAGAGCGCCTTCAGACTTTGACAGTGAAGTGCCTTAAGGAGTTGGATGATGTTTTTGCCTAGAGTGGAGATGATGTTTTTAGCGCCTTAAGGATGATGATGGAGCACTTTGGAGTCAGGTTAGTCTGGAGCACCTTAAGAAGGTAAAGCACTTCAAATGTAAACACAAGTGTTTTGAGCGCCCTAATGAGAAGTTGTCTTGGCACCATAAGTTGTTCAAACGAAGATATGCGCCTTGGATAGTTGCAAAGACCTAATTTAGCGCCCAAGGTTGGAAGACTCTTTGTGAGCGCCCAGTGTTTGAAAGCTCTTTGTGTTTGGTGCATTAAAATGAATTTGGCACCTAAATAGTATTGAAACACTCAACTGAACACCTAAAGCCCATGAGAGAAGTGATATGCGCCTTGATAGGAATATCATGGAAGATGAGTTTACTGAATGGCGCCTTGAATGACTTGGTTGATTAAGTGTTTTAGCACCTAGATATGGGATGAATCATTGAGCGCCTTTGGTTGAGATGATGTCAGCACCTTTGAGATTATAACACCTTGGAGTCAAGTTCGAAGGAGCACCTTGAGAAGGTAAAACACTTCAAATGTTTTCAAGGAATTGGAGAAGTCACTTAGTGCCTAGAAGGAATTCCAGAGCAAGAGGGTTGGAGCGCCTTGAGATTCAAGTCAGATATGTGCCTAGACCTCTACCCTTTAGCAAGTTGAAGCCCTCTGAGCCTTGACAACGTGAGAATGCCTTATAGTGAATATGCGCCTTGGGCAAGGTTGAATACAAAGTTGAGGAGTATATCATAATGAGTAAGTGCACTGTAGGGTTAGATGATAAAGACTAGTGCCTTGAGTGTCTTGGTCAAAATTTTGACGTGAGAAGTCTTGCAAGATCAAACCCTGGAGTGCGCCTTAGAGAGAACCTATTGATCCTTTGCTTTGACAAGATTTGGGCGCCAGAATGATCCTTAATAAATGGAATGTATCTACACCAATTTTGCGCCTTTAGGGAAGTGATGGTGGCCAGAATGATCCTTAATCTCATGTTTGTGCGCCTAGGTCTAGAAGCAAGATTTGAGCGCCTTAGGATAGGGTTTTTTGCACCTTGTCTTGGAGAGTGAATTTGCGCCTTGGATGATGTTGAAGCGCCTTGGGATGAAATGCGCCCAAACTTATAGAGGGCCTTCAGTGAGGGAGTTGAAGAGAGTGCTTAGAGGAAGGATAGCCTTAAGATCAAACTAAGTACTTAGAAACCTAAGATTAGCACCTTATTTGAAGTTATACACCTATTCTGGCGCCAGAGAGTGAGTTTGAGTGTGAAGAAGTGAATGTCTGCGCCTTGAAGGGGATACAAAGGGAAGATGATGCACCTTGATGGGTTGATGATGGAAATTTGCGTTTTGGAGCTAAATGTGCGCCTTGAAGGAGATAGTGCATAGAGGTACAATGAATCTTCCAGAGAACATGGATAGACAACTAAGTCTCCAACTTGAGTCTTCTAAGTGAATTGGATAATGAAGAGAGTCTAGTCATTTTGGGCGCTAGTATCAGGATGAATCATCCAAAATGGGTGCCTAGAACTAGAAGGCGCCAATGCATGAGTTCAAGGATCCTCCATTGGAGCGCCTAGCCCAGATGGCTATAGATTGAAATTTTTAAAGCTAAGTGATGTCTCTTACGTGAATTCCTAGCCCAGGTGCATGTGTTGGGAAAAACTCTTTGGCTCTGGCGCCTAGAATTGGGAGCTTTGTAAGATGCACCAATTGATGAAACATTTCCATTTTGCGCCTAGAATAGAACTCTCTCACATAGTTGAAATTGACTTGATAGAAGGAGATAAGTCTTAAGGACTAGTTTGGCGCCTCACTTGCCTATCTCACCTTTGAAATGTGCTTTGGTTGATGATCATCATTGATGGAACCTAGTGAAATGTAAAGCTATTTGCATCTCCAGAGGATCAAAATTGGATTAGGAGATCATCCTTGCAGTTGAGATTGACAAAGAAGTGTTAAAGGAATCACTTCAAATGGGCGCCTAAGCTAGTTGAGGCGCATATCAATTCCACTGTAACTCCAGACTGACGCTTAGGATCCAGTCATCTCCTAAGGCGCAGTTCCATTCACCCATGACCTCGCTTGGCGTCTAAAACTTGGAAACTCCTTTGGAAAGCTCCTGTTGCGCCTAGAAGATGAGTTTGGGATATCAACTTGCAAAAGGCTTAGAAACTCTTCAAAGATGTTAGGCACAATCCCATGGCACTGGAGCTCAGTTTTGGCGCCTTCAAGGAATAGCACATGAAGGAACTTGGGAGGTCAGGTGCTTGTAAAAGGGAACAACTTGGAACATCTTCCAGGGGTTGAAGTAGTAAGAAAACATCAAGTGAGTCTAGGCGCACTCCCTTGTGTGAACAATTTAGCTCTGGCGCCTAGCCACAGAGTGAGCCAGAAGAAGTAGTTTGGACATTAGAAGATAGGCGCTCATTCTACAATGAAGCATTCCACCTTCCTAATCAACAAAGACTTGCAAGAATTGACAAAGGAAGCTAAGGCGCACCTTCTACTTGTTTCCACCTCTAGAATGCGCCTAACCTTGAAAGGGGGTTCAAAGATGTTTGTTAGACCTTTTCACTCAAGGCACTCACCTTAGGCGCACTTTCTAAGTCCTTGTCACCTCAAGGAAACACCTAGTTTGGAAGGCGCTTGCCCTGTTCTCCACTCCTTTCAATTGGCGCCTAGAACACAGAATGCATGAAAGGAGCGCCTAGACTCCAGAGGGCTGATTTGGGCGCCTAGCATTTAAAACACTTTCATAATGATGATGTTTTGGCGCCTACTCTTGGAAACAATCCAGAGCATCCATAAACTCTAATTGGCACCTAATGTTGACAAGGCGCAACTTCAGGAGGAGGTCACCTCAACTTGGCGCCCAAGTCAGAAAAACCTGTAAATCCTTCAAATATGCACCTACCTTGTGAGGTGATGAGTTGAACATTCCAAATCTTCAAATGTTGCTCAAATAAGGAAGACATTGTAACATCAAGGCTTCAAGGCCTATCCTTGTATTTCCATTGAATGAGTTGTACTTCATGCTATTGAAAGCATTTTCCATGTAATAAGACATTGCAAGTTGATTGAATCAAGTAACAAGACAAGTACCCAACTCTAATGTTGTTTCATTCAAATAGTTATCTTGATGTATATCTTTATGTTATTGAAGTAGTTGATGAATTGTTAGCAAGTAAAAGTGTTTAAGTAAGGAAAATTTTTCGTAGAACTAGTTGGGTATCTTACACTTACACCATGCCTATCCATCAAACATCACAATGCAATCAAAATCCTAACAACATGCCCATGATCCAAGATCAAGTGTAATCATGCAAAGATATTATCAATCACAAGCCTATTAAGAATGAACTAGAGTCTTCTAGTACCATACTTTTCCATCAAACACCATCATGTAATCCATGGCCTATCAAGCCTATCAAAGAAAATGCAAACATCCTATGTAATACAATCAGACTTTAAATATTTGAAGTAGCCATCTACAAATATCCATTCAAAAGTGGATTTATAATGCAAGTATGGACGCCATCAATAAAAAAGATTTGTATTAACCAAATATCCATATACGCATACATCAATATCTGTCGATATAAGTATAACATATATACAAAATAGCCATATAGGCTTACAAGAATGCCATTTAGGCATACAATGTCAACTATGTACAATACAAAATATATGTCCACAAATGCCATATAGGCATACAACAGAGGAACACAATAAAAAGTCATTCCCCTCTAGCTGGTGAAGAGAATAAATCATGAGCAGCCTTTGATCTTCTAGGGGATGGAGACATGCATGTGGGTGGTCTACTACGAACTCGAGGGCTACTTCTCCTATTTAGTTCTTCCTGCACCTTTACCTGTTACAAAAAAAAGTATAGATATTAATATATAGAAATTACATGTTATAAAAAAATGAAACATTTAACAAAATAATCACTTACCGCTAACATATAATCTGTCTGCTCGCTTGCCTCAGTAGCAGGAAAAGGCCCTGGTGATGTCATGTCCTATAGAAACCATCCAGATAGAAATTAAACTTCAAATCAATAATCTTTTGATTTTTCAAAAATAGACAACTATAACAATGAATGTAAATTGAAATTTACTAATCTGCCTCATACCCCTGTCAATGCCATAGAGCTATGAATCGCAGAGGCCACACCCTGCTCCATTGCCCTATGAACATGGGGAGGTGTATCCGCAGCCTGCATCATCTGGAAATAAAACAACATTATTCAATTACGAAAACTATAATAGTGATGCAAATCATGGCTCCTAACATACACACACGCTCATCTAAACATGGAAGTACACACAATAAAACACACAAATCACATACAAAAATTTAGTAAGTACAATTCATTCATTAAACTATTTATTTTATTACCTCCGTAAAGCTTTGAAGTCCACCACCGCTGGCAGGTGTTGCCATGAAATCTACAGTGTTAACCTATTCAACATCCAAAATCAGAAATTAGAATACCATTCATATAACGATGCTATTCACATGTAATATTTATAATTGTTTACTAGTTACATACCTCAACAGTAGATGATCTAGTGAAAAATGTAGGTGGAGAACCACTGAAAACTGCATCGACGCTATGACCCTGAAATTTCATTAAAATCATCAATTTAAATTAGTTAATCTTGTATTTCAAAAATAAAATTTAATAAATTAAATTCAATAAACTTGCTAATATTTACCTGAGTATCAAGGCCGAAAGTCTCACTCAGGAGGGTATCTGTCATAGCCATCTGCTCAGCTGCAGATGTAGCCTGTGCACCTGCGTCCTGACTGTCCATGGGGTCATAACCACAGGCTGACCCGCAAGCCTGGCAAGTATGCGGTGGGACCCTACTCCTCGCACTATCTCCCAACCCACTCTGTGTTGCAGGATCGGCATGCTCTATGATGCTCTGGGTCAAGGCACTAATCGACCTCAGTGTATCGACCTCAACACTCTCCTTCACAATGGAAGGAATAGAAACATGCTCGTGGGCTGGTCTGCTGATTACTCATCTCACTACCCGCTGTGGGTCAAGACGTGCCCCTGGTCTATCCTGTGCTGAGCCCCCACCTCTACCCTGGAAGTCCCGCATATCAAAATAGTTTGGCACTTTATTGAGGACAAACTCGGAGTAGAGTTTCCTCAAAAAGTATTGCGGGACCTCATTGTTATTGCATGGAGGATGGTCAAAAACCATCCACCACCTCTGCTCGAAATTGTCCCTTATCGCTTGGTTGTTGCACCAATGGATAGGGAACCTCTTGCATGTAATGGGTGGAGGTTGATTTGTTTGTGGGTTTGTGAAAATTGAACACAAGTCTACTTTTGTAATTTGTAATTTTTTGACATCTTGGTATGACAATTTATCTGCATAGTAATCTCTAAACTCTCTCTTTTTATCGGTCCAACTAGTTATTTGCTTGCTAATTGAATTTACATTTGATAACATAGACTCAAGAGATTCGGCAAGCGTGGACCTATGCAAGGTTGAAGTGGAAGGATCTTTCAACCTTGCAATTATATCTTCAATTTGTTTTTTGTTGTTTTCAATTTCCCCCATTATATTATCTTGTGTTCCAGGGGCATGTCGAGGAATGAATGGAGGAGGTTGTTGTTCTGCAGGTATTTCTTCCTCAAGATTTTGTAGATTTTGAGGAGGAGGAGGAGGTGCATTAACATTTCCTACAATTAATAAAATATGCATCAAAAATCAACACAAAACCTACCTATTTAGGAAGAAATTCAAACAAAAAAACAAAGATAACTCACCCCTTTGGCGTGCTCGACGTCGCGGCGGCATTTCGGTAATGAATCGACAAATCTTTTGTGTTGAACGGTGTTTTGTAGAACGCGAGCGCGTTTTTGAAGGGTTTTAAGCCACGGGCGGAGGAAAAACTCACAATGAAATGAAATAAAATGAAATGACAGCGTTTTTTTTTATATATAAAGCGCTTTATAACGCGAGCGCTTTATAACGCGCTCGCGTTATAACGCGCTCGCGTTATGGCTCGGCAATGACGAGCCTTAGGCTTGTCATTGCCAAGCCATAACGCGAGCGTGTTATAACGCGAGTGCGTTATAACGCGCTCGCGTTATGCCTAAATTTTTTTTCAAAATTTTTTGGCCACTTTTTGGCCCCCCATCTTTTTGCACTTACCTGAGAAAAGTATGTCAAATGTGCAAGTTTACAAAGTCTGAAAGGAAAATTCAAAAATATAAAGATGAGAGAAGATGAAAACATCACTACTTTTATGCCAAGAGTAAATGAGCTTGTTTGTGGAATTAGAAATGCTAGTGGAGTCTTGGAGAAAATGAGATTGTTGGCAAAATTCTCAGATCCCTTCCTACTTATAGAATCAAGGTTACTGCCATTGAAGAATTCAGAGCCCATACAACTGTCACAAGAGATCAATTGGTTGGCAAATTGGCTGCATTTGAAATGACTGATTTTGGAGATGACCCCCCCAAGACTGAATCTGCATTCAAAGCCAGTGCCTCTATTAAAGGTGAACAAAGGTTTGATCCGGGAGAGAACTCATCAAGGAAACTTTCATGGTATGAAAAAGCAAGAAAAGACTTGGAAGAAGAAGAAACTGAAACTGCTCAACTTGAAGCCCTTATTGCAAAAAGGCTACCAAGAGGATCTGGTAAGTATGAAGGAAAATTGCCTTTCAAGTGTTTTAACTACAATAAGATTGGTCATTTTGCCTCAAGATGTATGGAAAGATTTTCAAGGCCAAATCCTAACAGATCAAGGTTCCAAAAGAATTGTTACTATGTTCATGAAGAAGATGATAATGAAGGAGTAACAGATGATGAATCAGAGACAGGAAACAAATCTAGAAGTGAATGGGTGTTTATTGCCATCAAGGAAGAAGAACCAATATCCTTTGTATCTATCAATCATAAAGTTATAGAAAGAGCTCTAGTTGCCCAAGTTGAAGAAAAGGATGATTGGGTCATTGACAGTGGATGCTCTCACCATATGATAGGTGACAAAAACAAATTCATAGATTTGGAAAGGTATGAAGGAGGAGTGGTAAAGTTTGGTGATAATTCTGCTAGTAGAATCAGAGGAAGAGGAACTATTTCTTTTGATGGAAGGAACAAAACTGGTAATGTACTATATGTTGAAGGATTGAAGCACAATCTTTTCAGTGTTGGACAGTTGGTGGACAAATGCTATGATCTCTTATTCAAAGATGGAAAATGCAAGATCTTTGAAAGTTCCAGAACAGAGATTGCATCTGGTACTCAAACTAAAGGTAATATCTTCCACTTGGTTGGTACTGGTAAAAGTTGCTTATTTGTTCAAGTTGATCAGAGTTGGTTATGGTATAGGAGGATGTGTCATGTGAATTTTGATAATATCATCAAGATAAGCAACACTCAGGTTGTAAGAGATCTTCCAAAATTGATGAAACCTACTAATAGCTTGTGCAAAGAATGTCAGTTGGGTAAGTTGAGCAGAGTCACATTCAAAAGTAAGGAACTATCTTCTACTAGATTATTGGACTTAGTTCATACTGATCTTTGTGGTCTGGAAAGAATTAGGAGTGTACAAGGTGATAGATACTTCATGTTGCTAATTGATGACTATTCCCAGATGATGTGGGTAACCTTTCTAAAAGAGAAATTAGAAGCTCTTTAGAAATTCCAAATATCCAAGGGTATGGTAGAGAATGAAACTACATTAAAATTGAAATGTCTAAGGTCTGATAGAGGTGGAGAATTCACATCTAGTGAGTTCATAGAGTGATGCAGAGGTATTGGTAGATTTGGATTTGTCTACACAATAGACCTAGATTTCAATGCTTCCTTCCAGAGGTTTCTGAAGGTAATGTGACACAAGCCTACACAAGGCTACTCAAGAGATTGACCTAGCCTAGGACCACACCCTGGTGTCCACCCACACAGGCTACTCAACTCTCTTTTGGGGAGTCACTGCTCAATCCAACCTACATGCACAATACACCTTCAAGATCACACAACCAACTACCAACTGCTCTACCAATCAGGATCTTTACACTACAACCACCATATGCTTTTCAAGAACATGACTAACACCAGGTCACTGACCCAAATAATTCATTCTACACCTTCAAAAATAGTGAGCAGCCAATCACCATATGACTATCCTATGACAGTGCCAAAAGGAGACTATTTCCTTATAGCCCTTAAGAATGACTAACACAAGGATAACTCTTCAAACCTTCAAATGACCATCCAGATTTATTACACATCCAAATACCCATTTTGGATATACAACCTTCCACCAATGTGCAGGTCCGTACTCTGCTACAAGTGAGCAAGGACAACAAACTATTTTTTCCTAGAAAATAGGCCTAATTTGAGGGCTATGTGAAGGAAAGGTATCAAATCTACTTGTTCAAGAGAAACCAAGTACCTACACATGACTATTATCACCTGTAAACACCAAATTCATCATCCATTTGGTCAAACACTTGACTGTTTTCTGCATTTATAATGTTGTCCACCATTTGCATGCTAACTAGTCACCATGCAGACTAGTTAGAGTCATGCCAAACACCTTGGAGAGAAGAGTGCAACCTGACATGCAAACAAAAACATGAAACCTAACTTACTTTCCTCCATCCTACTGAAAATGGGTGAGATCTTTTAGAGGACAGAGGAGAAATTCCTCATTTTTGCTGCAAAACCCTAGTTTTGAGGGTTCTTAACCAATTTTCACAAAACAAATTGCAACTAATAGCACCAAAGTTTTCAAAATCCCTAACTACACTTAAATGAAAGGTATTTCACAATGCTACCACATTTTCTAGATCTTAGACTCCTAACTATCCGTACTAGGCCGTACTGTATGACTGTCTTTAGAAGAACGCAGAAAAAGACTATTTTTGCACCTCAAAACTTCTCCATTTCATTCTCTTTTGGCATGTGATACAATTTTCTACCTATAGAAGGCTTTAACAACATTTCTCCTTCTCCTCCAACCAACTGATGGAGGTTACATTCTACACAAGAAACCACATGTTTCTAAGTGAAATTACATTAAAATAGACCTTATCAAGGTTATATTGGACTAGTTGACCAAATGGACCAAGGCCTTATTACATGATAAGCAGAAATGGCTTTGAAAGCCTTAGAGAGAAGAAGATAACATGACAACAAAATAGGACATAGCCAAAAATGACTAAAACTGGGAGCTCCTGCACCATACTCCCCCTGTAGGAAGAACTCAAGTCCCTTGAGTTGCCAATTGCTGAAGTGTCATTCCATGCTTCAAGATATCTTCTTCAATCATCCAAGTGGCCTCTGAGTCAGGAAGATCTTTCCATTTCACCAAGTAGTCTTTGTAGACACCTCTCCTAGTCTTCTTGACAACTTTGGAATCCAGAATACATTCCAACTGCAAAGGTTTGCTTGGAGGCAAATCCTTGGTCCAATCAGCATCTTCATCAACCACATTTGATCCACTTTCACCATGCAATGGAGGTCTAAAAGGAAAAAGATCACAAACATTGAAAATTGGAGAGATACCAAGGCCGGATGGTAACTCAATCTCATATGCATTTGGACCGAACTTGTGCACAATTTTGCATGGCCCAATCTTCTTCATCAAGAGTTTAGTTGGCTGACCCTTTGGCAACCTTTCTTTCCTCAGATATGCCATAACTAAGTCTCCAAATTTGAATTGCACTTCTCTTTTCTTTAAATCTACCTTTTCCTTGTACTTTGTGACTATTTTTTCTAATTGCAACTTGACTTGATCATGGACTATTTTTATGGAGGCGGTAAACTCTTCACCAAGTACATTCCTTCTATCCCATCCTTGGAGATCCTTCAGCTCAAGTGGTCCCCTTGGGTGAAAGCCATAAACTACCTCAAAAGGACTTTTACCAGTGCTCCTATTCCTTAAATCATTGTAGGCATATTCAGCCTAACTGATAACCAAGTCCCATGCCAAACCATGCTATTTTGTGAGGCATCTTAGAAGGTTTCCAAGTGATCTATTAACCACTTCATTCTGACCATTAGTTTGTGAATGGTAGGCTGATGAAAAGGACAACTGTGTGCCCAACTTTCTCCACAAGGTCCTCCAGAAGTGACCCACAAACTTAGAATCTCTGTCAGTTAAAATGGACAATGGTAAACCATGTATCCTTACTACCTCTCTGAAAAATAGACCTGCAACATGAGATGCATCATTTGTGCATTTACATGGCACAAAATGAGCCATCTTACTGAACCTATCAACAATAACAAACACACTATCCACCCCTCTGGCTATCCTGGGTAACCCAAGTACAAAATCCATGCTTATACTTTCCCAAGGTCTGATGGGAATAGGAAGGGGCTAGTATAGACCTGTATTTGAAGACACACCCTTGGCCCTTTGACAGATTGCACAACTATCTACATACTTCCTGACATCTGATTGCACCTTTGGCCAAAAATAGAACCTTGTAACTTGTTCTAGTGTCTTGTCTAAGACAAAATGTCCTCCCAAAGAGCCATTATGCTTCTCCTTAATGATATTGTCCCTCATGGGACACTTAGGGATACACAACAAATTGCCCTTAAACAAAAGGCCTTCCTGCAATACAAATCTGCATATTCTCCATGGAATGTGTTAGCCAAGTTCACACAAACATCATAAGCCTCTTTGAAATCTGAATCCTCTTTATACAACTCCTTTAAACAGTCAATACCCATGCTTTCTAACTGAATTTCATGAACAAGAAGTAACCTCCTACTTAAAGCATCAGCCAGCTTGTTAGAGACACTTTTTTTGTGCTTAATTGTGAAGGTATAAACTTGTAACTATTCCATCCATTTAACATGTCTATGGTTCAATTTTTATTGACTGTTTAGGAAGCTTAAAGCATGATTATCAGTAAACACAATAAATTCCTTGGGCAATAAATAATGTCTCCATTTTTTAAGAGCTTGCACCATTGCATAGAGTTCTAAGTCATAGGTAGAGTACCTTTGCTTGGCTTCATTCAACTTCTTTGAGAAGAATGCCACAGGATGTCCTTCTTGGATGAGAATAGCAACAATAGCTTGCTGACTTGCATCACACTCAACAACAAACACCTTATCAAAATCAGGGAGTACTAAGGTAGGCAACTCAGCCACCTTTGTTTTCAACAACTCAAAACTATCATCAGCTTCCTTTGTCCATTGGAATCTACATTTGACTCCACCCTTGATGGTGTTGAGGATGGGAGCACTAATGTGACTGAAACCTCTGATAAACTTCCTATAGAAAGTCACCAATCCATGGAAACTTCTCACATCTCCCACTATTTTTGGAGTAGGCCAACTGAGAATAGCCTCAACCTTAGAGGGATCCATCTTCAAACAACCATTAGAAATGACAAATCCAAGGTATACAAGTTTAGTTTTCATGAACTCACATTTGTCTAAGTTGATCATCAACTTGTGCTCATGTAGTTTCTCCAACACCTGACCAACATGCTTCACATGGTCTTCTCTTGTCCTGCTGAAGATTAGTATGTTATCAAGATAAACAATAACAAATTTACCAATGAATTCAACTAATACCTCATTCATCAAGCGCATAAATGTACTTGGAGCATTGTTAAGACCAAATGGCATAACAAGCCATTCATAAAGACCCTCATTAGTCTTGAAAGTAGTCTTCCATTCATATACCTGTCTGATCCAGATTTGATGATAACCAGATTTCAAATCAATCTTTGAGTAATAGCATGATCCTCCAACGTAATCCAAAAGATCTTCAATCCTTGGCATTGGGAACCTATACCTTATGGTGATCTTGTTTATGGCCCTTGAATCCATACATAGCCTCCATTTTCCATCCTTCTTAGGAGCAAGGACACTTGGAACTGTACAAGGATTAAACTCTTCCTAATCAGCCCTTTCTCCAAGAGATCTTGAATTTGCCTTGCCACCTCTTCATTTTGTTGTGGTGTCAGCTTATAGGCAGCCTTGTTAGGCAATGTAGCACCAGGTATTAAGTCAATTTGATGACTTATGTCCCTCATGGTTGGTAAGGAGTTGGGGACTTCTTCTACCACAAGATCTTGATACTTGTCTAGAAGTTGCTGCACTTTCAATGGAATCTCCTTCTATTTTTGATCTTGCTAATCTGATCCACTCTTGGGCTTCATGACCAAGGCATACCCTTGGGTTTCCTTCTCCTTCAAGAGGTTCAAAAACTCTTTGCCATTCACCAACATGACACTACTGTCATTGTTCTTCCCTCTGGTCTGCTCTAGCATAGGATCCATCTTGTATGTTCTTCCATTCTTGGTGATGACATAGGTGTTCTTCTCACCATCATGTTGTGCTTTGACATCATATTGCCAATGGCGGCCAAGAAGTAGATGACATGCATCCATAGGGATGATTTCACATAGTACTTTGTCCTTGTAGTCACCGATTTCAAATTCAACCCAAGTTTGCTCTTCTACCATGAAACTTTGATTCTTGTTCAACCAAGAAATCTTGTGAGGACTGATATGAGGCAGCCTCTTCAACTTGCACTTCTCAACCATCTTAGTGGACACCACATTCTCAATAGATCCTAAATCTACTATGATCTTGCAAAGTTTCCCATAGGCTAAGCCTTGGGTTCTAAAAATATCTTTCTCTGAGGGGGCTCTTGTTTCAATGGCATCTTCAACATAGACCTCTTAATCATCATACTCTCTCCTTCTAGAACAGGTGTAGCACTTCCCATTGGTGAATTTACACTTTCACAATCATCATCCTTCACAAACTGATTTCTCCTTCCACTGTCATGAGAACTACTAGCTTTCTCTAGGCATTTGTTCATTGTATGGCCAACTTGGTTGCAGCAATAACACCTTCCAGTGAAGACTCCTGGTCCTCTACCTCCTCCACCATTTCTACCCCTACCATTAGGCCTTATCCAACCTTTGAAACCTCCTCTATGCTCTATCTCAGTTGGTGTTTCTTGCTAACTATTATTTTTAGTTTTGTGGAACTGTCCACGGCCAAAATTGCCTCTTCCTCTAGCACTTTGTTCACCCTTCCTTCTCATCTTTTCCTCTACTCTAGAGGCCAATAAGAAGCATTCATCCACTATTTTAGGGATCACTAAACTGATCTCATCTTATAGATTGTATTTCAGACCATTCAGGTATCTAGCCACCATCCCTTTTTCATCTTCATTATGGTTAGCTCTCATACTTAGTCTGTGAAATTCTTCTGTGTAGGCAGCCACATCCATGTCTTTTTGTCTCAAATTCTGGAATCTCCTAATGATTTGAATCTCATAGTCAGGTGGCATGAACTTGCTTCTGAGCATAGCCACCATTCTACTCCATTTAGTGATGGGACTCTTCCCAATCTTCTCCCTCTCACTTTGCATGTAGTTCCACCACACAAGTGCAGAACCTCTTAGCCTTGTCTTGGCAAACTTAACCTTTTTGCTGTCATTGAACTCCTTGTAATCAAAGAAGTTACACATGGCTTCTATCCAATCGGTGAGAGCATCCCCATCCAACTTGCCATGAAACGTACACATCCATCTTGGGATCACCACTATCTCCATGAGCACCCTTAAGTGTATTCAAGAAAGCTTTCTAATTTGCAGACATGTCCTACTCTTGAGGACTCTCTTCTGTCTCTACTTCTTCATTTGTGTCAGAAGAACTTCCCTCTTCTTTGGTCTTGCCCTTAGACTTTCTTTCTTCTTGCAATCTTGCTTCAACCATCTCTTCCACCAACTTTTTGATGGCATCTTGACTCATTGTCTTGGGAGGCATTGTACTAGCCTCTGTTTCAATCTCCTCATCTGACATACACTACTTCCAATTAGATATTGGCTCTGATACCAATATGATGCAGAGGTATTGGTAGATTTGGATTTGTCTACACAATAGACCTAGATTTCAATGCTTCCTTCAAGAGGTTTCTGAAGGTAATGTGACACAAGCCTACACAAGGCTACTCAAGAGATTGACCTAGCCTAGGACCACACCCTAGTGTCCACCCACACAGGCTACTCAACTCTCTTTTGGGGAGTCACTGCTCAACCCAACCTACATGCACAATACACCTTCAAGATCACACAACCAACTACCAACTGCTTTACCAATCAGGATCTTTACACTACAACCACCATATGCTTGTCAAGAACATGACTAACACCAGGTCACTGACCCAAAAACTTCATTCTACAACTTCAAAAATAGTGAGCAGCAAATCACCATATGGCTGTCCTATGACAGTGCCAAAAGGAGACTATTTCCTTGTAGCCCTTGAGAACGACTAACACAAGGATAACTCCTCAAACCTTCAAAATAACCATCCAGATTTATTACACATTCAAATACCCATTATGGATATACAACCTTCCATCAATGTGCAGGTCCGTACTCTGCTACAGGTGAGCAAGGACAACAAACTATTTTTTCCTAGAAAATAGGCCTAATTTGAGTGCTATGTGAAGGAAAGGTATCAAATCTACTTGTTCAAGAGCAACCAAGTACCTACATAGGACTGTTATCACCTAAAAACACCAAATTCATCATCCATTTGGTCAAACACTTGATTGTTTTCTGCATTTATAATGTTGCCCACCATTTGCATGCTAACTAGTCACCATGCAGACTAGTTAGAGTCATGCCAAACACCTTAGAGAGAAGAGCGCAACCTGACATGCAAACAAAAACATGAAACCTAACTTACTTTCCTCCATCCTATTGAAAATGGGTGAGATCTTTCAGAGGACAGAGGAGAAATTCCTCATTTTTGCTACAAAACCCTAGTTTTGAGGGTTCTTAACCAATTTTCACAAAACAAATTGAAACTAATAGCACCAAAGGTTTCAAAATCCCTAACTACACTTAAATGAAAGGTATTTCACAATGCTACCACATTTTCTACATCTTAGACTCCTAACTGTCCGTACCAGGCCGTACTGTATGATTGTCTTCAGAAGAACGTAGAAAAAGACTATTTTTGCACCTCAAAACTTCTCCATTTCATTCTCTTTTGGCATGTGATACAGTTTTCTTCCTATAGAAGGCTTGAACAACGTTTCTCCTTCTCCTCCAACCATACAACTGCCATCCGAGGGTAGTGAACCGATGGAGGTTACATTCTACACAAGAAACCACATGTTTCTAAGTGAAATTACATTAAAATAGACCTTATCAAGGTTATATTTGACTAGTTGACCAAATGGACCAAGTCCTTATTACATCATAAGCAAAAATGGCTTTCAAAGCCTTAGAGAGAAGAAAATAACATGACAACAAAAATAGGATATAGCCAAAAATGACTAAAACTGGGAGCTCCTGCACCATAGAGTTCTGTGAGAAACATGGAATAAAGAGACAGTTGTCTACTCCTAGGACTCCACAACAGAATGGAGTAGTGGAGAGAAAGAACCGGACCATCCAGGAAGCATCTAGGACCATGATGATGGAAGAAAATGTTGCTCAGATCTATTGGAGAGAAGTTATCAGCACTGTAGTTTATACTCTCAATTGAGTTCAAATCAGAAGCAATACTGGTAAGACTCCTTATGAACTTTGGTTTGGCATCACTCCTACTATGAGGTATTTTGAGAGTTTTTGGTAGCAAATGTTACATTAAAAGAGATGAAGATCTAGGAAATTTTGATGCTAGAAGTGATGAAGGAATATTCTTGGGTTACTCTACTCAAAGCAAAGCATACCGGTGTTACAACAAGAGACTAAGAAAAATAATAGAAAGTACAAATGTGAAGGTTGATGAAGGAATTGAAAAACCCTCAAGGTTTTATGAATATGATGAAGATGATCAGAATGGTGCTCTGATTCAAGGAGCCCAAGCCTCCTCTGAAAGTCAGATTCAAACTAATCTGATAAATCAAGAAGAAGAGATGAGTTTCATTGAGCCTGATCAAGAATCAGAAGTGCAAGAAGTTCCCAAAGGTCCCAGGTATGTAAGACTAAACCACTCTGAAGATCAGATCTTAGGTGATAAAAGTAAAGGAGTACAAACAAGAAGGAGAATTGCTCAAGATTCAGAAGAGTATTGTCTGATTTCAAATATTGAACCTAAGACAGTGAATGAAGCTTGCAATGATGAAAACTGGACTAAAGCAATGGATGAAGAACTGATGCAAATTGAGAAAAATCACACTTGGGATCTTGTTCCCAGACCTAGAAAAAAGAATGTGATTGGAACAAAATGGGTCTTCCGGAACAAACTGAATGAAGTTGGTAGATTGGTCTGCAAGGGTTACTCTCAAATATAAGGAGTTGATTTTGAAGAAACTTTTGCTCCGGTGGCAAGAATTGAAGCTGTCAGATTATTTCTTGCCTTCGCTACCTTCAAGGATTTCAAGGTATATCAGATGGATGTCAAGTCTGCCTTCCTAAATGGTGACTTGGAAGAAGAAATGTACATAGAGAAACTAGATGGATTTCAATTATCTGATCGTGGTGATATGGTCTACAAGTTGAAGAAGGCACTGTATGGACTTAAGCAAGCCCCAAGAGCCTAGTATGAAAGATTGGATAAGCATCTTTTGAAGATTGGTTTCAATAAAGGTACTACTGACAGTAATTTATATTTCAAAATTGATCATGAAAACATCTTGATTGTTGAAGTGTTTGTTGATGATATCATTTTTGGAGGAAGAGATAGTATGTGTAAAACTTGTGCAAGTCAAATGAAAAGTGAGTTTGAGATGTCAATGCTTGGTGAAATGAATTTCTTCTTGGGTTTGCAAATCACTCAAACAAAGAAAGGAATCTTCATTTCTTAGACCAAATATGTGAAAGAATTGTTAAAGAAATTTGGGATGGAAGACTCGAAACCAATGAATACTTCCATGGCAACTGGATGTAAATTGAACAAAGATGATGACTCTCCTAAGGCTGATCAGACAAAGTATATGTCAATGATTGGAGGACTGTTGTATCTCACTCAAACTAGACCAGACATTATGCAGGATGTTGGTCTTGTTGCTAGATTCTAGGTTGATCCTAGAGAATCCCATGTCATGGCAATCAAGAAGATTTTTAGATATCTAAAAGGGACAATTGAGTATGGTCTGTGGTATCCTAGAGATCATGATTTCTCTCTTCATGCATATACAGATGTGGATTGAGTAGGAGATGTGGATGATCAGAAGAGTACCAGTGGTGGAGCATTTTTTTTGGTGAAGAGATTGGTTTCTTGGCTAAGCAAGAAACAAGAGGCAATATCTCTGTCTACAACTGAAGCAAAATATATTACAGCAGCAGGTAATTGCACTCAAGTTTTGTGGATGAATCAGATACTAAGAGATATCAAAGTGGAGTATGAGGAACCTATCACAATCTTCTATGATAATTCAAGTGCAATAAAATATCTAAGAATCCGGTGTTGTATTCAAAGACTAAACACATATCCATCAAGTTTCACTTTTTGAGAGAGCAAGTGAACAAGAATGAAGGCAGATTGGAGTTTGTGCCTTCCAAGGATCAGATTGCAGACATCTTTACTAAACCTGTACCTAAGGACTCTTTTGAGTATCTCAGGGAGAAGTTAGGGGTTATTGCCTCTCTGGTGATGAACTAAGGTGCACTAATGTACATCAGTCTGGTGGATATCACAGTCACATCTTGTGGTCTAGATTGATGATGGGGAGCTGCTACTCAAGGGGAGCAGCATATATGATTTTGAAGTGGTGGAATTGCAAGTATGTCCCCTTTGCCATTGATGTCAAAGGGGGAGAGAAGACATGTGAAAAACAAGTGGTTTCTGATCAAAGGGGGAGCAGTAAAGGGAGAGAAGATATGTGAATGGTTGTTGCTAATAGAGGGAGTTGTGACAGTAAGGAGAAGTTCTTGTCTTGATAGTCAAAATAGTTTTTCATATCATATGTTGCCATCAATGACAAATGGGGAGATTATTGCAAGTATGGGCCTAACTGGTGTTGTCATTGATGTCAACATACTCCTGTTGTATTAATGATAAGGATTGGATGAGCTATGTGCTGAGGATATTGAGAAAATTAGTCTCAATCAGGAACAGTGAAGAATAGTGATGACAATAAGGTAAAAGTCTAAGATAGGATGAGGATCAGAGGATACAGTTTAAAGGGTTTGAAGATATGTGTCTTAAGGTGGTCCAGTACAGATTTCAGAGCTTCACATGAAGATATGAAGAAGTTGTGGCCGCTCAAGTAAAACTAGTTCTGATAGGTGTTCAAAGGTGACAAAGTGATACAGACAGGTCTGGTGAGATCCGGAAATGCATTATCCTATTCTATGGATTCAAGGGAGCATTGAGGAAGTCTTTGTGAAGTGTCAACTCGATTGGTTTGTGGTTTGAAGGTCTGCAAGCATCTATTCCTTTGTGATAGTAATGACAGACTGTGTTCTTAAGGTTCCGGATGAAGGAGAGAAGGATTTTAGTAAGCAGATGAAGTGTGGATGTTCTTGGTGATTCAAGCAAGATTGTCGAGGTCTTTGGATCATGTCCAGTTTGTGTTGGTGGTCCTCATTGGAGTTGGAGCTTGCAATTGAAGAATAACTTCCGAATGATGGTGTTCTTCCTGAGATTGGCCGACCGGATGAGTTACACATCCTGCGGATGTTCTTCTTGATGTTTGCCGACTTAGATGATCATTCTTAAGTTGATGTCTTGTATAAATAAGGGATTTCAAAGTCATTTCAAAGGTGTCCTTGTGGAGATGAGTGTGTGGTAGCGAGGAGGAGAGAGAAAAGCAGACTAGAAGTATTGGGCTTAAATAGAACTGATTCAAGCATAGTGAAGATACTATTTTCCAGTTCAAGTAGGTGATACTTATTTCTTTGTAGACAGTGTGTCTCTTGTAGGCAGTGAGCCTCTTGTGAGTAGTGTGCTTAGGCAGTGAGCCCTAATTGGCATGTGCCATTTGTTCTTTCTATTCTTCTAACAGAGAATACAATCTTGGGTTAATCACCCCATGGTTTTCCCCTTAACCAGGTTTTCCACATCAAAATATTGGTGTCTCATGTGTTAATGTGCTTCTACTTTTGATTTGTTGCATTGTGTTTCCATGGTTGATTTACTATTATGCTGCTTAATAACAATGTGGAGTTAAGTGTTTAACTTGGAAGAAAGTTTTGTACAACTGATTCACCCCCCCTCTCAATTGTCTACCCTAAATCTAACAGAGGTCTCTAAGGTATTTTAATGCCATAGCATTCTTTAATTCAAGAGGACATTTCCCACAAGACTAGTTATTTAGTAGAACTGCCCAAAGGACCCAAACAATAGGTCACTCAGTTTATTAAGAGGATTTGAATATTGCATCAGAGAATCAACGTATAACAAAGGGTTACATGGGACATAGATCTCTACAATCTCTATTAAACATCCCAGCTTTGTGTATGGCTGCCGTTCTTTTATTCTAGGCGATCGAACCCCCACCCCCCTTAACCAAAAACATAAATTAGAAACAAAAACTATTCACAAGAAAGAGGTGATGTAATATCTTGCATTGAAATAATTTCTGTATAAATTTTAAAATATCAGTGATGAGGCTTTCAATTTTTTTTTCTATGCTCAAGAAAATAGAAACAAATATATTTTATTGATAGGAAGTAATGGGTTTCAGTTTTTCTGTACTTACTGAAGTAGCAGCAAACATGTTTTGTTTTGCAAGGCATTAATGGGTTTCATTTTCACTGTGCTTAATGAAATAGCACCAGACATCTTTTAGATTATAAAAGGGTAGTAATGGAGTTTTAGTTTATCTGTGCTTAATGAAATACAACAAACATATTCTAGTTTTTTGTGCTGGAAGAATTAAAAACACAGAGGTAAATACCTCTAAAATAATCGTACTCCCTACAGCTCACCTCTGGTCTTGCAATTTGATGTGCTTGCCTAAGTATTTTCTTTCACCCACGTTCCTCTATTTTTGGCATTGTTTTTCCCCTCAACTTGGTGTGTTTTTTTTCTCTATTTTCTTTTGCAAAACCTCTGCCCTTTTTACTTTTTTTTCACTGTCTCTAGGTTTCTCTCATATAAGCTCCAATCTGACATAGCTCAAACACAAATGCGATATAATGGCAATGGCTCTGTAGTGCAAGAGGGTACCACCAAATTATTGGTCTCCATCTATAAATCCCTCTATTTCAATCAAAGAACTCCATCTCCTCCATACAAATTTTTAATAATATCTACACAAAAATTACTTAATAGACAACCTCTGCAGAGCCCCAGGCTTTTAGAATTTCCACACAAAATGATGGAAATATTTTGTGGGCAAGTGAGATTTGAAGGGCATGAAGAAGAAGACCCTCTCTATCAAATATTTTCCATCATTCTCCTTTTTGTAAAACACCGAGTCCTCTTCTTACAAGCCATCCCCCTTCATAACTCATACGTCCTCCTTTCATCTTCCCCAAAGATTTTTTTTTTTGCTGCATTAACTCTTTCCACCAACTCCCCCTTAGCCTATTGTAGTCACTCTCTTCCAGAAGCCTTTAATTCTCCACCAAAAACATATATCTTCTTGCCACCTCCACATGCCACAACCCCCTCATGAATAACATATTTCAGTCAAAGAAGGGTTGTTACAAGAAATGCATTAATTATCATGATGTTTATCATTTTGCATGAAAGAAAAAGAGTTAATTTTATTGGGAATATGCATGTTATTCTTAGATTTGTCCTTGCTAAGGAAATTAGTTTTCTTTATTTATGTGATTTGGGCTTTCCTTTATAGCATGGGTGTTGAATATGGGCTAACAGAGAGTAGAACTTCTTTTCAGGATCTACACACTGATATATAGTTTTAAGTGCTTTGGCCAAAGCCACATGTTTCATTGAAATGGATGAATGTTTGCCTAGTTTATTATATATTCTCTACCATATATTAATAGTAGGGCATTGCATGTTCATGCTGGAAATGCATGTAGATATATCAGGTTGCATCAAGTTTCCATCTTGCCTATTGTTCCCAGGTTGCTAGACATTTTGTGCAGGGTTGGGTATTCTTCATGTTAGGAAGAATTCTGAGGAAGCATAAGCTTCGTGGTTGGGCAGAAAAGCACCTAAACCATGTTTTTAGCATCTCTCCACATTGTGGATGAGCGCATGAGTTAGTGGCAGCCAGTAACAATGAGTATATTCATATGTCATTACTTGTATAATTCTTGTATTTGTACATCATTATTTGTATAGTGTTAACTATATGGCATGAGAGTCAGAGTTGTTTCATTTTGTATATCATATTTCTTGTGCTAACACCTGGATTAGGCACTTGTATATGCGAGATGTAATATGACATTTTTACATATATTGAAGATGTATCATTTCAATTTTATATTAATGAGAATTTGAGCATTTGTTTATTTCCATGATATAGTTTATGGGTTGTGAACCTTACATTTAGTATCAGAGCTCTAGGTTTATCACTAGGGCATTTGTCTACTATGCTAAGATGAATGAGTACCTGATATCCTCAGACAGGCTAAAGGATGCCCTAAAGAAGTATGGCATGTTCATTAGAGAGGCACCCATCGAGGGATTGTTCAAGGTAGAAATGCTCCATTGCTCTCCTACGACGGCCTGCATCTACTATGTGATGCATAAAGGTCTTTGCAGTGGATGTTCCAATGCTCTTGACACCACCCTGGAAGCCCATGTTTCAACTTCCACCCACTTTGGATGCTAAAGCAACGGAGATCTATGGGGTCATCAGGTTTTTAAGACTCCATGCACCTAATATTACTCTATGTCCATTGATAGTAATTCCTCTTATGCCACCCATTGCCCTTCCTTTGCCTATAGAAAACTATGATTCCAACCCTAACTAGGGGCCTCTAAATTCTGTTGTGTTGGTATTTTTTTTTTTGTTGATGCAAATCTTAGTCTACGAGCATGCATCCCTGTTACTATAATTTTTTGGGCCCTTTCTTCTTCCTCCCAGACCGTCAATGGTATGTACAAACTTCATAAACACTTAAATCTTTTTTCATGGCAGAGTAGTTTATCCTTGGATCCGACTGAAATTGTATTGTAAATTGCAGCGGGAGCCTGTGGATACGGGTCCTTTGCACCAGCCTTGAACCGTGGAGATGTGGCCGCGGCGAGCGCCAAAATATATAGGGAAGGTGTTGGATGTGGCGGCTGCTATCAGGTATGAACCAATCACTCATAATTTCTTTTCCTTTTGCTTCTGCATTGGGATCGGGATTAAGTCTAATGCGGTTTAGACTGTTATCTTGTGCAGATCAGATGCACAGACCCGGCGATTTGCAGCAAATCAGGGGTGAAAGTTGTGGTTTCAGACTTCACCCAAAACAATCAGACGGATTTTGTGCTGCCCACTCGCACCTTCTCAAAGCTGGCGCAACCCACAAAATCGTCTCAGCTTATCAAGATGGGCATTGTGGATATCGAGTACAAACGGTGAGTAATTGGCATTAAATCATATTATTTTAAATTTTCACCATTCGGACACACAAGGGAAAAGAGTGTTTCAATTTTACTTCAATTTTGTTTGGGCAGAAAGCTGTCCCAACTGAATATAAAATTGAAAGGATTTTAATGATTTGAAGGGAAATGGAGCATTTGACAAGAATCTGTTTTGTTATTTTATTCACAGAATACCATGTGAGTATCCAGGGAAGAACATGAGAGTGAAAATCGACAAGAGCAGCAATTATCCTTATTTTCTTGCCGTGCAATTTCTGTACTTAGGAGGGCAGACGGATATCACGGACGTGCAAGTTGCTCAGGTGAGAGACAGACAGACATACTCATGACTGTATCTTCAAAACAAAAAAACTTAGAGATGAGTAAGTAATGAATTAAATTTGGGAAGTGCAGGGGGAATCTTCAAATTGGAAATTCATGACGCGCAACCACGGTGCGGTTTGGAGTATTTCGCAGGCTCTTCCGGGGCCCATTTCTTTACGAGTGAATGGCACGAGCGGATACGATGGTTATTGGGTGTGGGCCAAGGGAGCTGTGCTGCCTTCAGACTGGAAGGCGGGCTCTGTTTATGACACCGGAGTTCAGATCAAAGAAATTGCACAAGAAGACTGTTTTCCTTGCGATTCCCAAGATTGGGACCTCTCGCGGTAATAGAATGCAGTTGCAATACAATTACATATATTTTTAAGTTTGCCAATTGACTGAACATTTCTGTTTTACACATCACCTTACAACCTGGATTGTATGGGACAATAATTTTAATAAAAAGTACTATGATTTCTTCGCTGGTTATAAAGTGTTGAAGTGGCATAATTCAAAACAATCTTAAATTGTATTAGGAGAGACAATCATTTGATATGGATAAACTTTAGGATGCGAATTCAGAAAACAATTCATATTTTGTGATACGGACAAGTTCAAGGTTTCTTTATCAAATTTATTGATGTGGTTTATTCTTTGGGGAAACACCAAGTTAGAAGAGTCCTTGAAATTAATAAAGTATTATTTTAGATGATGATGGAAAAGATAATGTATATCTTTTTGATGATTTTGATTATATTCATGTAAATGGTGAAGAGGAAAGGGTTGAAAATTTGTAACACCCTTCCTTTTTATAAATGAGGATTTTCTATTATATTTTTTTAAGGTAGACTGGAAATTTAGATTGTCTTTTTAAGTTGTAGAATCTAAGAGGTAAGATGACAAGCTAAATGTGGCCCACCAATATTTGGATAGTTTTACCCATACAAGCCAAGGAGGTTAATTATTTTTGTTATTGTTCTAATTTTAAAACCAAATTGAAATTGGATGAATTACATGATACTCAACTTACATATTTTTTCAAAAAATATATGCCCATGGAGGAGCATATGCAACAAATTGACATTTTGGAATCTAAATCCAAGTCCAAGGGAAATAAGTAGAATGGTCAAGTACTTGGCGGAGTATTGGTATAACATTACTTACCATTCTACAAGATCAAAAGGAATCCCTTCAAAACATTATATATTTTTGAGCCTCAATCACCTCTAGATATCTAAGGTCATACTCAAAATAGTAACCAAGAGTCATACTCAAAACACAGTCACCTCTGTCATGACCTAACATAGATCTACAGTCTTAACAATCCATCACTGCTATAGATTTGTTACTAATATGCTATAGATTTGAGAAGGAAATGCAATCAAGGAGGTCCTACATGCTCAAATGCCTTCATTTTCTATGATTTCCTCTTATGAGTCAATTTGGCATTCATTTATGTTTACTTGGTTTGTCTTGATTGACATCATGGTTGCATGGAGTTTTGAGTATGATGAGAGAATTTTCTTTCCTAGGTTATGAAGTGTCCATGACTAGTATGAGTTCATATATATAATCTTCCCTAGCAATCTTTGTTCATAGTCCTAAAACTAGTTAGCAAGGTCATAAGTCTTAATACCTAAATTCTAAATTGATGGGGGGTTAATGAGCTTGAGGTTATTAGTCTAAAGGGACCACCCATGTAAAGGTGCAAAGGAGGAGGTTGAGGTAAAGTAAGAAGTGTTGCATACCTTAGAGTTATCACTAACACTATCTGATGTATGGAATAGATGTCACAATCCACTTCTATGATACAATTAGTTATCTTGGTTTCGGTTCCTAGCCCCTTACACACTTGTATGAGGATGGATGAAGACTTTTATTAAACATTTAACATGATTTTGAGTAAGGTAGGGGAGTTCTAAATTGTTATTCCAACTGTTATAATAGTTTTTTTATAGCTGATATGCAAAATGTGGAAGCATAGACAAGGAACGTGAACTGTTTGACATAACACCTTAAAGAAATGTTGTCTAATGGAATGCCAAGATTGCAGGATATGAACAAAATGGATTTGTTAAAAAAGGCTTTAGACACTTTCAAGCAAATGCAATTGGTAGGTGTAAAACCAAATTCCACAACCTTTGCTAGAATCCTCCCTGCATGTGCCAAATAGGATTTGTTGAAAAGGCTTTAGACACTTTAAAGCAAGTGCAATTGGCAACTGTAAAGCCATATTCCACAACCTTTACCAGCATCCTCCCTGCTTGTGCTAAAATAGGATCTTGGGAACAGGGTATGGGCATCCATCAAAGCATGAAAGATATGGGAATTTTGTTAGATGTTGCAGTTGCAATTGCCCTAGGAGACATGAATGCAAACTGTGGAAGCATAGACAAGGAATATGAATTGTTTGACATAACACCTCAAATAAATGTGGTCTCATGGAGTGCCATGATTGTAGGATATGCACATAATGGATTTTTTGAAAAGGTTTTAGAAACTTTCAAGCAAATGCAATTGGTAGGTATAAAGCCAAATTCCACAACCTTTGCCAGCATCCTCCTTACATGTGTCAAAATTAGATCTTTGGAACAGGATATGGACATCCATCAAAGCATGAAGGATATGAGAATTTTGTCAGATGTTGTAGTTGCAATTACCTTGTGAGACATGTATGCAAAATGTGGAAGCACAGACAAGGCATATGAACTGTTCGATAGAACACATCAAGAGATGCCATCTCATGGAATGCCTTGATTGCAGGATATGCACAACATGAAATAAGATATTAGTATGTACAAAAGTTAGAAAGCAAAATATTAAGAAACACAAATGCACACTAAAAATTGTACCTTGCGTCTATGATGCCATGCAAGATAACCTCATTTGTAGTCCTATATAGTCAAAGTATGCATTATAGTTAAAGAAACAAAATTTTTAATAAACAATTCTAAAAAATAAAAATAAAAATAAAAAAACAAGAACAAGTTAAGATAAAAATTGTCACACTTGTCCCATTTGGAAGTTTACATGCTAGTCAAGCATACTTGAGGGGTCATCTCTTACCTTAAGAGTATCCAATATTGCTTCATGATCAACATTACTAATTGTCCATAGTTGTGTTTTTTTTTTTGCATGATGCTTCAGTAACTTAACATTTGTTGCTACAAATAGGTGTGAATACATGCATATGGTTTTGTACTTCTCAAAGTCTTCAAATGTAGGGATGCCATTCATTCTAATCATATATGTTCACAACCAAGTCCCAGTAATAACAATTGATCTTCTATGATATGTGAACCCATCATCATCTGTTGTAGGTCGTGTTAGCTTTTATTATCCCTGTAGACATCGTGCCGACCAATAGTTTGATCTCTCTTCATTTCGATGGGGTGCAACAATTGTATAAACATGACTTGGTTGTATAAGGTCTGAAAGATGTTCATAGTCAAATGAGCTCTCCATGTCATTAAGTAAAGATGAATGACCTCGAGATAAAGGGGTTTGTAGACACCTAAAAGTGTCCTCAGATTGCGAAACCTTAAACACTTCTACATTCTACCGGTATTCCCTAATTTTCCTCTATGGATAATTAATTAATTATCTAATCATTCGCACTCCAAATATCCCCTTCCACTCACTTAATTAAATAAATCTCAATTTTTTAATTAAGGTTCACATGTCCCCTTCACTTGATTTATTTAAACAAATAAATCAACCCCATCACATTATCCCTCTTCTCAAATAAATAAAATAAATGTACACCATTTATTTAATTTTAAAAATCTATTCCACCTCACCATTTATATCAATTTAAAATTCACCTTTGTCCTGTAGTGATGAGAAAACCCTAACTCATCTTAGCCCTCCATTTTGGCTCAAAGTCAACATGTGATCCTGGCTATCGATTCAAATCTGGTCTTCTATAAAACACCTAATTTAGCTTCATTTTGATCCCTTATGCTCTCTTATGCTTTTAGATGTAAAACTCTCCAACATCTTGCCATTTTTCATTTGAGCTTCTCTACGTCTTTACATAAACTTCCAAATCTGAGAACAAATATGGAAGATTGAGGAGGACAATGAAGATAGGTCAATACTAGCTTAGATTTTAGTTGTTTTCATGCTTGTTTGGTTGATTTATAAGTTAGATTGCACTTCATTGTAGTTAAGATTTTGTAGTATTTTCATTTTTGCATGTTTGAAAATCTTAAACCCTATCACAAATGGTGAACCCGACGTGAATGTGTGTAAAATCTAACCTTTTTGGTGATATTTAAAAATCAAGTTTCACAGGTGACCTCCAGAGCTCAAATGAACCTCACCGTTGAGTCTAGGAGGCCCTTTTCACAAAAAATGACATAAAATTTGCTATGTTTTGGTGACTACAAAATTTTTGAAATTTTTTAGGGTACAACATGCACAGTCCGGGTCCGTATGGATCCATACCGTACAGACACATCATACGGTCTAAGCTTGTCTTTGATGGAATTCTTGGTTGGTCATTTGTTGTTAGCTCATGTATCTGTATTGGAGGTTTTATATTCTGTTCTCGTTACAGGTGTCAAAAGTTTTCGGTTAATATTTGTATTGCAATTTGATTACTTTGTTTGTAGGTTTAATGATTGTTGGTTGTCTAAGATAAACATCATTGCAGGCTTAAATATGCTGACCACTCATTCATTCTGTACCTCTCTACAAACCCTAAAAACCCTATTCGACTAAACCCATGTTTGCCTCCCTTTCTGGTCAACTTACACCCTGTTGTAACTTTCGTTGAAACCCTGCCACCACCTGAAAACCCAATCACCACCTTGTCAACACCATCATATCCCTATTAGTGCCACCTTATGTCTCTCTAACCGCCGCCCTTTTAACAGTCGTCACTTCTCACCTAACAGTCATCACCACTCACTTCTACTGGGAAGCTGTCGACATCCCCTCCAAACCCTTGGTCGAAGCCTACTACATTTGGTCGCCACTCTTCATAGTGTTCAAACCCCCATCAAAACAAAAGGCACCACATTTTTCACCTTGAATCTAGGTCGTAGCCTTCAATCTTCGTCACCACCATTACAAAGCCCTTCCTCCACTCTTGAACATCATCGTCACGAATCTTCAACCTCATCGTCACCACTTCTAGGGCTTCCATCACTCGGCCATGTCGTTTGTTGACTGCGTTTAAACCCTAGACTCCTCTGCAATATGTGTCGACCAAAAAACCCCATGCCCCTACAAACTTCGATCGTTGCCTCTTCATAGCCCATCACCATCTCTTTAAAAACTAGTTGACACCCTGCTACAGACTCTCCACCTCTCTTTAACTCCTGATCACCACTCCCTCTGTGCTTAAAACCATCTCTGCCACCCACAAAATCCTAATCCACTACCTCCACATCACTCAACAACTATTTCCCTATATTCCTTTTCTTTCAACCAATTGGTCAATGTATATCCTTCGTAGACCTTAAGACTTCTGGTGACCACCATTCGGCAGCCCCATTGTGGCCTACTCCTCTACCCTTTATGTTTTCCTGCCTATGAATTTCAAATGGGCAGACGATAAGGCCTAAGCCCCCATTAGCAATCACTAGTAGGGTTTGGTCTTTAGCCGCAGTTGCATGATCTGTGACCAGTGAGAGAGAGGGAGGGGGAGGCTCGCGCTTCCCTTTTCTCTTTTAATTTTTGCTTCTAGTATGCCCTTGGTCACATGTAGGACAAAGGGCTCTAATCTAACCTTAACCGCCAAAGATTACCATCAATCTTATCCAGCACATGTGAACATAGTGAATGCTAACTGCCAACAGTTAACGTTAACTGCCAGGTGACCTACCTTTCTCCTTAAGCCCTAAATAGGGCCTTTTTTTCATTTGACCATAACTTGGGCTAAACATATCAAAATTTCTTGAAACAAGCATCGTTACGAAGCTGACTCTCCCAGCGTCACTATGGCGATGTCAATATTAGGTAAATGTGTCATTTTCATGCCTTTTTTTGGTCAAAGCCAATGCTCATTTTGAACTTCAAATGCTTATAAATCATGCAAAATTGATCTATTTTTTGTGCTATTTTTAAAAAAGTCTATTTGACTATGATTGATCAATTTTCATAGATATTTTGTAGATTCCCCTTTTTGACCTCTTTGACTAGTGGCTTGCAAGACAAAACATATACTTAATGTTTCATGTTTTTTACATTATCATGGGGATTTTTTTTTTTGCTACTAATGTTTGATTTTTAGCTTGTGGCGTTCGCTGGTCAAAGAAAACAAATTGAAACTACTAACACATTTTAATGTAGGGTTTGCTTTTCATGTTCATGTGCTTTATTATCATAGGAACACTTGGTTTTGGTGCAATAAAATGAACATCATCTTGTTGTTTTCACACATATCTTGGGGATTAAAATAAATCACTGTCTACTTTGCTTGGTGACTTTGCTTGTGTTTATGAGGTGTGTATGCTCTTCCCTCGAACTTTAAGTGATCTTGGGAATCAAAAATACTTCCCAACATTTGCATAAATCACACCACAGATTCAAATTTCTAAGGTCAATGAACATCTGCTAGTGTGACCAAGTAAATGTGTATGCTCTCTCCTCATGTCTTAGTATGAACTTGGAGATCAAAAACATTTACTTGTGTTGCTTTTGTTAAACCCTTAGAGGGCCTACCTCCTAATTTGTGAGAGGGAATGACCCAAGCGGTAACAAGCTAAATCCAAGCTCTTTCGAACTACTATATAAAAAATGTGTTTGTGATGAAAGTCATAAGCAATAGGTGTTGATGTGTCATACCAATGAATGTCTCCCTCAATACCCTTTTGGTGCGTGAAAACCTGTAGAGCGTAACCTCTGCAATCTGGGAGGCCTCTTAAATGGAGTGAATCACCACACGTATGGCCACCTGAATGAATGCCCTTACTAAGAACCTGTTGTGACCAAATCGCAACATCACCCTGTTGGTAACGGGGACCCCTCTCTTTTTGGCTTTTGGCTTTGAATTGCTTTGTTTTGGCATTGGTTTTGTTCATGAATTCCCACCCTAATAAAGAGTCTTCTATAAAAGAAACCATTGGATGCTATGAAGAATCAATCAATATTCCTTAGGTGGTCACATTGTCCAAATTTGCTTTGTGGTTTAAAAAGTTTGCTCAGAATGCACAATGATTTCAAGTCATGCAAAGAGCTCCTAATTTCCCGCGTAGGTGCATTTTATTCTGCTCTAAAGGTTGTCAATGATTACTTTGTTGGAAATGAACTTGAGCATTATGCAAAATGATCTGAAATGTCCACTTTGGCCGAATATGTGTAACTACTCTGGATTCTAAGTTACACATCTCACACTAAATGTTTCGCTTTTTGGTTTGCACATGTTTTAAGCTCCTTTGTGTCACATACATTAAACATGACACTCTGAAATCTTTGGGCACATATTTGTATTCACCTTGCAAACCAAAGACTTCCACCTAAACGCACTTTCCATGAGACTTTGCAATTTAAATTTCAGTGTTATGCAGACAGGTCTAAAAGGTCCACCTAGGCGTAAAGCTACGGTCAGCTTGCATAATGGAAAAGTTTCAAATTATGCATGGGATGTTAAATAGTCCGATCATTGTTCCTCAAGACTATACACAAAGCAACAAAGAAGCCACCTTAAGTGCACTTATATAAGAAGTTTGTAATTTGCATCTATTCACATCAGTTTCATTTGTCCACCTCAATGCACATCTATGGATAGTTTGTATGGTGAGAGTTTCTCACTATTCATAGTCATGCCAGAATGTCCACTCAGGAGTTAGCAGAGGGTCCACTAAGGCATGAGCAAATGTTTAATTTGCATTGATGGTGAGGGTTAGAATTGATGATGGGTTTGAAAGGCAAAGCCAAGATTATGCACCATGTAACAAAGGCCCGTCTAGACTCGTGGGCTTACTAGAGCAAATAATTTAGTATAAGACGTAATCACTTGTGGCATTAATTTATGAAGAGTCACATTGGAGGCCTGCCTAAGAAGATATCATTGGTCATCGGGAAGTATGTAAGGAGTTTTAAATGATGCAAAAGGCTATGTCAAAGTCCATCTACACGGACATTATCAATCATCATGTATGGTGTAGAGATGTTTGAATATTGCAAGTCATGTCTGAATGTCTGCTCATCCCATGAGTTCCGCTCTGGGTGAACTTTATTTAGCTAATGATTTGAAGCATTCAAGAAATTTATGAATTACATTGACAACAACAAGAAATTTGACAAAATTCACAAATTTTCAAGTTCGAAGTAGCCAAGTTCCAGAAGTGAAAATCTAGATTCGAAGACTATTACAAAGATAACACAATTTGGGAAAATACTCCGAGCAATGTGAACACAAAGAAAAATCAAACCAATTTGTTTGATGTTGAGGTGGCACGTGCACAACATTGATCCAATCATAGTCTGCCACATCATCCGTCTGCATTCAATGATTCTAAAAATAGTAAATTTTGTAACAAACTGCCTTGTTGTCAAAGTCTTGGCCATTGATTCTCAAATCAATCCTGCCCATTCATGTAATTTTGAGGCCTATAAAATGGCTCACTTATCTCATTTGTAAAGGGATATTATCAGAGGGGAGAACAGGAATCAAGCAGTAGGAGTAGATGCTGTTAGAGTATCTAAGTAGATTAGAGGAGACTTTTCGAAGTCATTGAAGAAACATATGAAATTGTTGTAAAAATGCATTTCCAAAATCAATACAAGCTCATTGTTGGTTCTCATGGTGGTTTGTGTGGGGATGGAATGTTAGCATGGTTTCTAATTCTCGAATATGATGGAGAGATGTTTCCAAGTAGCTTAGAAATGGATTAGAAGTGCATTGATGTAATGTTTTTATGTGGAGATATTTGATGAATTCCTTAATGGTTCATACTTTTTAATTATTTGTCGCTGATAAGTCATTTTGCAAAGTTAGCCTGAACCATATTTGTTTTAGTTCATTTGTGGATACTCGTTCAAGCTGCGCCAGCAGTGGGTGTTTGAATGAAAGTTTACAACATGAAAATCCTTGAGTTTCCTTAGAAGATTGCACTGACTTTGTGTAGTTGTTGGTTCTCATGGTGAAGTGGAGTTTGGTTTCATGAGGAGTTTGTCTATCTTGGCATATTTCATTATCTCATTGTCCTTAGATTAGCCTTCTAGACCCTTGTCCTTTTGCATTTTCTTTTCGTAGCTGGTTAGAAGAAGTTCCACTTCACAAGAAGGAGAATAACATATTTGATTGGAATAAGGAGTATATTCAACGTAAGTCCCGTTGTGAGTTTCATCAAATCACATCAACTACTGAGTCTATCCATCGCCAGTCAAGACCTGACATATCATGAACCTTGGAGTTGTCTCATTGGATCACATTGTTTAGCCTTCGAGAGACTTTGTTCAAGAGAGGATAGAATACCTCAGTATTTTATTCTGAGTTTGCATGTGCATAAAAAACACATCAATAGAACCTTTGTGCTAGTACCCAAAATCCTTCTATTTGTTGGTGCAGGAGGTCGGACCTCTGAAGCCATCACACGTTCTCGTAGTTCAAAGTAGAGATAGAAAATTCCTTGAGACCTTTGGCCCTTTGGGAATTCAAAGTTTGGTGTGCCCAAGAAGTGAGTGTCATGTAAGAGGGAGCTAGTGCCACCAAACATCTAAGTTATCTACTTTGAATAAGTGCGGCTAGAGCAATCCAAGTGGGAATTCAACAAATATTGTCCTTGACTAGCCTAGGGATGTGCATGTTTACAAGTGTTTGCAAAACATCAACAGTCACCAAAAAAAACCAATTTATTGCCAACTGTCTTCCTTGATTGATGTGTGTGCTTTTCTAATCATCACCCTTAGACATTCATTCCATCCATTCATTCTACATCATCATCTTCCTTATCACTATTCCTAATCACATTCATCTTTGTCATTCCACATCATCCTTGTCCTATCTTAATCACATCCTAATTACATTTTCATCCTTCCCCATCATTCTCTTTCTAATCCAATCAATACCATTCCAAGTCAAACCAACACCTAACCATTATCCTTGTCATTCCACATATCTTAATCCATTTTTATCCTATTCATCATATTCTTGTCATTCCTCAACATCCTAATCATTTCACATCATTCAACCATATCCCAACCATATCCTATTCATCATTCCTAATCACCCTCTTAATCCAACCTATCTCATCATAGTCACATTATCCTATTCATGATTCTTCATCATTCACCTTATCCTAATCACATTCTTATCATATCATATTCATCATATCCCAATCATTCCACCTTATCATAATCATATCCTAATTATCCTAATCATTACACATCATTGTCCTCATCCAATCAACATCATCCCAACCATATTCTTATCATATCTACATCCTCCCTAAATCATTACACCTCATCCTTATCATATCTTCATCATCCAATTCATCATTCACCTTATCCTAATTATACCCTAGTCATCATATCTTCATCATTTACAATTGATCCTAATCCACCCTAGTCATCATTCCCAATCACTACACATTGTCATCCTTATCCAATCAACATCATCCTATTCATCATCCTAATCCATCCAAGTCACCCAATCTTGTCATTCCACATCATTCCCAATCATTCTATCCAAATCATTATCCTAGAATCATTATTTCACATTAATCTCATCCTAATCATTCCTAATCATATCTACATCATTCAACCTTCATCCTTGTCAAACCCTAATTGCTTCTTTCATCGAATCAACATCATCCTCATCATTCTCCTAATCATATCTGATTCATCCTTATCAAACCCTAATCACCTCTTCCATCCAATTAACATCATCAAGTAATCATCCTTAATCATTCCATATCATACCCTACTCATATCCAAGTCATCATAATTCAAACCTAAATCATCCCTTGTCACCTCCATCCTAGTCATCATTCCTAATCATTACATTTCATCATCCTTGCCATTCGAATCCAATCAATTTCATATTTTCATTCCACATCATATCCAAATCATCCTAGTCATCATCCTAATCACATTTGAATCATCCTAATCCAATATTAATCATATCCTTGTCATTCTACATGATCCAATCGACATCATTCTCATCATTTCACATCATTCAACCTTTTCCTAATTGTATCCTATTCATCATTCCTAATCATCACACCACATCATATCCATATCCTATTCATCATTCCTAATCATTACACATCATCATCCTATTCATCATTCCTAATCGTATCCAAGTCATCCTTACCAAAACCTAATCACATCTTTCATCTAAACACTATCATCACAATCATCCAAGTCCTCTAATCTCATCATTATACAACATCATCTTCATCCTAATTGTTTCCTAATTCATCCAAATCATCTAATCTCTTCACTACACATCATCGTCTTCACTCCTCATCTAATCAATCAAATCCTAATCATATCCCACCATTCATCCCAATCCATTCACTTTCATCCTAATCACCCTTCTTAGCCACTTCAAATCCTAATCATATGTCCTAGTCATCATTACACCTCGTCATAATCATATCCACTTCGTCATTTCTAACCATTCAACCACATCCTAATCATATCCTATTCATCATTCCACCACAAATTTTAATCATATCTTCATTATTCAACCTTCATCCTAAACATTATCCTAATCATCATTTCACATTTCCAATCATTTCCCTCCTAATCATACCCTAATAATTACTAATCACATCCAAATCATCCTAGTCAAAACCTAATCACATCTTTCATCTAATCACCATCATCTTAATCATCCTAGTCAACACCATAATCATCTACATTCATAATCAAATTAACTTCTTCCTAGTCCATCTAAGTCATCTAATCTCATCGTTACACAATCATCTTCACTCATCATCTAACCAATCACATCCTAATCATATACAAACCATTCATTTCAATCCAATCAATTTCATTCTAATCATTCACAATCACAATGCATCATAACCCTAGGGAAAACTTTGAGCATCTACTCTCCCTATCAAATCTGATTGCAACTGTGTTAAAAGATTATAGACCTATTGGTTTTGTTCACCCCCTACATATCCAACTCCATACCTTTACAATCAAATTTCATCACAACATTTCATTTGCATTCATCCCTTGCAATCTATAAAGGACCTTAAACATTGGTCTTTCTAAGGTAGAAACATATGTAGGAACTGTCAAAGCTTGACTGTATCACAAGTACAAATCTGGACCAAGAGAAATTGACACTTCTTTTTCAAATCAATCACAACTTGGGCTTAATACCACAAGGCTAGTTTAAGTCCATCCTTCCAAGTGAATTCTGAAACTCATGGGTTAACTTTAATCAATCATTCCTTGTACACCTCAAGGTCTTGATAAATCCAATTTATACTTTGACAAGGTCATTAGTAGACGAGAGTACCCTCTTGGAGATAGACTTTTTCAAGACTAATATCATTAGCCTCTATGATAGTTTGGGCCTCATCACCTTGCATTGACATCCCCATACCATCCCACAATTCACAAGTCTCATTTGGTAGAGACGCGGTTGCAAAAAGAAGAGAAAGGGAATAGATCCTCCTTGTCATCCCTCAGTCCAAACATTCTAAACATCCCTTCCAACACATCATCCAATTAACATCATTCTAATCATATCCCAATCAAATTTCATCCTAATCATTACTCTTGTCATTTTGCATCATCATAACCACATCCTACTTATACCTTCATCATTCAACCTTCACATCGTTCAATCAAATTCATCCTAATCACCTTACCCCTAATCATATCTAGTCAACATATCCTAATCATATCCCAATCATTTCCAAGTCATCCTAATCATAACCTAAACCATAACCTAATCATCCTTAATCACCCTTCTAATCATCCAATCAACTCCACACTCTATCACATTCCTAGTCATTCCATCGTATCATTACCCTCATCCTAGTCAAGCACTTGTCAACATGGTCCTAATCCCACAAGATGACATACAATGATATGAAGACACATGTCATTCCATGCCAATCCTATAGAACAAGGCTCTAACACCCCAAGCCTATTCACAATCCTATCCAAGTCCACCTTGGCAACAAGACAAAATGCCTTTAAATTCTCATTCTACCTTTGACAAGGGGAACATAAGTCTACCTCATCCATCCTATAAGTACATTTTACCACCGCACTCTAATCCTCCAACTCCACATGCTAAGTTTAAACATTACAAAAGTAAACATGTGGAGTCGTCCAAATCCACCAAACCATCCAACTCATTTGAGCTTCCACCTAATCAAAATCCAAACCCTAATCCAACACTTTACATCCCTCTTATCCCTCCACCATGGGAAGTTTATGTTCCACCTAATCCTAATCATGAGTCCACATCATCTACCCTCATTGTCCATCCACTATATTGTCCTTCCACACATGCCCTTGCAAAGGATGTGATCCATTGTCTACTAGCACGGAATAGACCATCCCCATGTCAAACACCCATTCATGAGCCTATCGAAGAAACTTTGAATGCCACGTCCAATTCTTCCATCGCGTGGTCCACAACCTATTGATCCTATATGTCCAAGTCAAGACCCATCACACCCTTATGTCATTGACCATCTAGAACATACCAAGCCTCTTCTAAAGCCTTCCACTTCCACTTCCACTCAAAGTCAAGAGCTATGTCAAGAGCACAATCCTAAGCATGAGGAAACATTAGTCCCTTATCCAAATCAAGATCAAACCCCTTCCATTCCACCCATCCATAACACACTTTATCCTTTCCATGATCAAGCTCCCATATATGATCAAGATCCCCTCTATTATCAAGAAGGCCATGATGATCCACTTAGCCAACCTTATGCACTCCATGGTCAAGATCTTTCCACTCCACCTATCCATGATCCACAAACATCCACTCCCCAGGATGAGGCACTTGCCTCTCAAGAAAACATAGAAGATCAAACAGATAACTTGGATCTTAACATGCATAAGGATACTCAAAATCCTAATGATCCTTCTTCATCCACCATTAATCCCATTCCAAGTCCACCATCATATCCTATCGGTTTATCAACTTTCATTCATGAGTGCTCTTCCTTAAGACAACAACCACCATTATCCACCACGTCGCTGTCTCCATCCAATAATGAGCTCAAGTCTAGTTTTCAAATCACACCTAGTCCCATTGTCAATCACATCCTCCAAAAAATGAACTACCAAGGCAAAGGCTTAGGCCTTCATGAACAAGGTATTTTGGAGCCCATCCATGTCAAAGTCCCTCCACACTCATATGACCTTGGATACACACCTCAAGGAAAACAATCTAAATATGTTGGTACTTCCTCCATTCATCCTAAGTCCACCACTTTCCGCCACAAATCACATCATATACCCTATCATATTCCCAAGACATATGTTGCCATTCCGTCCGCCTCATCCTACAAATGTCAAAAGCATGTGACCATACGCCTTCCACCATCCACTTTGGATCCACTTATTCTAACTCCTAATTTATCTTCATCCACTTTACCATCATTACTTCCAACACCTAACATTCCTATCATCCATAAATACCCTTACATTCCTAATCATGACCAACAAATGCACACATTGTCTAAACATAAAGCTTCCACTCATTCGAGCAAATCCATGGGATTCAAAAATAAACATTTGGATGCCTCCTTTCATAAAGTCAAAAAACCTAAGGGTCCTAATACCTTAGGAAACCAATCCAAAAATTCAAAGTAAGATATATTCAAAAATCTATCCAAACCCATACCTCCAAAAGCAAAGTCAAAAACTAAAATGGTTTGGGTCCCTAAGGAAAAAGCAATCACGTTAAAAGAGGCATCCACCTCTCAAAAATCCCAACCATCCTCTTCCATCCAAAAGTCCTATTTCATTCAAAAGTATCAAATTCCTCCATCCCACATGCAAAACAAAAATCATAAAAATACTAAGTCTATGTGGGTCCCAAAATGCTTACATCATCCATCCACTAAGCAAACACCACCATTGCTTCCTACACCACCTTACAATCACAAGTTTCAATGTTTATCATAGTGTGTACAACCATTTGCCATGATTCCTTCCCGCACCTCCATCACCTCATCATTCAACTATTACCATACATGTTTGCCTTATCACCTCCCTATGGTCCATGATTTTACATAAGCCTTCCATCCATCTTCTATGCATAAGTCCTACATAATCCACATCATAATCCACTATCTTGCCCTACATAATCTACATCATAATCCACTATCTTCCCTACATAATCCACATCATAATCCACTATCCTCCCAAGCATAATCCACATAATAATCCACCATCTTCCCTACATAATCAACATCAGAATCCACCATCTTCCCTCCATAATCCACATCATAATCCGCCATATTCCCTACATAATTCACATCATAATCCACTATCATACCTTTCATAATTCACTATCTACCTTATCCATCTCACTTTCACACATCTCCCTACCAACATCTAGGGGCATAATGACATTTGACATGGTCCATGCGACGGTATTCCATCTCTAATGGGACTATCACCCTTCGTGACACTAGACACTTGAGTCCCTCCTTCCATATCCACCCATCCCATTCAAAAATTAAAAAAGTCAAAAAAGGAAAAAAGAAAGTCAAAGAAAGAAAAAAAGCAAAAAAAGTAAAGAGAAATCCCTTCGTCCAATGGTGAAAACCACTGTTGGTGGTGCCTTGGATAAGTACCATGATGAAAACCTGGCAAACAGGTGTCATGTGTAGGTTGATCTTCTATGCAACTTACACTTGGGGGCACATTGTCTCATCCAACTTGTCATTTCCTTCCATACCCAATCCATACCATGGACTACAATCCTTATCCATACATATCCTATTGCATCCATTCATTCTCTCTTCTTCCTCTTGATCTTGGTAACGATTGGGGGTAAAATGTTGACACATGTTGTGGATATCCCTTGATATACCTCACCTTATCCAAACCAATCCATCTCATCATCCTATCATAGGCATTGTCATGTCAAATCATAAGTGTTCCACCTACAATGGGGCATGTTATTCCTATGTGACATAGTCCTTGGAGATCACATCCTTGCTCTCTTACATGTACATCCACTCTATCCATTATCGCCACCCCTTCTATCCATTTAGTGAATCCCATTCATTCCCTTCCACCTAGACTTGGTTTCCCCGTGTCATTGGTATTTAGCATAAAGGCTATTCAAAATTGTCATCCAATGCCATCCCCAAAACATTTCAAAAATACAAAAAATCACAACATTTCAAAAATACAAAAAAATTCAAAACATTTCAAAAATACAAAAAAACAAAACATGTCAAAATCCAAAAAAATCACAACATTCCAAAAATTTAAAAAAAATCAAAATATCCCCCAAAAGACAAAAAATCAAATATCCTAAAAAAATCCAAGCAATAAAATCAATCAACTCATCATATCCATCCACCAAATCATTCAATCCATTCATTCAAACCAATTCAATACTCACATCATTCCAACTAAATCAATTCTTCAATCAATTCTTCAAATCATTCAATTCCTCAACTAAATCATCATCATATCGGTCACATTATATCAATCAAACCAGTTCTTCAAATCATCCACAGTCCACATGGTCAAACTACATCGGCCTTTGAGCTTTCATGTAGGCAAGGCCATCTTTGATGAGCCCCTGACGCATTAGGTCAGTCCGTTAGGGCCCGTCGAGTCAACTATCACAATAAGTTATCCTTTGATGAGATGGACACTTTGATTAGACCAAAATAGTCAATCTTTCAGACAAATACGCACTGAAACCAATCCCAAACATCAAACAAGACAAGCTATCCAATCCACCAAACCAATCAATCACCTTGTGATAATCATATGTCACTATCAATCTATCCTTGTCAACCATTACATACCTTGTACGGAATGGGGCATCGTCGAAACCATGATTTTATTCCTTATATGACATGCGTCATTTACCAAAAATCATCAATCAATTCCTGGTGTTACTCGCATGGCCAACAACAATAGTATCAATCATTCATCTCACTTGCCTTAGATAGGTAGGGGCATTGTTGAAACTAGACCAGGTGTCTTATACAACATGCTTCCTATCCTGAAACCAAGCCTTCTTCATCCATTCTCAATCAATCAAACATATATCACTTGGGAAAAGGTCCAACTAGTTGTTGGTCTAGTTTGTCTTCTTTTACTAGATTGTTTTGTAGTCTCGTTCTTATGCTTCTCAAGGCAATCCCTAAGTGATGAAGAGAAGCAAGGATACAGTGGGATCTTTTCTTGGATTGTTGTTTGCGTCTTGTCTTGGCAAAATGACTGGGGCAACTTGGTGTCTTATGTGTGATCAAGATTTTATTGGGTGTGAATCAAAGACATCTTATGCATTGGAAAGAATAATTGCTTTCTTACATAAGGATTTGCATACCTCACAGTTATCTCATTGCATGTTCCAACAAGGTACCACAGTTACTATTCTGAGTCAGGGCATTCCTTGTATGTCATGTACATGTTTCACAAGGGACTACACTTTCCACCTTGGCCTTTGTCATGCCATTTTGATTGTCATCCTTTGACACAATAAGTTCTATGATGATAAGCAGAACAAATTGCAAGTGAGAAGCTCAAAATCTATCAAAGCAAGATCTCATTTCCATTCTTCTAGCCAAATCTTTCATTCCTCCACCATCATTGTAGCCTAATGTATCATTCATTTCTTCTATCCATTCCCATATCTTTCTTCCTTCACCAATCCTTTTTCATTTCAAGAGCCTACCCGTGTTTTTCCAACCTGTCTATCTTCTCAGGGGGGCACCATCATCCTATCTTTCCATCATCATCATTTTCCTCTATCCATTTACCTAGCTTCTTTGAAATGATGTTACTCAACATAGATCTCATCACCTCGAACATCATCTCAAAGAGGGGCAAAATGTAGACACCTAAAAGCGTCCTTAGGTTGTGAAACCCTAAACACTTCCACATTCTACCAGTTTTCCCTAATTTTCCTCTATGGATAATTAATTAATTTGAATTAATTAATTATCTAATCATTCACATTCCAAATATCCCCTTTCACTCACTTAATTAAATAAATCTCAATTGTTTAATTAAGGTTCACATGTCCCCTTCACTTGATTTATTCAAACAAATAAATCAACACCATCACATTATCCCTCTTCTCAAATAAATTAAATAAATGTACACCATTTATTTAATTTTAAAAATCCATTCCACCTCACCATTTATCTCAATTTAAAATTCACCTTTGTCTTCTAGTGATGAGAAAACCCTAACTCATCTCAGCCCTCCATTTGGCCTCAAAGTCAACATGTGATCCTGGCCATCCATTCAAATATGCTCTTCTATAAAACACCTCATTCAACTTCGTTTTGATCCATTATGCTCTCTTATGCTCTTAGACTCTCTCAGCTATAAAACTCTCCAACATCTTGCCATTTTCATTTAAGCTTATCTAGGTCTTTGCATAAACTTGCAAATCTGAGAACAAATATGGAAGATTGAGGAGGACAATGAAGATAAGTCAATACTAGCTTAGATTTTAGTTGTTTTCATGCCTGTTTGGTTGATTTATAAATTAGATTACACTTCATTGCAATTAAGATTTTGTAGTATTTTCATTTTTGCATGTTTGAAAATCCTAAACCCTAGCAACAGGGTTAAATATCGTGGAATCCATGCATCTACCCACTCACTTGACTCACAATTATCCCAATCACATTTAATACAACTCTGACAAAAACAAGCTAATTCTCGTGTCCAAATAGTCCATGCACATTCATCTGAGCTTTTAAGATGGCTATTGTCTGGTGGAATTTTCCTACAATAATTCCTATCACTCAGCTATTAAGATGGCTCCATTTGAGGCATTATATGGACAGAAGTACTGAACCCCTAGAAGCTGGGACAAGATGGAAGATAGGTTTAGCCTTGGTCGAGAAATGCTATCAGAGATGGAAGAGCAAGTCCATCTAATTAGGAGAAGGCTAGCGGAAGCTAATGATAGAAAAAAGAGTTATGTAGATGCTAAGCACATCGAAAGGCATTTCATAGTGGGAGAAAAAGTTCTCCTAAGGATAAAACCTCAAAAGAGTTCCATTAAATTTTGAAAGATGACCAAACTGGAACCAAGATACGTGGGTCCTTTTGAAGTTCTCGAAGAAGTCAACCCAGTAGCATACATAATTTCTCTACAACCAGCCCTTGCCATAATGCATAATGTGTTTCATGTTTCATATTTGAAAAAGTTCAGTACTGTTGATAATCAAATTCCTATGCTTGAATGGAATGCTATATAGGTGAAGGACCCAGGGGTGGTGGTGATCGATCCCATCAAGGAGCTTGAAATGCGTAAGCTACGCTTACGTAACAAAGAGATAATACAATACAAGGTCCAGTGGGACCAATATGCAGAGGAAAATGCCACCTAGAAAAACTATGATGACTTTCATGCTAGATTTCCTCATCTTTTTTGAAAAACTTATTTATTATGCTCTTGAAACATTTTCTTATTATGTTGATTAACTATTAAGACAATTAATCATTGAGGGTGATGATTCTTATGGGGGGAGATATGTCACATCCCCAACTTACAATTAGACCTAATCTTAACCTTGCATGGTATTCAAGAGGATTAATCATAGTTAACTAATTTGATATTGTGGAAATATTTGAATTAATTCTTGAATATGAGGTTAATGATTTATGATAATTAGAACTATGAAACTATTTGTCCATATGAATATTTAATTAATTTGAATTGTGAATGGATGATGATGCACTGATCATGATTTCATGGTCCTGAGTGTGAACAAGAAAATGCAACATCCTTCGAAGAAGGAAGGACAGTATCATCCTGGAGGAAGAGTTAGATGTTGGGGAAAGGGGTTAATTAGTCATATGAGTATCAAAATTTGTCCATTAAACTCTCGCTATTAGGGTGAGTTACTTTCACTCTCTCTCGACTGGTCAATTAGACTTTACTTGACATCATTTTTTTTTTGAATTGTCAAAAAGGCATTGGTCGCCGGGACATCATGTTGAGTTGTTTGTTGATTTGGGAAAAGTTACCAGGGACCCTTTGGTTCTATTCTTTTTTTCCGCATTTTTCTTAAAGTCTATGTTTATTTGATTATCTATGTTTTGGGGTGAACAATGCTTTCTAGGGGAGAAATGCTCCACCTCGTAGTCGCATCGTAAGTATGTAAACCTAACTAATAGATTTGATATTATTAACACTTATGTGTATTCCTAAACCTTTGGATAAGTGTGTAAGTATACTTATATACATAATTCTTTTGGTTGAATTTTTTTTTGAGGCTAAATATGAATGATAATCATATTAACAATTTTTTTAAAGTTGTTATAAGATGGTGGGGGCACTCAGCTAGTCATCACCCATGAGGAGTGGGAAGGAGGGTGGTAGTTGAGTGAGCCCTATTTCCATTCCTTTATCCTTGCCAACTGATCAAATGATGGAAAGGTGGTAAGCCAAATCTTAGGAAAGATAATCTTATTTGGTATGCATGCGTAAAGAATTAGTTATCACCGATTGGAAGGAAAGGGACTTAACTCTCTTATTTTTTTTGGGCAAGTATTGTTTGGTAAGTTGTCTTTGGTGTATGTAGCTGGTAGATATGACTCTTGAAGGAGAGGGATAGATAGTTTTCTTCATGCTGGGACACCGTGGTTACAACAAAAGCTCAAGAAAGCTGAGCTAAGAACTGTGTAAACCTTGAGCTAACTCTTACATTCGAGAAAACTCCAGTTTAGGTATAAACTAAAGCTCTGCATTCTATATCCATTATCCTTATTATTATAATTCTTCTATCATGCATTAGAGAGAAAGAGTCAACGGTGTCGACATGCTCAGAAATGCAATGTTATTCTATGGCATACAAAGCCGTAATGAACTTGTATTTGTTTTTTGTGTAGTAAGAAGGTGAATAATTGTTTCTTTTATCATTGTTATGGTCACTTGACTAGGTAACATATGTGGAATGCATACGTAAATCTCACGGTGCGCTGTTAGATAGAGAACTAAACTCTACATAAAACTTTTATTTGTTACATCATCGTATGATGATGGTGTCAATGGGATAAATGTTATCATTGAACACCTGTGTTAATACCCGATAGGGTTATCATTTTTGTTAATCAGCTTTCGAGCCCTGAACTTGTTATGATATTTCATAATGCTTGGTTGGTAGCTGTGAAGGCTCAAAGTCTTTTTTCAAGCTCTAAAGCTCGAAAGCGCGACTGCTTTTTAAATGGCTATGATAGCCGAGAGCCTAGAATCATGCATTTAATAACTAGAAATTTTCTTATGATAAGAGTACGAACCCTATTATGGTAATGGATGATTCAGTCTTGATGAAAAACTCTCTTTTGAAACCATTGTTATTAATATTAACACTATCACCTCGAAGTGAAAGATGCAAAACATTGACTGTGTATAATGAGTCCTTTGTGCATGTAATGTACTTTGATATTATAATGTTTCTCATGGGAATGAGAAGACTCATATGGTCAGGTTATTATCTTTTGACTCCTATGGGTTGAGTCATATCAACATAGTATGTTATGTAATAGTACATGAATGCCTTCCTTTCGAATGGCTAAGTTTCTTCTTTAAGAATTTGGAATCATGAAGGTCTCTTGAGAAAGAACCTAGTTAAAGGAAACTGACTCTATGAGTCTTTACAAGTTCACTCATTGACATTATGACTTAAAGGTAAAACTTGAGTTGAGGTAAACAATAGATAACTCCAAGCCACTATGGTTAAGTGTGGAGAACATGATTTAAATCCTTCTTTTTGAAAACAAACATGGGACAAAGTGATGTGGAGTCTCTAGTTCTTGGTTGTTTATGTAACAATAACCCTAATAATGGGTTATCAAGATAGAAGTCAAAAGTTCAAGAAATGGACTAAGATGTTTTGAACTTATTGATCTAGACCGAGAAGGGTCAAATTATGAAACTGTAGGACATGACAGCTTATAACTCAAGTCGAGGTGGTGGACATATGACAATATTCATTGTGTAACGTTCATGTATATAAATCTTTGGCCAAAGTAATGCATCCATCTCAGCATGCATTGTCAGTCCACAGTGCTCTAGATGGCATGGTGTCTCTAATAGTGTCATACATAGTTAGAGTGGGTCTATAGTTGTGTGACCAAGAGGCATTATGAAGGACACAACACTAGATACTTAGATGGCTAACTTAACGGTTCCTAATATCTAACCCTTCTACGAAGGGTAGGGCCACTTCTAGTTAAGAAGTTGAGCAGGGGACCACAGGTTCGTGGTTCATGGAAAAGAACTGGGATGATGCTCTCTTTCCTAAGCATGAGACAAGCTGAGGCTTATGAAGATAGATGTCAAATGTTCCAGATATAGTGTTTTTCATTTTATGATTTGATTGTCAATTGTAATGTATAATTTGATATATGATGCCTTGAGCATAAAATGTACATGCATAGTGAAAGTTATTCACAAAAGTAATGTAATTGATTATTGAAATTGTAAGCTATGTTATATTTTGTTTAGAATAACATGCTTAGTTGTTGAAATGATAATGAATCATTATTGTTTAACTTTGATTCGAATAATCATGTTGTTAGCTAATCTCTTGATTAAGATGAATGTTTGTATTAATCTTTGAGCATTATGGAATGAGATGTTACAATAGAAGAGGGACATGCCCCTATATGTAATAATATGTATATATACACTAAAAGGTGAAAGATGGAGTAAGAGATGGAAGATATAAGGATATAGAAAGAATAGAGAACATAGAAGGATATATAGAAGATAGATAAGAGGTAGAAGAGTTTGTATGAAAGAGGAATATGCAACACTTTGTGTGCTCCCCCTATTTGAACCTCTTAATCTCCACCATTTTTAGAAAAAAATAGTAGTTTAGAAACTAGATTCTGAGCACTACAAATCTTTTTCTTATCACATCTTCTAATTTTGAGTGTGACTATCTTCAATTTCTCATTCAAGATTAGTTTTTACTGATTTGAAAAAAAATTGGCCACTTTTGACCCCCTTTTGGTCCCCCATTTCCATGCACATACAATATGTGTTGGCCCACAATTGTCGTTAAACCAAAATGTCAACCTGTCAATTTCTGATACAAGCGCTAGAGTTAATGAATCCATGGGAGGCGGTTAGTCCATGTCACGAATCCCACGGGGAGCACTGACCATTTGCCAACAAACTCCCCCAACATTACCTAGGGTGATTCAAACCCACGACCTTTCGCTCTAATACCAATTGTTGGCCCACGATTGTTGTTAAACTAAAAGGTTGACCTATCAATTTCTGATATAAGCGCCAGAGTTAATGAATCAACAGGAGGCGGTTAGTCCATGTCATGAATGCCATGGGGAGCGCTGACCATTTGCCAATAATATGTATATATAATGTGTATGTTTTCATATGTTTCTCATGGGATTTGAATATATCTATCCCAGTAGGTGTTTAGTGGTATTATATATCAACATTTATGATACAAAGGTAGCCTGCACCACCATCAATCTGTCTCCCCTAGTTGATTTTGACTCTACATTCAACTCTATAGATTTCCAAAGGTACCAGTGATTATATTGACATTTATGATTTCATATTTTATGTATAAAAAATAAGATATTTGAATAATAAACATATTTCCAACTATAAAACATGCTCATCTTGTTCTACATGCACATAACAACTATGTACATTTTCATATGTTTCAAACTGGGCTTTCAATATTTTTATTCCAGTGGATGCATAAGGGTACCAGGTGTGCAGACACACACATACAAACATGAAAAATATGAATCTTAAGCAAATTTACAACCATAAAACATGCTCATCCTATTGTACATATAAATTGATTAGAACTCTCTTTGTTACTCTTACAATTGTTTGTAAATCAAAATTACACTCACACATGAATATATGAATCATAAACATATATCGAACTGTAAAACATGCTCATCAAATTGTATGTGTGTGTGTGTGTGTGTATATATATCAATTATGTATACTTTCACATGTTTTTCCTATGTGTGAGTGCAATTCTAATTTTCAAAGACTTGTAAGAGTAACAAATAGAGTTCTAATCAATTTATACATACAACATAATGAGCCTATTTTATAGTTGGATATGTGTTTCCATTCAAAGGATTTCAGTAATACTAATTGCAATATATTGAAATGCTTCTTACACATTATGCACAAAATCATTGGAAATGAAGAACAAAGCCCAAATGAGAACTAGGCATGGTGAAAAGAGATTATAGATGACACTCCATTCATATAAAAAAGGTGTGATGCTACAAATAAATGAAGATGATGAAGTTATTCCCATTGCAAGACCAATCAAACTAGTAATCCAAGTGAATGCATTTGTTACATCATAGAAGATTTTAGTGTAGTGAGAGTGGTCAACAGATGATATGGAAGCCACCATGAGAGATGTTGAAGAAAATGGATATTCAACTAGGAGTTAACAAAAAATGGGTACTTCTAACTAGCATGTTGACAAATTAGTTGGCTGGTGTTACTATGACTAAAAGGAAAGGTCCCCTCATAGTTTTGAATGAAGAAGAGGAAAAGAATATTGAATGGTCAAGGAGATGGCTGAAGTTGGCCATGGCCTTGAAATAATTAGTTTGAACGCTGAAGTTGTGCAGATTTTCTAAATAAGGCCAAACCCATTCAAGGATGGATTCTCAAGTAAATCTTGGTGGACTGAGTTTAAAAATAACAACATGATCTTAGCAAGAGGACAAAAGAAGGACTTGATAGAGATAGAGCACTAAATTTGAGGCATGTAGTGGTGACCAGTAATGTTCTATGACACATTATCAAGATCTTATGTTGCTAATCCATATGGTCCTTACAATATTTGGAACTGCGATGAGATTGGCATTCAAGCTAGTTGAAATGGAGAAATGCGAGTGCTTTCCAAAAGAAGTAGTAGAAGTATTTCGTACATAATTTACTCAAGAGCTGAGAATGGATCATAATTTTATGTTGTGTTAATATAGTTTGACAAAGAAGTCTTGGTTTTTTCCTTTATAAGAGAAAGAAACAAATGAAAAATTACATTGTTGGTTGTGAACCAAGTGCATACATGGATGACAAAAGGTCTATTTCCAAATTGGTTGCACCATTTTGCAAGATCACTTCTTAGTGGTGTTTCACCCACTAATAGACACCTATTGATTTTTGATGGCCATGGAAGCCATGTTGCCTTCACAACCATTTAGGAGACAAGGTCACTTGATATTGACCTACTAACACTACTAGCCCAAACATCTCACAAATTGTAACCACTGGATGGAAGTGTCTTTTCAGACTTCAATTCATATTTTAAGAGTGAAAGAGCAACATAAACTTCTAAGTATCCCAATTTAGATATTAAAAGGGAAGAATTAACACAAATTGGTAGCCTCACCTTTTAGAAAGCAATGATTGTTGATAACATAAAATTTGGATTTAAGAGGACATGTATATGGCCCCTTAATCTAGATGCTTGATGGAGGATATGCATCCCAATGACACATTTCAATTCATTGCACCAAACGAGTATTTTGCTGCAGGGAATATTCTAAGTCTTTCAAGTATTGATGTACTACATTTAGAGGTTGAATGGACAAAGCCAAACCCTCCAAGGGGGGTTACTATGTTAAGCTAGTCAATGAGGAATTGTTGTAAGAGAAACTAATGTTTTAATAGACCAACATAGTCAAGAGGAAGAGGAACTTAGTCTTCCCATTGAACTAGAGTGAACATGATGGTTGTCGGAGGGGCTACAAATATTGGTATTCCTTTGACTATCAATGAAGACCAAAGCCTTTCATTGCCATCTCCACCAAACACAATGAATGCATCTCCATTCGTACACTTCTATGCTAATTGTGGAGATTGGGAAGTGAGGGAAGATGTTGTTGAATTGGGAGGAGCTCAAGTATTAGAGGGAAATGTTAGTGAGGGCCAAGTTGAAATTGAAGTAGAATCCAACCAATCATTGGGAGGCCAAATCAGTTCCAACATTAGCCAGTTCCTTAAACTGCCTATTCATCTAGTGAAGAATACCTCAAACCATCAAGTTAAAAGTGGAATTCGACTAAGTAGACAATCTCAACTGCTCACTACAAATGACTACATGAAACTATTGATGGAGAAAGAGGATAAGAAGAAAGAAATCCAAGAGTTGAAACTTAAGAAGAGAGAACAAATTGAAGAGAGAAAGGTTGCCAAAATTGCTATTAGAGACAAGGAGAAATTAAAAATGGAAAAGGAACTTCAATGACAAGCAAATGAGCTACGGAAAATTCAACAAAGGAAAGAGAAGGAATAGAAAAAGGAGAAACATAGGATTCAATGGGAACAAGATAAAAAAGAAAAAGGATTGGAAAAGGCCAAAAAACAATTGGAAAAGCAAATCCATTTGAGCAATCCATTAAATCCCTTTCCTAAACAACATGCTATATTCAGGGACTTGGTAAGTATTAATTGTCCTTAGTATTCTACAACAATGCCTAACTCAGCTTTTACCCAAGGCCATTCAAATACCAGTGCTATAGCTTCTCTTGAACAATAACCATGGAGGACCATTTGACTGAGAAAGGTTCACCAAGCAACAACACATCAACAAACCCAATGCCATCATCAGGATTCTCCTTTCCACCATCAGTGATACGAATGTTAACTTGTATGGTGTGGATACTTTTCTGGGAGGCATGTATGCCATTGTCAAGTTAAAATAGCATGATAGATTGCATGCCATTTTGTTTAGCCACTTAATGTGTTAATACCATATGATTGTATGGAAACATATATGTTGAAGTTCTATCATCATTTTGAAGGTCATCCATATATATACAATGAACCAAGTTTTTCACATTCATATATATATATACTTGAAATGAAATCTTTTTTCAATGCCTCCCTCAAATTTATAGTAGAATACTATTAGCACAAGTACCTTTTCTTTTATAATTTGAAATATAAAATGAAACAAAATTCAAGTTCTAGATTTATATATCCATATACAATGAAATTAAATAAAAGTTTCAAATTTATATACCCATTTACAATGAAATTAAAAGTTTTAGATTTATGCTTATCTTATAAAGCCTTGTATGCTTCCTCTACTTTCCCTAGAGAAACATGATAATGGAGTTGAAAACTTTGTGTTGTGCAGGATGGATATTAATGCTTATCTTCCCCACAGTCTTTTGCTATGATCAGTGTCTTCACAAATCGAAAGTATCCTATTACTCTTCCTCTGACTCTGTCAATGGTAAGTGTAAATTTAATAAACCCTTAAATCTTTTTCTTGGCAAAGTAGCTTATCCATGGATTTAAATAATAATTCTATTGTAAATTACAGTGGGAGCATGTGGATACCAGTCCTTTGCAGCAACCTTGAACAGTGGAGATGTGGCCACAGTGAGCGCCATAATATATAGGGAAGGGGTTGGATGTGGCAGCTACTATCATGTAGGAACTAATCAGTCAAATTATCTTTTGCTTTTTCTTCTTCCTTGGGATCAGCAATAAGAGTAAGCTAGTTTAAATTGTTATCTTGTGTAGATATGATGCACATACTTAGCGATTTGCAGGAAATCAAGGGTAAAAGTTGTGGTTTCAAACTTCACCAAAAATAATCATACGCATTTTGTGTTGCCCAGTCACACCTTCTCAAAGCTGGCACAACCCACAAAGTCTTCTCATCTTATCAAGATGGGCATTGTGGATAACGAGTACAAATGGTGAGTAATTGGTGATACTTCATTATTTTGAATTTTCACCATCCGGTCACAAAAGGCAAAATAGTGTTTCAATTTTACTTCAATTTTGATACTTCATTTATTTTGTTTTATCGATTTTAAGGGATATGGGTCGTTTGACAAGAATCTGCCTTCTTATTTTCTTGACAGAATACTATGTGAGTATCCAGGGTAGAACATGACAGTGAAAATAGACAAAATAAGCAATTATCCTTACTTTCTTGCCGTGCAATTTCTATATGAAGGAGGCCAGACAGATATCTATTGAAAATAGGATAGACAACTGAGCAGGGGGGAATCAGTTGTCACAAAACTTTTATCTTTTGCTGCATTTAAACTTCTTTACGACTTATAAGCAAATGAATGATATAACCATGAAACAATGAATCAACAACATATGAGCATAAACATAATCAACACATAGAACACCAGGATTTTTACGTGGAAACCTGGTTAAGGGAAAAACCATGGTGGGGGTTAACCCACAAGAAATTATACTGTGTTAAAAGTATTACAAATGGGGAAGGCACATGCCTTTGCATGCATTGCCCAGAGCTCACTACTCAAGGAGGCTCCCTGCCTACAAAATCAATTACAAGAGTTCACTGGAATGTTTGAATTGAGGAACAACATCTAACAATGCAGAATTACAGTTCCAGTTATGCACAATACACTAACTTTACACACTTCATCCCTTTCTGCCCTGCTTCACTGCTCTGTCATGATCTGGAGCTTAGATCTCCTCACTTCGCACCTAATCCTGCTATTCTTCTCACTTCTCTCTTCATATTCCCTTTCATTCTCCATCAAATGCTCAAACTCATTGATTATAAATATCTACTACATGAAATTGCATCACCTATAGTTGGCCTTAAGAAGAACTTAGAGACTTTTTAAGAACACTATTCTGTCAGTTGAATCCATGCACAAATACCAATGCAAACTAAAACTTATGCATTCAAGTCAGCACAAATGTCGACTAATAACACTGGATCTCACAAATTTCTCAACCAACAACTTTTCATAATTCGTACAATGATCAAACACCAAGTCGGTATGTTCTTCACTGGACTGAACTGCCTAACCAAAACCCGATACTCAAATGCATGTAACTTTCAATCCCTTCATCACCGAAGGCTAAAATCTTGAATTTAGGTAGCCCTGATATCCCTTAACATTCCATCACATCCCCAACACAATGTGATTACTTGTGGGGGAATGCCAACTAATATGATGAAACCTGTCAAATGCTATGTTCCTGTCTATCCGGACTTAGACTATTCTGCAATCTATCTTTTGGTATGATCCACTGATGCAATGTAGATGTGTAAGATAGATTTAGTTGCCATCAATGACAACACCTGACATGCCTAGCAGTCTCTCTTGCCAATAATCTCCCCCTTTGGCATTGATGGCAACACTAAGTGAAAAATGACTAAGTGTTAGAACAACTCCCCCTTACTTTATACACTTACGATTTACAATGCCCCCCCTTAGATTAATTCTTCATTTTTTACTACTTTTCCTCTCCCCCTTTGACATCAATGGCAAAGGCTGGGATCCACATACCAAAATTTATGCCAAAACTCTATGTACGTACTTTGAACATGCAGTCTTTAAGCCTTGTTCATCAAGAAAAAGATATCACCAAAAGTGTTTTTTAGCTGAGTCAATTCACTGTCCCAGTTCTTCTTTATGCTGCCCAAAATGGATATATGTCCACTAAACAAAAATGCCTGTGATTCTACCTTTTGAAGATCAGAAGGATCACTAGTAGTAGCAGCGATTTGGGATTCTGCTAATATATCATACATAGTCTCCAACTTAGGGGAAATCAGTCCATGGAGCTCATCCAATCTACCCAAAACTTTGGCCTTAAATTATTTCTCCAAATTGGTCAATTCATCATGCAAAATCACTACTTGACATTCTTTGGTTATTACAGACTCAATTAGAGGACTATAGGATTGAGAGATGTTAGACAATTTAAGCTCTAAGTCCTTAATCTTCTTCTCAATGTCCTCAACAGCTTTGGATTGATTTAGACAAAACTTGTAAATCTCTGCACCTTCAGAGAGGGCATTTTGGATACTCTTTATGTTAGTATCAACCCTCGTTCTATCATAACCAATTATCTTCTTTATTTCAATAAACCTCATCTCATTAAATTCATTTATGACTTTAACTTCTACTAACTTCTCTAAGGTTTCAAAATGAGAACTTACAAAGTTTATCAGATTCTTTAACTGACTGGAAGGAGAGTCAGATGAATCCTTTTGAAAGGTTGGCATAATCCTTTCCAGAATTCTGGAGGCAAGACTAAGCAACTCACTGTCCTCAATATGAGTTTTTAAAATCTCCTCTCTTGCTTTTGCTTGTGCCACAGAAGCTAGATTCATCTTTTGTAGAGGGGAAAGAGTGTCAAAATTGATAGGTCCTTGAATTATCTCTGGTTCATCAAACTCAAGCTTGTCTTTCTCAAGTAGTTTATTCACTACATCTGTAGTGTCTCTTGCCAAAAATGCAGCTCCATTTTTCAAATCCTTTCCAGTACTGTCATCTTGCTTTTGCTCTTCAATATTCTCTGGTGTTTCTCCATCTTGTTCATCCTTGTCCTTTACCTCTTTTGTTTCTTGGTCTTTATTCTTCATGGAGTCATCTTCACCAGGAGCATCCATCTCTGTATATTCTTCAGCAGATTGGTCTAGAGGAATTTGAGTGTCCTCTACACCATCAAAATTAGCTTCCTCTACCATCTCTTCATCTCCTTTATTTATAATTTCATCTTCTGAAATAGAGATGTCATCTTGTTGTTCACTTTCTATCAGCTCCTCAACAATTGGAATGGATGCATCATCAGAGTCAATCGGTTCTTCTGTGACAATATTGAATTTATTTTTGTTCAAATCTTTCTTCAAAATTTTCTCTGTTTCTTTGACTACCTCATCCAGTTCTCCAATCATCAACTTATTAATCCAGATTTTGCTTCTGAATTCCTCTTTGACCTCTTTGAAAATTTTATCTGCTTCTTTTTTGGAGATCACTGAACACAGACTGGACATTATATGTTCCCTCAGCTCCATATCCTTTGATTTGGCAGCTTCTTTTCTTATTTCCAAAATGTCTCTAAAAATTTTAGGAACTTCTGACAAAATCTCCACCAGTGCTTAGTTGAATACATTCAAATATTTGATAGTAGCATCCTCCAAAATTCTTTTGTCAGCATCACTATAATGATCATAGAATTTAGTCATTAGTTTTAGGTTTCCATCTACAATTATTGTTTAAATAATATCCTCCACAGAAGGAATTGGCTTCTTAACACCAGCTCCTAGCTTATGCCTTTTGCTTGACTTTGTGCTTCCAGAGGGCTTCTCTGTAGACACTTTAGCAGCTTTAGTTCTGGAGGACTTCAACTCTTTAATTTTGTCATTTGAGTTAGTTTCTTCTTCATCCTGTTTTTCAACACTGACATATGTTCTTTTGCCCTTAACTTATGTCTTTATTCCTTCCTTACCAGTAGGTTTTTCTTTGGATTTTTCTATAGAAGGAGAGGGTGATGCACCAGAGGTTGAACTGGAACTCCTAGTAGTTCTTGATTTGGAAGGAGGTTCTACCGGAACACTTCCCTATTCCCTATCCTGCTTCTCCTTCTCAGCTTTCTCTGTTCTTTCCCTGAATTGCTTCACAGCTTCCTTAGTAAGACCTAGATTCTCAACCAACTATTCAACTTCTTTTCTCACACTCTTTTTGATTTTAGGAGCCTTGAATTCAAGATGCAATTTTTTAGAAATTTCTTTATAAGTTCCAAATCTCTCTTCAGCTGGATCCCTAGGTTGACTTAACAAGTGTTGTGCATATAGTTCCAACACATGCCCATTCTCTTCATACCCCATGGGCATGATCCACACAACTCTAGGCTTTGCTACTTCCATTTTGCATTGATCAGTAGTAACCATAAAACAGATTATGTCCTTGTATTTTTTAACCATGGCCCTAGGTATTCTATCCCTAGCTTGCATCATACTCTTGAAGTTTTTGAAGAATCCCCACAGTGCAGTCTTTTGTGCACCATAACTACCCAAACAACTCAACAGATTCCTAATTTGGACTACTATCGGTTTGTCATTGGACCAATAGATATTCTTGTTTCTCGGAAACTCGCTCAAGAAATAAAAGAAAAGACACATAATTAGCGTACCATATTTGAATGAGTGCTTTTTGTCCTTCTTTATCTTGCTTAAGTTTTCCATGAGCTGGTTTAGCAATAGTTCGCAGAGATCATAGTTTGCATTTTCTTTCACCATCTGATATACAGTATAGATGGTTGTTCCAGACACTAAATTTTCTCTGCTCGAGTAATATATTCTGTATCATATTACCATTGATGTAAATCTAACCCCATGATCCTCAATTTCATTTATAGTCATAGCTCTCTTGTCAAATTTTGATCCAGTTGCCTCTGTGACTTATTGATTCTTTATAGCCTTCAATTGAGGCAAAGTACCAGTGGAATTCAGTCCTGTAACTACCCTTATTGCATCTTTTGTAATCTTGAAAGGATGATTCAGCCATAAGAACTCATCATGGATAAGGCTCAGGACATACTGAACCCATTCACCTTCTGCGAAATTTGGAAACTCAACAACCTTTATGAATTTCTTATCTTCCAATGCTTTGTACTCCGGTTTGAGCTCTAAATCATCATATGTCAAGTGATTCATGAATAGTTCACCAAACTTTGAGTTGCCATGCTCTTCTAGAGGTGTGAATATAGGCCCTAATGTCCTCTATATGAAGAACTCCATATGGATCCCCAGAGAATGCTCCCATCAGATCGATTTCAGTGGATTTGAAGGGGTGCTTTTTAAACTTTGGCCTAGGTCGCTTAGTGATATTCACAACTAGAGGTGTAGCCATTGAAAAAGATTACAAGTTCAAAGCTTCACAGGAAAATACCTTTTTCTTCATAGAGTTAGGGTTAGCTGTCGAATTTGCGTGTCGCACTTCGAATCTTTGAAATATCGGCTCAAGCGCTCTTCTTCTTGTTTTCTTTAAATGCAAAGTGATTCAAATGTTGAATGAATGACTTTTTATTCTCCGCAATCAATTGCATTAGCTTCTTTTCTTCCAGAATTTGCTTCAATGGATCTGAAATAGGTTTCTTTAACTTTATTCATCGTGCCAGATTCAGGCACCCACTTACTAGCTAGGGGAATTAGATTTTCAATGCAACTCCCCTTGAGCTAGAGCTCCTGATTCAATTCTTGGAGAAAATATCATCACTGGATTCTGGTGGTGACCCATTGTCAATTTTTATTTCACCTTTCATCACCCGTGTTTTGTTCATTTCATTTTAGATCTCATTCAAATCAACTTTTCCCTTACCTTTGTCCAACTTCTACTCTATTTTTCCTTTACATGCCTGTGAGTTCTCCTTTTTACTTTTGCAAAATTTAGCAATGTGTTCAGATTTGTTGCAGTTGAAACACAATCTTATTTTTCCTGACAATTCCATGTTGGAGCAGGTTTAGATCTGCATTGCATTGCAATATTCCCAAACTTATTGCAAGTAAAACATCTTCCATTGAACACTCATTTGTTCTTAGGAGGATTCCTTGATCCACTTTTGCATTCCTCAGCCTTATGACCTATCTTTTTGCAATTAAAGCATTGACCAGAGAAATATGATGCATTTTGATTCACTTGACTTTGCATTGATTAGCTCTATGACCATACTTATTGCATTTGAAACAATTGCCATTGAAAGATGGATACCTTTAAGCATTAGGTTTTCTTACTGAAGGTCTTCTAGGAATCCTTCTTTGATTTCTTGCATTAGAATTTCTTTGACCAGATCCAGAGCTTTCACCTTTCTCAAATCCCATACCATGCTTATCATTTGCCATCTTCTGGTTATCAAGAAGCACCTCAAGTTTAACTAAACTTATCTTGAACTTCTCTTTGTACTCATTTGCAGCTTCTAATTCATGTTTGAGAATAACAATTTGCCTTTCAAGTTCTTCCTCATTGTCCCTGCTTTCTTGTAAATTAGACTCTAAATGGCCAATTATTCTGTCCAATCTGTAGTATCTTCTGTTCTTTCAGAGATTGATTCAGTTTTTCTTCAGTCTTCTTCCTTTCTTAAATTTCCTTGGTTAGCCTCATCACCCCAGATTCCATCTCATGTTTTAGGATAACAAATTATTTTGTTAACTTCTCACATTCCTTTGTGGGTGTGTGCAAGAAGTTGTGTCCACTTATTGGCCAAAAAGTGGAAGTGTTTTCCCTGATTTTTAGAATTTGTCACATTTGACCTAAAAAATTGAAGCACTTAAAGGTGGAATCTTGAAAAAAGTCACTAAATATGAAATGTAGTACTCAGAGTCTAGTTTCCAAATATGTAATTTCTTTCAATACCCAGATGATAGAAATTGATTTTGAATAGGCGTTTCTAAAAACCACTGTTTAAAAGTCATTTTTTTTACTATACCACGTACGTGTACGTCATCCATATTTTGACCTAAATAATCATATTTTTGAAAATCCTTTTGGGAAAAGATTTGTAACTCACTGAAGCACTAAAGTACGTTTTCCTACAATTTTTTTTACAAAAAATATTTTAATAAAAAGTTATTAAAATACTAAAAAACTCTGATAATTAAAGTTTATGGACCTATTTCATTAGAAATTGATTAAAAAATAGAAAAATTAATCTAATTCTAAAAAAATTACATATTTGGAATCTACACTATCTGATCTATAATGGGTTTTAATTTCATCAAAATATTCTGTAAAATAGACCTTCAGATATATGCCCAAAGTCAATATTTTGTTGTGACATTGACAGGACCTTCAAGAACCTTCAAGTTGTGGGTCAAACCAGGTCTAGAGGTCAGGTTCGGGTCCCCAAAGCATTTCCCAAACTGGGTTACAAAGCAAAACCCGAGCTTAAAATTTAAATTTTAAATAACGGGATCCCGTTTTATAAACAGGATCCTGTTTAGTAAACGAGATCCCGTTTTATAAACAGGATCCTGTTTAGTAAACGGGATCTCGTTTCTTATTCCACTAGTGCAAAACAAAATGGGATCTCGTTACTTACTCCACCAGTGCAAAACAAAATGGGATCCCATTTATTATTTGTCTATTTTTTTAATAAGATTGTACTATGATTGTCAGCCCTGCAACTTGCTCTACAGTATGACCAACAACGACAATTGCAACATTCTCTACCATCTTTTTTTCTTTTACAGGTCCATCAACTTAGAATATTGTTTGAATTTTGATAGAAGCCATCGTTGATACACTATTTGAGCGAAATTTTGTTGACTTGGTACTTGTTTGAAGGACTTGAACAAAGAAGAAAGGCTTTCAAGTTTTTTACATTCATTTGTACATGTTTCATAAATTTTTTAATCATGGGATCACAAAGTCGTAATAAGAGGAAAGATAGGAAGATATTAACCCCTGAAGAAATTGAAACAAAGAGAAAGGAGGCAAAAAGACAAAGAGATAGAAGAATAAAGATTCAATCAATGAATAATCTTGAAGCATCCAATTCCACAACTATTGAAGATAAAAATATTGAGGAGACCATGGATGTAGACGATGCAAATTTGCAAGAGGTGAATGTGGAAACTAATACGATTATACAAAGTACTCCTGGTATGTCTTGAAATCCCTCTATCAATGCTATGGAGAATGTTTCAATAGGCACAAATCCAGGTACTTCTTCAAATCCACCTTTTAATGAAATGGAAATAGTGTTGATAGGAGATTTAAAACAAGCTGGATATAACAATGTTGAGATTGATAATATTCGTAGAGATCGAAATTTGAAACAAATTGTTGTTAAAAATGAAAATGAAAATCCTTTTGTTGAAAATGAAATTGAAAACCAAAATCGTTTTGTTGCTGAAAATGAAAATGAAAACCGTTTTGTTGTTGAAAATAAAAATGAAAAACCTTTTGTTGAAAATGAAAATGAAAACCGTTTTGTTGTTGAAAATGAAAATGAAAATCCTTTTGTTGAAAATGAAAATGAAAACTATTTTGTTATTGAAAATGAAAATCATTTTGAAGTTGAAAATGAAAATGAAAATCCAAGATGTGATGTTGAAAATGATAAAAAATTTTTAAAAATTGAAAGAGATGTTTTGGATAATCTTCCTGGTAAAATTTCTTGGAAACAAATAAGAACACATGCCAATAGATTATACAAGGAATTTTTTTATCGTAAAAAACTATCGTTTCAATGTCAACTAATGATGCAATTAATGAGAATGTGGAAAATGAGAAAAGTAATGAAAATGTTAGACATTTTTGTTAAACCAAGAAGAAAAGATCAATCACTAAAACATGATATGTCTACTGTTGCTAGTGCCATTGAGTCTATTGGAAGTAATAGTCGATCCAAAGATAAGAATGCAGTAAGATGAGCTATAACAATTGCTATAGTGAATAAAACAACTTTGAATAGAAGAATGGTAAGCAATATTAGTGGAATTCTAAAAATACATCCTAAAACATTGGTAAGAGCGGCAAAAAGAAGAGAAAGTATAGAAAATGATCCAATTAACCAATGTTGGAGTTTTAGTGGTTGACTCCTGAGATTTGACATGAAACTAAATGTTGAAATCAGATATTTGATCGAAAAATATTGGCATGATAATACTAGGGTATCATCTAATGCTAGAGATGTTTTAAAATTAAGAGTGGGGTCCAAAGTTCGCGATCCTCATCCAAAACACCTATTAGATACAACACAAATTGAATTTTATAGAAAATTTTGTGATGAATTAGTGTTACCTGGTAATATTAAAATAAGTCAAAGATCTTTTGAAAAATGCAAACCATGGTATGTAAAGATTAATAAGCAACAAATATCATATTGTTGTAAAATGCATGTTCAATTTTGTTATTATTATGATGTGTTTCAACATATACGTTATACTTTACATAGTAACATGATTATACATGAATGTGATATTAATATGCCAACTGAAGCAATAAAAGAGTTTATATCAAGTTTGTTCTATGAAAGATCTAATGAAAAATTATTTTATTTAAGTTCATGTATTTCTAGACAATGCACTAGTTGTGGCAATCTTTCTTTGTTAAGAGTTTGTATGCATGAAAGTGTTGAAAATGATTTTGGACAACAATTAGTGGATGTTAAAATATTTAAGAATGTTGAATATTTTTTAAAAGATGGAAATTTTGGAAAGCGTTGTGATTTAATTATAGAAAAGGTTAGTGTGCATGCATTCATATCAGAATTTAAGAGTAAAATTGTACCAAAATATGTCAAGCACTCTCAACAAGCTCGATGGCTCGATGGACAATTTTGTGAATGTAGAAAAACAGTTGGTAGTATACTATCAGTGGTCGATTTTGTGGAAAACTATACTTTAGCTCCGCAAGAGGAAATTCAATCACAATATTACAATTCAGTGCAAGTTGCTATGTTTGTTCATATTGTTTATAGACATGCAGATGATAGTACAGAGAATGATAGAAAAGTTTTGAGGGAGTATCATTTCTATTTGAGTGACAACCGGTTACACTCATCAGAGTTTGTTCAATTTTGTTTCAATATATTTTATACAAATTTAAGAGAAAGAGGAATCCAGATGACTGAACATCTTATATGGTCAGATAATTGTACGAGGCAGTTCAAGAATGCTCAAATGTTCTGTTGGTTAAGTAGGGCTCACAAGGAGAATAATGTCCAACATATGTGGAATTTTTTTGAAGCTGGACATGGTAAAAGAGAACATGATGGAGCTAGTGCATGTGTTAAAAGAATTCTTGCTAGACAACAATTGAAATTTGAGGATGCAGTAAAATTTAAAGATGCACGTGGGATTGTAGATTGGTGCAATACAAGATTATGTACACCTGGATCAAGCGAGTACTCTACAGTTCATCGATTCTTTTGGTTGGTTGAAGAAGAAAACATTCTACCTAGACTTGATTGTCAGACAATCAGTGGATCTACTAAATGACATTCATTTAGGAGTTCAAATGCAAGTACATGGACTATCTGGACAAGGGAGCTTGCATGTTTTTGTCAGTTTTGTATTTCAAGAGATTGGGAAGCATGTGAGAATACAAAATGGGTTGAAGAGTGGAAGCAAAGACCATTGACACTTGCACAAGCACACAATCAAAATGAAACAATAATTGAAGACAATGATCAACTGTTTGCATCAGACGATTATGACTGTGTTTTAGACCTTGTACAAGAAGGTAATTTAATTCAAATTATATTTCATTTTATTTCACTTCATTACTAATTTGTAGTGCTTTTATTTATATTTATATGTGTACATATGAATGCATGTATGTTGATTGGTCAAATTTTATGGACATGTGCAAGTTATTGAATCAAAATTTGTTTGTAGGACATGTGTATGTTATTGTTGCACCAAAGAAGAATGAAGAGGAAATAGAATATTAGTTGGCTCGTTGTGTGGAGACTAAACATAAGTTAACAACACCTCAAGAAGATGATGGATTTCCTTATCCAATAGGTTTGGTGATCCCCTTAAGACATCCCCTTAAGCAAATTTTAAGAACTTCTTTGATCCCCTTAAGCAAATTTTAAGAATTTCTTTGATGGTGGTGGTTGTTGGCACTTGGCTATAGAAATACCTAATAAGGAAGAATGGTTTGCCTGCATTCGAAGATTATACACTACTCACATTTGGTGTTGGCAACAAATATAAAACTGGAGAGATATCGTGGAAAACCTACAAATAAAGAGTTATGGATAATTTCTATGGAAGACCATGAGACAATCATCGATGCGTTGGAAAAAAGAGAGGATGGAGATGGTACAATGGAATAAGTAAATACAGGTAAATATAGTTAAATAGATTTATATTGTTCTTTTAAATACATTAAATACATGTTTTGATATTTCTTGTGCATTATTAGTTGAAATTGATTTAAATTGTTCTTTTATATCCTTAGGTCATCATCACAAATTCATCACATACTTTGAAACAAAAACTTGAGAGGCACTTGTAAATACAGGTACAAATATAGTTAAATAGATTTATATTATTCTTTTAAATACATTAAATACATGTTTTGATATTTCTTGTGCGTTATTAGTTGAAATTGATTTAAATTGTCCTTTTATATCCTTAGGTCATCATCACAAATTCATCACATACTTTGAAACAAAAACTTGAGAGACACTTGTAAATATAGGTACAAATTGTGTATATCTAGATAGTTTTATATAAATTATTAAAATACATGTTTTGATGATATATTGATAAATTGCTTGTATTATTTTTATATCAGGTGGCATGAAGACCTGCTACATTCCCCACAAGTTTTGTAAACATTATTTTGAGTTGGCGTGAAGACCTGCTACATTCCCATACAAGTTTTGTAAAAATTATTATTCTATATATTTTATTTGTTAAATTATGCGCATGTTTTTCTACTTTGAATTTACTTTAAATTTTATTTTATTATATTGTTAAATTGGGTTGCTTTGGGCAACTTCACCAAATTTTGAGAACTTAAGACATCCCCTTAAGACATTGTGAATTAGGATCCCTTAAGACATCCAAAAAGTTAGCATCTTTGTAGGTTAATTAACATGGCCAATTTGAAGTTGTTAATGGACCACAGTACATCCTACGTGTAGTTATGTTACTTCTATGTTTCAATAACCATATATCTCTCAATCCAACTGGATTAGACTATCATCTTTATTCTATCCTTAAAATTTCTTCTTTATATTTGATATGCTCAATAATGAAGATGAACTATTATATGTCCATGATGTGAATCATTCATGTATATGTCCTCTCTATGTTAGCAATGATATGAAATTAACATATGTCACTAAATGTATATGTCCTCTTCCCAATGTAAACTAAAAGTAATGAGAAAATCCATGATTGTCAAATAAATTCTAATTGAATAGCATAATCTAGATCTTGATTATCAAGCAAATTTTAGAAGAAATAATCTCTAGCATCAACCATATAAAATCTACAAAGACAGATATGTTATTCTAAGCCTCTTGTTTATATTTGCATTTATGAGTCTCAACTCATTTATTTTATTTTAACTAATTAATAAAATTTAAAAAGCATTCTATTAGATCTAAATAACTATAGCCTATGTTTATTTTCCTACACAATCCTAGACTAGAAAAAAAAAATAGATTTTTTTAAAATTAAACAAATATAACTTATAGATCACTATGACTAAAGTTATGAGCAAGTTCTATTTTGTGTATCAAATTCTTAAATGAGCCATGACCTTTTACTATTTAGATGATGTGATATATTAGTGTGGGCTTAGGTCGATACTATTTAGTTAGTTCCATAAAATAGTAAGATATGGTTAGGTCGATACTATTTATTTTTTGTATTGGAAAATTTTGAAATATTGATGTGTTAATTTGTTGATATTTTCTAGAGTGAAGAAAAGACCTGACAAATCTTAGAAGCCCTAGTGAAGGATATCAAGAAATGGGGCACAAGGGTAGCCAAAGCTCCACTAATAAATCTTACCAAGACAAAGCAATTGAAGAGTGTAGCTTCTCCTTCTCACCTTTGTTTTGCAATTTTCTTATAAAATCTATTAGATTGGGATTAAAAACTTAAAGTATTGTAGATTAGTATCTAGTCTAAGATGTTAAATTTTTACCATGTTTGAAATTGTTAAAATTCCTTGGGGGAAGAAGTTCCCTTTCAAAATATGCATCAACAAGTGTTGAATCAATTTTGTACATCATCAACATTATTCTTCTAATTATTTTATCATGTTTGGATATCTTGTTAGGGTTTATATGCTCTATTCTATTGGACTAAGTTATAGGGTTTATATAATTTTTATAGATAGAGAAGTTCATACCATTAAATTGTGGCATGTATAACACTATATAGTTCTTCTTTCATCCAATACAATTATATTACAAAAGTCTTATGCTCATCTTGAATGTGTATTTGCATACTAATCTAGAGTTTTTTATGGATATGAACTACAAATTCTATAACATAACACACTAAATTACAAGTTTGGACATCCTTTAATCCTCCTAGGATTCAAATCAAATAAGACAGGTTCAAAACATGTTTTTTCAAGTGGTTTTTTTTGCATATACAAGTTTTGGAAAGAACTACTCATAAATTTGTTAAAATGAAATACTTTTCAACCAAACAAAAGAGTACAAATATATAAAGTCATTTACAACTTCCTTTATATAAGGTCATAAGGGGAAGATTAAACAAATATATAACCTTAAAAAAAGATTTCCATAATTATAAACTATTTAAATAAAACAACAATATCCACAAGAAGAAAACAATGCCTACTTGTTGTCTATCCAAATAACCCACACAAGAACAAATAGAGGAAGGTTAGGTTGTATAAACTCCAGGTCCATGAACTCAAAAAATATACGAAGTCCCATACATTCAAAATATAAAGTCCATGTTCAACAATATATATATAAAGTCTAGATGAAAAACAGTATATAACATAGTCCATGAAATAGTCAAATTATGTAGCCCATGTTCAATAACCTATCACATACTATCTCTATAATCAAGAGTCCTCTTCACACCATGTGAACTACTCAGATGACCTGAATCACTCTATAGAAGAGAAAGATTTAGATGAAATCAGATGTAAGATGATTAAAAATGATTTAATGACAATTTTTAAATTTATAATTTTTATCATATTATAATTAAATTACTGTGTGAGGCTGAGAGGCATGCTCTGGTGCACCTGGACCTATCTCTACATGCTCTAAATCAATCTATTTAATACAAGAGAAAGTTCAAGTTGAAATTAGATGTACAAGATGCTTTTAAAAATGATTTAATTCAATTTAATTTATAATTTATATATCATATTTAAATTATTATACCATAAGAGGAACTTGTTGTGCATCCTCTATTCCAGGACCTATCTCTACAGGCTTAGCTACATGACATGTCTCAAGCTATAAAAGAAAAAGAATTTTGAACACATGTCAACATATATATCTATCAAGAAATTTAATTTAATTGAATTTAAATATAATCTAAATTTTAAATTATAATGTATCAGGCTGGCCATCTCCTCTGTCCTCCTGCTCTGCATGTGTTGTGTGTTAATGAAATGTGTCACTAACAAGCTCCTATACAAGGTCATTTCTAAGTTAGCACATGTGTGTACAAATTAGGTTTTAAAACATATATAATTGACTTGTGTACATGTTATACATTTTTGAAGAACCTGAAATGTAGTTGACTCCTACTATAAACTTGGATTATCCAAGTGTCCTGCAATGCCCATCATCATTGTTGTGTCAACCTGCATAGACATATTTTTAATATATATTAAATAGTACATGCACGTTTTTAGATATAGTGATATATCAAAATAGAAAAATCTAAGTATATATAGTTTTTTAAAATAATATACATATTGTAAAAGTGTCCTGTGAGATGCCCAATGATGGAGGAGCACTCGAGACACCCTGAGATGGAGGATTCAATGTGGAAGAAGCCTGAACCAGTTCATAAATATTTAATGTACACACATTCAAGATTGAATTACAAATTAATATCAAGACAAATAAAATTAATATTTAAAATATAAATCATTCAAAATGTACCCCAAATGGGTTCTCGAGATGAACAGGTGTCGATGAAAAATTAATTCGATCAATGGTCCCTGTTGCCATCATCTACACCAAACAATTCGATTGTTAAAATATTACAATTTAATTGATCTATATGTTGATTAAAAACACGTGCTTAAAAAATTGTTATAAATTCAACATGTGTACATAACTTATATATACCTGTGTCGAATAATCAGTGGGATGATCCTCAACAAATAGATAATCAACAAATGATTCACCCACATTATCAGATGATGCATGTGTAGCTGAAGTGGGTGCAGCTGGCTGATAAGGTCCATAACACAAATGATTGCAACTCGTGCATGTATGAGGCATCAACACATGTGGAGTGGTACTAGGACCACTTCCATCATCAACTCCTCCATGTTCTCTAACCCAAGCTACCATCATAGAAGTCTGCTCATGTAGGCTACCTGAGATTGCACTCAATGTGCGTAGTGTGGATACCACTACACGATGTTTGAAGGGCAAAGGAATGGCAGCAGCAGGAGGGTCAATAAGAGGTTGAACAAGCATGGGTCATTGGGGATCAACCCATGCCCCCAACCTCTATTGTGGCATGCCACCACCAATACCCTAGAATGATCTAAAATCAAAGTAGTTGGGTTTTTTATTCAGAACAAACTCTGCATATAATTTTCTCAAAAAATATAAATGAACCTCACAATTAGCATGAGGTGGATAATCAAACACCATCCACCATCTGTCCCAAAAATTGGTAGACATTCCTTCATGCCTACACCACCTGATTGATATTCTTTTCTTATTTGCAGGAATAGGTTCATTTGTAATGGGATGTTTAAAATATTATGCTAATTGAGCTTTTGTGATTTTAAGATCCAAAATAGTCTTATAGGAGAGGCCATCAGCATACAATTGGTGCCTCTCCTTGTTGCAAGTATGAGGTGAGCCAGTGTTGTCATTGATGTCAACATACTCATATTGCATTGACAAGAAGGATTTGATGAGCTGTGTGATGAGGATATTGAGAAAATTAGCCTCAGTCAGGAACAATGAAGAACAGTGATGAGAAGAAGGTAAATGTACTGTATAGGATGAGAACCGGAGGATACGGATTAAAGGGTTAGTAGATATGAGTCTTGAGATGCTACAGTTAAGATTTCAGAGGTCCGCATGAAGATCTGAAGGAGTTGTGGCTGCCGGTATAGAACCGGGTCCGGCAAGTATCCAGAGGTGACAGAGGATCACAAAAAGGTCCGGTGAGGTCCGGAATTGTATCATCCTAATCTGCGGATTGGACGGAGTGTTTTGGGATGTCCTTGTGTTGTGTCATCCTGATTTGTGTATTATTTGGAGGTCTGGAAGTACCTCTTGCATTATGACAGTGGCGACAGACTGTGTTCTTGAAGTTCCGGATGAGGAAGACAAGAGATCCCAGTAAGTAGAGGAAGTGCGGATGTATCCGGACATTTATACAGGCTTGTGAAGGTTCTTGGATCATGTTTGGGCTGTGTTGATTGGTCCGCATTGATGGTAGAGCCCGGAATTGAAGTTATTCTTCCGGATGAAGTTCTTGCTCTGTGTAGCCGACCGGATGAGTTGTTCATCCTGCGAATGTTCTTGTGATGGCCGACCGGATGTGTTATTCATCTTGCGGATACACCTATGGTTGTTTGCCGACTTAGATGTTTGTTCCTGAGTCGATGTCTTGTATAAATAACGGTTTGTAAGTTCATTTCAGGGTGTGGTGTGAGGATGAATATGGTATAGCGAAGAAACGTGCGAAAGGCAGAGCAGAGATTGTTGGGCTTAATTGGAACTGATCCGGACATGATAGAGATGTCATTCTCTAGTTCAAGACTGTGATTTTTATCACTTTGTAGACAGTGTGTCTCCTTGTAGGCAGTGGGCCTCTTTGTGAGCAGTGTGCTTGGGCAGTGAGCCCTTATTGGCATGTGCCATTCATTTTTCTTTATTCTTCTAACAGAGAATAATTCTTGGGTTAATCACCCCGTGGTTTTTCCCTTAACCAGGTTTTCCACGTCAAAATCTTGGTGTTCAATGTGTTGATGCTTATCTGCTCTTGTGTTTATGTATTATGCTTCCATGGATGATTATTTGATATGCTACTAACTAACAACAGAGAATTAAGTGTTTGAAGGAAGAAGAAGTTTTATACAACTGATTCATCCCCCCCCCTCTCAGTTGTATGCCCTAGATCCAACAATTGGTATCAGAGCTAAGTTCCTCTGATAGGAGCTTAACCGCTTGAGGAGATCCAGGATGTCGTCATACAAGAAGGATAGTCCGAAGTTTGATGGAACCAACTTCACTCTCTAGAAAGGGCGCATGAAGTGTCACTTGGAATGTATGGGAAAAGCATACTTGGCTATGATTTCAAAACCATATATACCTCCACAAGGTGGTCCGACAACTCTGAATGAAATCACAGAAGCTGAAAACAATCTGCGGACCAAGGAAGCTCTTCTAAGCGCATTGAATGACTCAGATCTCTTGAATGTCATTGACCTACCAACTGCATATGAGATCCTAACTAAACTGGAACTTCTGTATGAAGGAGATGAGTTTGTCAAAAGTGCAAGGTTGCAAAGTCTGAAAGGGAAATTTGAAAGATTGAAAATGAGAGACGATGAAAACATCACTACCTTTATGCCAAGAGTAAATGAGCTGGTATGTGGAATCAGAAATGCTGGTGGAACTTTAGATGAAAATGAGATTGTCTGCAAAATCCTAAGATCCCTTCCTGCTGCCTACAAAATCAAAGTTGCTGCCATTGATGAATTCAGAGCCCACACAACTGTCACAAGAGAACAACTGGCTGGCAAACTAGCTGCATTTGAAATGACCGAGTTTGGAGATGATCCTCCCAAGACTGAATCTGCCTTCAAAGCCAGTGCCCATGTGAAAGGCAAACAAAGACTTGATCCGGGTGAAAACTCATCAAGGAAAATGTCATGGTATGATCAAGCAAGAAGAGACATGGAAGAAGAAGAAGCAGAAACAGCTCAACTTGAAGCCCTCATTGCAAAGAGACTGCCAAGAGGATCCGGTAAGTATGAAGGAAAACTACCCTTTAAGTGTTTCAACTGCAATAAGATTGGTCATTTTGCCTCAAGATGTCCGGAGAGATCTGCAAGATCTAATACTCATAGACAAAGGTTTCAAAAGAATTGCTATTACGTTCATGAAGAAGATGACAATGAAGGAGTAACAGATGATGAATCAGAACTAGGAAGCAAATCCGGAAATGAGTGGGTGTTTATAGCCATCAAGGAAGAAGATTCAATACTCTCTGAATCTGTCAATCACAAAGTTGTTGAAAAAGCCTTGGCTGCTCAAGTGGAAGAAAAGGATGATTGGGTTATTGACAGTGGATGTTCTCACCATATGACTGGTGACAAGAATAAGTTCTTAGATTTGGAAAGATATGAAGGAGGAATGGTAAAGTTTGGTGACAATTCTGATAGCAGAATCAGAGGTAGGGGAACTATTTCCTTTGATGGTAAGAGCAAAACAGGAAATGAACTGTATGTTGAAGGGTTGAAGCACAATCTTCTCAGTGTTGGTCAGTTAGTGGACAAAGGCTATGATCTCCGGTTCAAGAATGGAAAATGCAGAATCTTTACAAGCTCCGGAACTGAAATTACATCCGGTACTCAGACAAAAGGTAACATCTTTCATCTGGTTGGTTCAAATAAAAGTTGTTTGTTTGTTCAAATTGATTAGAGTTGGTTATGGCATAGAAGAATGTGTCATGTAAATTTTGATAACATCATCAAGATAAGCAATACTCAGGCTGTGAGAGATCTTCCAAAATTGATGAAACCTACAAATAGTGTGTGTAAAGAATGTCAGTTAGGTAAACAAAGCAGAGTCTCTTTCAAAAGCAAAGATCAGTCTTCCACCGGATTGTTGGAATTAGTACATACTGATCTATGTGGTCCGACAAGAATCAAGAGTCTGCAAGGTGATAGATATTTCATGTTGTTAATTGATGATCATTCCCGGATGATGTGGGTTACCTTTCTAAAAGAAAAATCAGAAGCTTTTGAGAAGTTCAAAATCTTCAAAGCTATGGTGGAGAATCAAACCGGATTGAAACTAAAGTGTCTAAGGTCTGATAGAGGTGGTGAATTTACATCTGGTGAATTCATTGACTTTTGTGAGAAACAGGGTATAAGGAGACAGTTGTCTGCTCCTAAGACCCCACAGCAGAATGGAGTAGTTGAGAGAAAGAACCGGACCATCCAGGAAGCTGCTAGGACAATGATGTTGGAAGCAAATGTTCCTCAAATGTTTTGGAAAGAAGCTATCAGCACTGCAGTCTACACTCTCAATCGAGTTCAAATCAGAAACAACACCGGTAAGACCCCCTATGAACTCTGGTTTGGCATCACTCCTACTGTGAAATATTTCAGAGTATTTGGTAGCAAGTGTTATATTAAAAGAGATGAAGATCTAGGAAAGTTTGATGCTAGAAGTGATGAAGGAATTTTCTTGGGCTACTCCACTCAAAGCAAAGCATACCGGTGTTACAATAAGAGATTGAGGAAGATGATAGAAAGCACCAATGTAAAGGTTGATGAAGGAATTGAGAAGCCTTCAAGATTTTATGAGTTTGATGAAGATGACCAAGATAGTGTTCAAGGACCTCAATCCTCTCCGGTGAGACAGAGTCAGCCTGATCCGGTAAATCAGGAAGAAGAGATAGGTCTGAATGAGCCTGATCAAGAAACAACAGTGCTGGATACTCCCAAAATTCCAAGGTATGTAAGACTGAACCACTCTGAAGATCAGATCATAGGTGACAGAAGCAAAGGTGTACAAACTAGAAGGAATATTGCTCAAAGTCAGGATGAATGCTGTCTGATTTCAAAGATTGAACCTAAAACAGTAAATGAAGCCTGCAATGATGAAAACTGGACCAAAGCAATGGAAGATGAATTGATGCAAATTGAGAAAAATCATACTTGGGATCTTGTTCCCAGACCTAGAGACAGGAATGTAATTGGAACCAAGTGGGTCTTCCGGAACAAACTAAATGAAGCTGGTGAAGTAATCAGAAACAAAGCTAGATTGGTCTGCAAAGGCTACTCTCAAATAGAAGGAATTGACTTTGAAGAGACTTTTGCTCCGGTAGCAAGAATTGAAGCAGTCAGATTACTTCTTGCATTTGCTGCCTTCAAAGACTTCAAGGTATATCAGATGGATGTCAAGTCTGCCTTCCTAAATGGTGATCTGGAAGAAGAAGTCTACATTGAACAACCGGATGGATTTCAATTGTCTGATAATAATGATATGGTCTGCAAGTTGAAGAAAGCTTTGTATGGATTGAAGCAAGCCCCAAGAGCATGGTATGAAAGGTTGGATAAGCATCTTGTGCAGATTGGATTCAACAAAGGTACTGCTGACAGTAACTTATATTTCAAAATTGATCATGAAAACATTCTGATTGTTGAAGTGTTTGTGGATGATATCATTTTTGGAGGAAGAGATAGTATGTGCAAAACTTTTGCCAATCAGATGAAAAGTGAGTTTGAAATGTCTATGCTTGGTGAAATGAATTTCTTCTTGGGACTGCAAATTACTCAAACAAAAGAAGGGATCTTCATTTCTCAGACCAAATATGTGAAAGAATTGTTAAAGAAATTTGGTATGGAAGACTCAAAGCCTATAAACACTCCTATGGCAACCGGATGTAAGCTAAGCAAAGATGATGATTCTCCAAAAGCAGATCAGACAAAGTATAGATCAATGATTGGTGGATTGTTGTATCTCACTCAAACTAGACCAGATATAATGCAGGCTGTTGGTCTTGTGGCAAGATTCCAGGCTGATCCTAGAGAATCTCATGTTATGGCAATCAAAAGAATTTTTAGATATTTGAAAGGAACAGTTGAGTATGGTCTATGGTACCCTAGAGATCCGGACTTCACTCTTCATGCTTACACAGATGCAGATTGGGCAGGAGATGTGGATGACCGGAAGAGCACTAGTGGTGGAGCATTCTTTTTGGGGAAGAGATTGGTTTCTTGGCTAAGCAAGAAACAAGATGCAATATCTCTGTCTACAACTGAAGCAGAATACATTGCAGCAGCAGGCAGTTGCACTCAAATCTTATGGATGAAGCAGATGCTAAGAGATATCAAAGTTGAATATGAGAAGCCTATCACAATTTTCTGTGATAATTCAAGTGCAATTAATATCTCCAAGAATCCGGTATTGCATTCTAAGACTAAGCACATATCTATTAAATTTCACTTTTTGAGAGAACAAGTAAACAAGGAAGAAGTCAGATTGGAGTATGTTCCCTCCAAGGATCAGATTGCAGATATCTTTACAAAACCTCTTCCCAAAGACTCTTTTGAATATCTCCGGGAGAAGTTAGGGGTCATGGCCCCTCCGGTGATGAACTAAGATGCACTGATGTGCATCAGTCCGGTGGCTATCACAGTCATATCTTGTGATCCGGACTAATGGGGAGCTGCAACTAAGGGGGAGCAGCTGGTATGATTCTGATGCATGAGCCCTTTGCCATTGATGTCAAAGGGGGAGAGAAGACATGTGAAAAACAAGTGGTTGATGATCAAAGGGGGAGCAGTAAAGGAAGAGAAGACATATGAAAAGTTGAAGTTCTTGTCTTAATGGTTTTTCACATCATATGTTGCCATCAATGACAAAGGGGGAGATTGTTGCAAGTATGAGGTGAGCCAGTGTTGTCATTGATGTCAACATACTCATATTGCATTGACAAGAAGGATTTGATGAGCTGTGTGCTGAGGATATTGAGAAAATTAGCCTCAGTCAGGAACAGTGAAGAACAGTGATGAGAAGAAGGTAAATGTACTGTATAGGATGAGAACCGGAGGATGCGGATTAAAGGGTTAGTAGATATGAGTCTTGAGATGCTACAGTTAAGATTTCAGAGGTCCGCATGAAGATCTGAAGGAGTTGTGGCTGCCGGTATAGAACCGGGTCCGGCAAGTATCCAGAGGTGACAGAGGATCACAAAAAGGTCCGGTGAGGTCCGGAATTGTATCATCCTAATCTGCGGATTGGACGGAGTGTTTTGGGATGTCCTTGTGATGTGTCATCCTGATTTGTGTATTATTTGGAGGTCCGGAAGTACCTCTTGCATTATGACAGTGGCGACAGACTGTGTTCTTGAAGTTCTGGATGAGGAAGACAAGAGATCCCAGTAAGTAGAGGAAGTGCGGATGTATCCGGACATTTATACAGGCTTGTGAAGGTTCTTGGATCATGTTTGGGCTGTGTTGATTGGTCCGCATTGATGGTAGAGCCCGGAATTGAAGTTATTCTTCCGGATGAAGTTCTTGCTCTGTGTAGCCGACCGGATGAGTTGTTCATCCTGCGAATGTTCTTGTGATGGCCGACCGGATGTGTTATTCATCTTGCGGATACACCTATGGTTGTTTGCCGACTTAGATGTTTGTTCCTGAGTCGATGTCTTGTATAAATAATGGTTTGTAAGTTCATTTCAGGGTGTGGTGTGAGGATGAATATGGTATAGCGAAGAAACGTGCGAAAGGCAGAGCAGAGATTGTTGGGCTTAATTGGAACTGATCCGGACATGATAGAGATGTCATTCTCCAGTTCAAGACTGTGATTTTTATCACTTTGTAGATAGTGTGTCTCCTTGTAGGCAGTGGGCCTCTTTGTGAGCAGTGTGCTCGGGTAGTGAGCCCTTATTGGCATGTGCCATTCATTTTTCTTTATTCTTCTAACAGAGAATAATTCTTGGGTTAATCACCCCGTGGTTTTTCCCTTAACCGGGTTTTCCACGTCAAAATCTTGGTGTTCAATGTGTTGATGCTTATCTGCTCTTGTGTTTATGTATTATGCTTCCATGGATGATTATTTGATATGCTGCTAACTAACAACAGAGAATTAAGTGTTTGAAGGAAGAAGAAGTTTTATACAACTGATTCACCCCCCCCCTCTCAGTTGTATGCCCTAGATCCAACACTCCTCTCTCCATTTACGGAATCCACCAAAGTCTGAGTCAATAGACCTCACAGAATCTACAATGTTTTGCATCAAAGATGCAAAACGTACCATGTGAGGAGGCATGAATTGTTCATTGTGAATGGAATTCAATTTTTCTTGTATGGAATCCACATTTTCATTAATTATGGCTCGCAAGCGAGCCTGGTCAGTTCCAGGTGGGGGTGGAGGTGGGGGTGGAGGTGGGGTATCTGGAGCTGGGGCATCTAGAGGTGGGGCATCTGGCGCTGGGGGTGGGGGTGGGGCCGGATCATCTTGTGCATTGAGGAAGTCATCAACATCAAAGTGAATATCATCCAGATTCATGATATATATAAAAACAGCTATGAACCTGCATATATACATATAAACATACAAATTTAAAATTAAATCAAGAATATATATAAATTATAAATAAACATATAATGTACATGTTCAAAAATTATAAATTATATACATATGTTTCAAGAAATTACACTTTCAGAAATAAATTTAAATTAAACATACAAATACATGCAATTTTCAAATTGAAATCAAGGGATTTTCATTTGAGAGCTAAACTTTGATTCTTATAGTGAGGGAGACAAGAAATATCAATTTAATAGTATATACAGATCAATTTAATAGTCTAGGGCTATTAGGACTACCATAATTCAAATTTGTTCTCAAGGTTTGTTATCATATGTTAGGTCTAAGGTTTCAATTTTGCTAATTTTTCTATGGAGTTAGTGTTAGATTTAGGGCACACAACTGAGAGGGGGGGTGAATCAGTTGTATAAAACTTTCTCACTTTTATATACTTAACTCCATGTTGTTAATTACCAACATAATAGAGGATCAATCATGAAAGCACAATGCAACAAATCAAGAGCAGAAACACATCAACATATGAGACACCAAGATTTTGATGTGGAAAAGCCGGTTAAGGGAAAAACCACGGGGTGATTAACCCAAGATAATATTCTCTATTAGAAGAATAGAAAGACCAAGATGGCACATGCCAATTAGGGCTCACTGCCTACAAGAGACACACTGTCTACAAAAGAGTAAGTATCACATACTTGAACTGGTAAATAGCATCTTCACCATGCTTGAGTTAGTTCCATTTAAGCCCAGACCTTCTGCTCTGCCTTTCGCTCTTTTTTTCGCTACCACACACACATCACCACAAGACACACTTCAAAATGAATTCACAATCCCTTATTTATACAAGGCATCAACTTAGGAACAATCATCTAAGTCAGAAAACACCTACAAGATCATCCACAAGACGTGTAATACATCCGGTCGGCCAATCTCAAGAAGAACACTAATATCCATGGTTATTCTTCGAATGCAAAATCTAAGTTTAATGGGGACCACCATCATTAACTGGACATGATCCAATGATCATCATAACCTTCCCTAAATCACCAAACACATCCGCACTTCATCATCCTACTGGAATTCTTCTCTCCTTCATCTGGAGCTACAAGAACATAGTCTGTCATCACTGTCATAAATGAATAGGCACTTTTGAACCTTCAACCCACGAACTAATCTAGTTGATACTTCACAGGGATGTCCTCAACACTTCCTCAGATCCGCAAAATGGGAAAATGAAATACCGGATCTCACCGGACCTTTCTGTGGCCCTCTGTCACCTCTGAACACCTACCGGAACCGGTTCTACTTGAGCGACCATAACTTCTTCAGATCTTCATGCGGACCTCTGAAATCTTGACTGGAGCATCTTAAGACTCATATCTACAAACCCTTTAAACCGCATCCTCTGATCCTCAACCTATTGAGGACTTTTGCCTTCTTGTCATCACTGTTCTTCACTGTTCATGATTAAGACTTATTCTCTCAATATCCTCAGCACATAGCTTACCTAATCCTTCTCACTAATGCAACATGAGTATGTTGGCATCAATGACAACACCAGTTAGGCCCATACTTGGAACAATCTCCCCCTTTGTCATTGATGGCAACATATGATGTGAAGAAACATCAAGACAAGAACTTCTCCTTGCTGTTACAACTCCCCCTAACAGCAACAACTATTCACTTGTCTTCTCTTCCTTTATTTCTCCCCCTTTGATCAGCACCCACTTGTTTTTCACATGTCTTCTCTCCCCCTTTGACATCAATGGCAAAGGGCTCATACTTGTAACTACTTCATAACATACCAGCTGCTCCCTCTGAGTAGCAGCTCCCTTATCATCAATCTGGATCACAAGATATGACTGTGATATCTACCGGATTGATACACATCAGTGCATCCTAGTTCATCACCGGAGGGGCAATGACCCCTAACTTCTCCTTGAGATACTCAAAAGAGTCCTTGGGAAGAGGTTTAGTAAAAATATCCGCAAGCTGATCCTTGGAGGGCACATACTCCAATTTGACTTCACCCTTGTTCACTTGCTCTCTTAGAAAGTGAAACTTGATAGATATATGCTTAGTCTTAGAATGCAACACCTGATTCTTAGAAATACTTATTGCACTTGAATTATCACAGAAAATTGTGATAGGCTCTTCATTTTCTACTTGAATATCTCTTAGAATTTGCTTCATCCACAAAACTTGAGTGCAACTTCCTGCTGTTGCAATGTATTCTGCTTGAGTTGTAGATAGGGATATTGCCTTTTGTTTCTTGCTTAGCCAAGAAACCAACCTTTTTCCCAAAAAGAATGCTCCTCCACTTGTACTCTTCCTATCATCCACATCTCCTACCCAATCTGCATCTGTATATGCATGAAAAGAAAAATTATGATCTCTAGGATACCATAGACCATACTCAACTGTTCCTTTTAAGTACCTAAAAATTCTTTTGATTGTCATGACATGAGATTCTCTGGGATCAGCCTGGAATCTTGCCACAAGACCAATAGCTTGCATTATATCTGGTCTAGTTTGAGTGAGATACAATAATCCTCCAATCATTGATCTGTACTTTATCTGATCTGTCTTAGGAGAGTCATCATCTTTGCTCAACTTACATCCAGTTGCCATGGGAGTGTTCATTGGCTTTGAATCTTCCATTCCAAATTTCCTCAATAATTCTTTCACATATTTGGTCTAAGAGATAAAGATTCCTTTCTTTGTCTGAGTAATTTGCAGACCCAAGAAGAAATTTATTTCACCGAGCATTGACATTTCAAACTCACTTTTCATTTGCTTTGCAAAGGTTTTACACATACTATCACTTCCTCCAAAGATGATATCATCAAGAAATACTTCAACAATCAAGATGTTTTCATGATCAAATTTGAAATATAAGTTACTATCAGTAGTACCTTTGTTGAAACCAATCTTCAAAAGATGTTTATCCAACCTTTCATACCATGCTCTTGGGGTTTTCTTTAGACCATATAGTGCCTTCTTTAATTTGCAGACCATATCACCATGCTCAGATAACAGAAATCCATCCAGTTGTTCAATGTACACTTCTTCTTCTAAGTCACCATTCAGGAAAGCAGATTTGACATCCATCTAATACACTTTGAAATCTTTGTAGGCAGCAAATGCAAGAAATAGTCTGACTATTTCAATTCTTGCCACTGGAGCAAAGGTTTCCTCAAAATCAATCCCTTCTATTTGAGAGTAGCCTTTGCAGACTAATATGGCTTTATTTCTGATTACTTCACCAACTTCATTTAGTTTGTTCTGGAAGACCCATTTGGTTCCAATCACATTCTTGTTTCTAGGTCTAGAAACAAGATCCCAAGTGTGATTTTTCTCAATTTGCATCAACTCATCGTCCATTGCTTTGGTCCAATTTTCATCATTGCAGGCTTCATTTATTGTCTTAGGTTCAATTTTTGAAATCAGACAACATTCATCTGAATTTTGAGCAATTTTCCTTCTAGTTTGCACATCTTTGCTTTTGTCACCTATGATCTGATCTTCAGAGTGTTTCAGTCTTACATACCTTGGAACTTTAGGAGTTTCTTGAACTTCTGCTTCTTGATCAGGCTCATTTAGACCTATCTCTTCTTCCTGATTTACCAGATTAGTCTGAATCTGACTTTTAGGAGAGGATTGAGCTCCTTAAACCAGAACACCATTCTAATCATCTTCATCATACTCATAAAACCTTGAGGGTTTCTCCATTCCCTCATCAACCTTCACATTTGTACTTTCTATCATCTTTCTTAATCTCTTGTTATAACACCGGTATGCTTTGCTTTGAGTAGAGTAACCCAAGAATATTCCTTCATCACTTCTAGCATCAAATTTGCCTAAGTCTTCATCTCTTTTGATGTAACACTTTCTACCAAAGACTCTGAAATATCTTACAGTGGGAGTAATGCCAAACCAAAGTTCATAAGGGGTCTTACCCATACTGCTTCTGATTTGAACTCAATTAAGAGTATAGACTGCAGTGCTGATAGCTTCTCTCCAATAGATCTAAGGAACATTTGCTTCCATCATCATAGTCCTAGATGCTTCCTGGATGCTCCGGCTTTTCCTCTCCACTACTCCATTCTGCCGTGGAGTCCTCGGAGCAGACAACTGTCTCTTAATTCCATGTTTCTCATAGAATTATATGAACTCACCGGATGTGAATTCTCCACCTCTATCAGACCTCAGACATTTTAACTTTATTGCTATTTCATTCTCCACCATAGCCTTGAATATTTTGAATTTCTCAAGAGCTTCTGATTTTCCATTTAGAAAGGTTACCCACATCATCCGAGAATAGTCATCTATTAGTAGCATGAAGTATCTATCACCTTGAATACTTTTGGTTCTTGCTAGACCACAAAGATCAGTGTGAACTAAGTCCAATAGTCCGGTAGAGGACAGTTCCTTGCTTTTGAATGTGACTCTGCTCATCTTACCCAACTGACAGTCCTTGCATAAGATGTTAGTAGGTTTCACCAATTTTGGAAGATCTCTTCTAGCCTGAGTATTGCTTATCTTGATGATATTATCAAAATTCACATGACACATCCTTCTATGCCATAACCAACTCTGATCAACTTGAACAAACAAGCAGCTTTTACCAGTACCAACCAAGTGGAAGATATTACCTTTAGTTTGAGTACCAGATGCAATCTATGTTCCGGTTCTTTCAAATATTTTGCATTTTCCATCCTTGAATCGAAGATCATAGCCTTTGTCCACCAACTGTCCAACACTGAGAAGATTGTGCTTCAAACCTTCAACATACAGTACATTACTAGTTTTGTTTCTTCCATTAAAAGAAATAGTTCCTCTTCCTCTGATTCTACCAGCAGAGTTATCACCAAATTTCACCACTCCTCCTTCATACCTTTCCAAATCTATGAACTTATTCTTGTCACCTGTCATGTGGTGAGAGCAACCACTGCCAATGACCCAATCATTCTTTTCTTCAACTTGGGCAGCCAGAGCTCTTTCTACAACTTTTTGATTGATAGATATAGAGGATATTGGTTCTTCTTCCTTGATGGCAATAAACACCCATTCACTTCCAGATTTGTTTCCTGTCTCTGATTCATCATCTGTTACTCCTTCGTTATCATCTTCTTCATGAACATAGTAACAATTCTTTTGGAACCTTGATCTGTTAGGATTTGGCTTTGAAAATCTTTCCAGACATTTTGAGGCAAAATGACCAATCTTATTGCAGTTAAAACACTTAAAAGGTGATTTTCCTTCATATTTACCGGATCCTCTTGGCAGTCTCTTTGCAATGAGGGCTTCAAGTTGAGCAGTTTCTACGTCTTCTTCCAGGTCTTTTCTTTCTTTTCCATACCATGACAAATTCCTTGATGAGTTATCTCCTGGATCAAATTCTTGTTTACCTTTCATAGAGGCACTGGATTTGAATGCAGATTTAGTTTTGGGGGGATCATCTCCAAATTCGGTCATTTCAAAAGTAGCCAGTTTGCCAGCCAATTGGTCTCTTGTGATAGTTGCATGGGATCTGAATTCATCAATGGCATCAACCTTGATTTTGTAAGAGGCAAGAAGGGATCTGAGAATCTTACCAACAATCTCATTTTCATCCAAGACTCCACCAGAATTTCTAATTCCACAAACCAGCTCATTCACTCTTGGCATAAAAGTGGTAATATTTTCATCATCTCTCATCTTCAGTTTTTCAAATTTCCCTTTTAGACTCTGTAACCTTGCACATTTAACATATTCATCTCCTTCATGCAGAAGTTCCAATTTAATCTAGATCTCATAGGCAGTTGGTAGGTCAATAACATTTGAGAGCTCTGAGTCAGTTAATGCAATTAAAAGAGCCTCTTTGGTCCGCAGATTGTTTTCAGCATCTATGATTTAATTTAGGGTTGTCAGACCACCCTGTGGAGGTGCATATGCTTTTGTGACCATGGACCAGTATGCCTTTCCCATACACTGCAAGTGACATTTCATGTGACCTTTCCAAAGAGAGAAGTTGGTTCCATCAAACTTTGGACTATCCTTCTTATATGACGACATCTTGGATCTCCTTAAGTGGTTAAGCTCCTTTTAGAGGAACTTGGCTCTGATACCAATTGTTAGATTTAGGGCACTCAACTAAGAGGAGGGGTGAATCAGTTGTATAAAACTTTCTCACTTTTATATACTTAACTCCATATTGTTAATTAGCAGCATAATAGAGGATCAATCATGAAAGCACAATGCAACAAATCAAGAGCAAAAACACATCAACATATGAGACACCAAGATTTTGACGTGGAAAACCTGGTTAAGGGAAAAACCACAAGGTGATTAACCCAAGATAATATTCTCTGTTAGAAGAATAGAAAGAACAAGATAGCACATGCCAATTAGGGCTCACTGCCCGAGCACACTGCTCACAAGAGGGTCACTGCCTACAAGAGACACACTATCTACAAAAGAGTAAGTATCACATACTTGAACTGGTAAATAGCATCTTCACCATGCTTGAGTCAGTTCCATTTAAGCCCAGACCTTCTGCTCTCCCTTTCACTCTTTTCTTCTCTACCACACACACATCACCACAAGACACACTTCAAAATGAATTCACAATCCCTTATTTATACAAGGCATCGACTTAGGAACAATCATCTAAGTCGGCAAACACCTACAAGATCATCCGCAAGACGTGTAATACATCTGGTCGGCCAGTCTCAAGAAGAACACCAATATCCGTGGTTATTCTTCAAATGCAAACTCTAAGTTTAATGCGGACCACCATCATTAACTGGACATGATCCAATGATCATCATAACATTCCCTGAATCACCAAACACATCCACACTTCATCATCCTACTGGAATTCTTCTCTCCTTCATCGAGACCTAGAAGAACATAGTCTATCATCACTGTCATAAATGAATAGGCACTTCCAGACCTTCAACCCATGAACTAATCTAGTTGATACTTCACAAGGATATCTTCAACACTTCCTCGGATCCGCAGAATGGGAAAATGAAATACCAGATCTCACTGGACCTTTCTGTGGCCCTCTGTCACCTCTGAACACCTGCCTGAACCGGTTCTACTTGAGTGACCATAACTTCTTCAGATCTTCATGCGGACCTCTAAAATCTTGACTGGAGCATCTCAAGACTCATATCTACAAACCCTTTAAACCGCATCCTCTGATCCTCAACCTATTGAGGACTTTTTCCTTCTTTTCATCAATGTTCTTCACTATTCCTGATTGAGACTTATTCTCTCAATATCCTCAGTAGACAGCTTACCTAATCTTTCTCACTAATGCAACCTGAGTATGTTGACATCAATGACAACACCAGTTAGGCCCATACTTGCAACAGTTAGGTCCAATTTTCCAATTTTGTTAATTTTTCTATAGGAAAGAGGAAATCATTGAATGTGAACTTTAGTATTTTGTATAATGTTGTCATGACCATCAGTGGGATGTGGGTGGGGGCTCTGCCCCCTCCTGAACATTAATTGTTATTAAATTCCTAGATTTTTATATGGACCTTTAAGATAGCCTTAAACCAATAACAGACTTGTCATGAGGGACAATGAACTACAAAGGGACAATGAAATTGTTGTTAAGATGTAAGACTCCTCTAGAGATTCAATTGCATTATCTAGATAATCAAAGAGACATATATATCAATGAAGGGTGAATGTCTAGGATTAGGTGGTGGCGAGGGTAATGAAGGGATTGATGGATTAGAAGGTGGATGGACCAATGAATTAGGATTGGGATTACATGGTGGTGTTGGGATAGGACTAGTAGGCTCTTGGATAGGCATTTGATTGGATGATGATGAAGGATTCCCATATAAGATGCATAATCAAGAGTGGTGTTCCCCTTGTCAAAGGTAACATAAGGATTTAAGGACACTTTCAATCTTGGTGAAAAGGGTAACTTGGACTTGCACGTTCTTGTTGCTAAGGAACTTGATAGTCTTGTTCAAAATATATGCATCATGATCTACAAGGTTCTCATGATCATTGGGAGGAAATTAGGAACCTCTTAGGATTGTGACTTTGGGTTTGGCATGGTCAACTTGGAGAGGTTGTGTGGCCCATATCCCTATAAGAGGATGAAGGGTGATAGGAGGTTGTAGGATGGCTAAAAGCATTCACATGATGATAATATTCAAGTTTAAATCAAGATATGCATCATGGTCTACAAGGTTCTCTTGTTCAAAAGGTTCATCATATTCTACAAGGAACTCACAATCATTGGTACTAAATTCAAGACCTCCTATTATGACCAGGGGTTTCCTATTGATTATGAGTTCAATACTTGCTTCTTTTTTATTGTCACAACCATTTTGGACAAAAGAAATGAATTAAAACATATGCATCTATGCTATTGAATGATGTCATAGAAACCAATGGACTATCATACCACCTAGGTAGAATCATAATGAACATCTGCAAGACTATAACTAGACTTGGAGAACTACCTTGAGGTGGATATCTTGTGCATGCCACATGATCTGAAAACCTAAATTTGGTGAAGTTGCCTATGGAAACCAAATTTGATAATGGAGATAGGATTGAAGTTACTAGTTACCTACCTGACTAATCTGAGTATGAAGATGAATATATTCTGATGATTTGTGATTTAAATTTAAGGAAGAATTTGATGCTTTGTTTTTAACTTGTGATTGTAGGGATTCAATCTAGCTAGAAAAAGATAAATTAGTCAAGATGGTTCTAGCTTGATTTTGTTTCCTATTTCCTATTTGTAAAATTATTGTTTTCTATTTAGTTGTTAGTCCCAACTCTTTCCTTTTAAGAAGTATATCAAATCTAATGTAGTAGTAGATACTTCCACATATACAAGTTTCTGTTAGGAGAAAATATCTTTTACCAAATTTGTATAGAGTTGTCTATAGTGTGTTCCAGGGTAATCAAATGATGTTTAAGTCAAAATTTAGAGGGTTGAGGGATAAGTTTATGTTGAGTCTACAGGAGATGTTTTCTTACATAGACCTCTCCATAATCTAGGTGTCTCCATGTCTAACTCAAATGTTTCAAGGGATATTATATCCAGATTAATGATAACATTTTATATATATGGCTATGAGATCCATGATCCTATCAATGTTTGGTAGAGAAAAGTTATCTTTAGGGTATCCTTTTTTTATGTCTCAAAAGTTAGTGCAAACATGAATTCCCTTAGTTTTCTTGCTAACTAAGACCACATTAGAGACCCATTTAGGATAAGTAATAGTCTGAATGAACCCCACATCCAAGAGTTTATATAATTCTTCTTTGACCAAGAGGGCTACTTGGGGGTACATTTTGCGTAGCTTTTATTGAATAGGTTTGGCATTGAGGTGAACCACAAGATGATGCATGACTTTAAAGATGAAGTCTCAAGGCATATCACCATAAGACCACATGAAGAAATCACCGTAATCTTTAAGGGTGATGGTTATGCCTTCTTTGATGTCAAGGTCCAGTGGAGCTACTATCTTAGAGAGTTTAGGGTCCTCTTCTATTCACAGGTTGATGTCTATAGCATCCTTAACAAGGAGAGGGGAGTCATCTTGTATATGAGTGGTATCTAATGGAAGGTGAAGTTTTTCATTGAGGAGCTCTTGGGAAGTGTCCATTTTTATTGTATCATTTTAATCGATCACAAGTTTCTTCTTATATCTTGTTGCTATTCTGCCTACTAGGGTGCCTTAGGACTAAAGGGTTCTTCTTTCTCTCCAAAATAAGCATAGGTGTTAAGTATGGTGGAAAAGTCTTTCTTATGATTACAATGGGGATGTGGTCTTGACACTTCATAAGTTTCATGATGGCTTCGTCATTTTGGAAAACATCAAATCATAAAGGGTCGTGTTGGTCCCAATCGATAAGCTCAAGGTATTATAGGTCTAAGGAGATGGTGAGGATAGTGACCTATCATGAAAGAGGTTAGTGGTGGCAATATCTTCGTAAGGATCATGAGTGGGGCCTACATCAATGTCATTAAGATTAGGGGAAGCATTACCAATGAGGTTAGGCTTGCATCACAATTAACATCACGATGTTCATCCCAGGGGCATAACCTAGCTAGTGAGGACAGCTACAAGTGTCTCTAAAGTTACATTTGTTGGTTTGATTTCATTCTTGATTAGTTGGCTATCACAAAAACTGTAAAATCTTCTCAATTCTTGGTTAGTTGGTTGTCTCTAAAGGTTTGATTATGAAGGACGTGATAAAGGTTTTATTATGGTTTGTTGTAATTGTTTTACATGATAGTTACCTATTCAATAATGCCTTTAAAATACAATGATGTATACATTGATATCAGTAAATTTTATAAAAACCAAATATATATATCATCCCAATGCTATATAATTTTTGACAGTTTGTTCAAAATCTCTCCTTTCATATGATACATTCCTTTCAAAATTTCAATTGTATTTTACAGCTAAAATGTCTAAATACAACTATTCAACACTCAAATTGAAATCAAATTTTGACAGTTTGTTCAAAATCTCTCCTTTTATATGATACAGAATTTTCAAATTTTCAATTGTATTTTACAGCTAAAATGTCTAAATACAGCTATTCAATTCTTAAATTTAAACAAAATTTTGACAGTTTGTTCAAATTCTATCCTTTTATATGATATAGTCTTTCAAAATTTCAATTGTATTTTACAACTAAAATGTCAAAAAATAGCTATTCATTTCATAAACAGAAACCCTAAATAACAGTTTACAATTTAAATTTTGATTGTATTTTACGCCAAAAAAAACAAGGGAAACTTCAAAAGATTGATTGCTAAATTGTAGAAGTGGAAAAATCCACTTACCTACTGTTTTGATGGTGACTCAACTCGGGATCCCGTTCTCAGCTGTCACCTATCGCTGGGAAAAATGGGGTGTCTGCCATTTTTTAAAAAAATTAATACTTTTTCAAAACGGGATCCTGTTTTTTGGTTCTAGGTTCGGGATCCCGCTAAGGAACGGGATCCCATTTTGGATTTTAGGCTCGAGATCGCGACCCAAAAGGGGATCTCATTTTTAGTTACCGATTTCGGATTTTTTTCTAACTCTGAAACTTCCACCTTAAGTGGACACAACTTCTTGCATTTACCCTTGTCTTCTCTTTCAGGGCCTCATCCATGTTATTTTCTTCATTCTAATTTGCTAGGTGAAGAAGTAGCTCCTTTCTCTTTACATTAGATTTGCTTAGTTTTTCTTTTAAGGTCTCAATGAAATCTTCAGCATCTTTAAGGTTCTCTTGCAGATCTTTGATTTCTGCTCTAGACAAATCAAGATCTTCTAAGGCTACTTGAAGTTATTTATTGATACCATTAGAATGCTTGAATAAATCCATTGAAAACACCTTCCCAGATCTTCCTGAAGCTGTTAAACTTGTTCTAAGGAACTTAGCTCTAATACCAATTGCTGAAAATAGGGTAGACAACTGAGAGGGGGGGTGAATCAGTTGTCACAAAACTTTTATCTTTTGCTACATTTAAACTTCTTTACCACTTATAAGCAGATGAATGATATAACCATAAAAACATGAATCAACAACACATGAGCAGAAACATAATCAACACACATAACACTAGGATTTTTATGTGGAAACCCGGTTAAGGAAAAAACCACAGCAGGGGTTAACCCACAAGAAATTATACTTTGTTAAAAGTATTACAAATGGGGAAGGCACATGCCTTCGGGCGCACTGCCCAGAGCTCATTGCTCAAGGAGGCTCACTACCTATAAAATCAATTACAAGAGTTCACTAGAATGTTTGAACTAAGGAACAACATCTAACAATGCAAAATTATAGTTTCAGTTATGCACAATACATTGACTTTACACACTTCATCTCTTTCTACCCTGTTTCACTACTTTGTCATGATCCAAAGCTTAGATCTCCTCACTTCGCACCTGATTCTACTATTCTTCACACTTCTCTCTTCATATTCCCTTTCACTCTCCATCAAATTCTTGAACTCATTGATTATAAATATCCACTACATGAAATTGCATCACCTGCAGTCGGCCTTAAGAAAAACTTAGACTTTTTAAGAACAATATTTTGTCCACTAAATCCATGCACAAATACCAATGCAGACTAAAAATTATGCATTCAAGTCATCACACATGTCAGCCAATACCACTAGATCTCACAAATTGCTCAACCAACAACTTTTCCTAATCCGTACAATGATCAAACACAAATTCGGCATGTTCTTCACCAGACTAAACTACCTAACTAGAACCTGATACTTAGATGCATGTAACTTTCAATCCCTTCATCACTGGAGGCTAAAATCTTGGATTTAGGTAACCCTGACATCCCTTAATATTCCCTCAGATCTGCACCACAATGTGATTACCTGTGGGGGAATGCAGACTAATATGTTGAAACCTATCAAATGCTCTGTTCCTGTCTATCTGGACTTAGACTATTCTGTAATCTATCTTCCAGTATGATCCACTGATGCAATGCAGATGTGTAAGATAGATTTAGTTGCCATCAATGACAACATCTGATATGCCTAGCAGCGTCTCTTACCAACAATATCATCATTGTGGATGTTGCTCAGGTAAGAGATAGATCACATACTCATGATTGTATCTTCAAAAAATAAAACTAGAGATGAGTAGGTAATGGGTTATATTTGCAAAGTGCAGGCGAGATCTTCAAATTGGAAATACATGACACACAACTAAGACACCATGTGGAGTTTGTAGGAGCCTCTGTCAGTGGGGCCTCTATCTTTATGGTTGGTTGTTACCAATGGATATGATGGTTGTTACCAGGGAACGGCTATCCAGCCCCAGAAAAAGCATGGGGCATGGATGCCGCTTCCTTCCCTTCCCATGCATCCATATGGCATCTGACAATCTATTGTTACTCGTACTCAACAATTCCAATGACTACCACGGTACCGCATGTTTTCTTTCACAGCCTTATCGTATTTACCTCATTTATTATGAGATTTCTTTCATAGCTTTTATAGTTTTTATTTCATTTTTTACTAGGCATGTCATTTTTTTAAATTACATTGGTATAGAAATAGATTTAATAATATATATTACAAAATTTAGATTCTAATCAAGGAAATCAAACAAGAAGGTTGCTCCCTTTGCGACTCCGAAGACTGGGACCAATCGCAATAATTCTATGGAATTGACATACAACTAAATAAATTTCAAGAGTAAGCAATTTGTTGTATATATCTGTTTTGCCCGTCACAAAGTGATATTATGCTCTACTCCACCATTGTACAGTTACTAATTCAAGACAATGTGGTGTGTTAAAAAGTGTTGCAATCCCCTAATTTAAAACTGAGGGAAAATAAAGTTTCTTTAGGGTTAATCTCCCAATAATGGAAGTATAAATCAGTTTAGATTAAAGTGATTACAAAGGTAGAATATTTGAATAATTGAATGCTAAGTTAGGGAATTGAATGTGGAGGAAGGTGGTATTCGGTTTGATAATTGAAGATTCTTATTAAATAGATGAGACTCTAGAATTTGTTTGATGTCAAATTTGGAAATAGTGCCATTTTTTAGTGAGTTCTTTGGAATTCTATGTTGGATCTCTACCATACTAGAGAACAAGTTCTCAAAATTTAGATGAATTTGTAGTTGCAAATTTGTACTTGAGTTTTAAATTCATCTTGGCAATCAGTAATGTTCTGCTCTTCATATTTGCCCAATATGTGACCTACTCTTCTTTATCTGAAATACTGGGAACTACCGGTATTTAAAAATATCTTAAAGGATTGTTGTTATGTCACAAGGAGCTATTGTCTAGATCAATCATCTAAAATGGAACATTAACGAAAATAACAAGGAAGCACCTAAGTATATAGATTCTTTACTCTTTTTATTGAACCAAATCAAAATGTGTCACTATTAATTGCTCGCTAGAATGATTGCCTTATGATTTATTGACGATTCTTAGATAATTAAAATTAATGCATTAGATGTCTTTAAATACTAGCACATAACTTTGTGCCAAACATGTGGTTAGTTGGCTCAAGGTAGAAGGGTGAAGGGAGCTAGTTGGCCAAATTTGAATTTTGAATTTTAAATTAGAAAGGGACAAGTTGGTAGTTGCTCTCTAGAATGATTTCCTTACAATCTTTAGATAATTCTTCAATGATTCTTAAGTGATTAGAATGAATGCATTGAATGCCTTAAATACTAGCACATAACATCAAATTATGCCAAACATGCAATCAATTGATTCAAGGTAAAAGGGTAAAGGGGGCTAGTTGGCCAAAATTGAATTTTGAATTTTAAATTGGAAAGAAACAAGTTAATGACCACAAACTTGTCCTAGAATGGAATAATGGTCAAATTCAGTTGACAAATTGTTAGTGTAAATAAGGACATTATACAACTAGTTAACTTTTAGCCTATCTAGGAGAGTCATATTCACACTTATAAAGTCCACACTTAGGGACTTTTACATTTTTATCTTATCTCATAGGGACTTTACACGTCTCAAGTGTCCTAACAATTATCACACTCGTGGAAGGTTAGTTAGTTGTTTACTTCTACCTTCCTACTTCCTCCTCTTCCTACTTATACAAGGAGTTTCATTGTAAATTATAAGATTCACTTTTGATTCACTTGTTATGATAGTTATTTTGGTTTATCGTGCTCATAATTCATTTGTGGAGGCTATTTGGATTTTGCATTCAGATCTTGGCTACTCCAACATGGCACTAGAGCCATGACTTGCAAATCCCTTCCCTTTTTTTGGTGAATCTAGCACTAAGCCCTATCAAGTGTCTCATGGAACCAAATAAACCTCACCATTGAATTCAGAATGCCTAAAAAGCTTAAATTACCTATTATTTCATCAATTTTTTATATAAGTTATTTTTTTTTGTACGACCATACCATGTATGGATTTAGTACATGTATAGATTTCTCTACTTGAATGGATTTCTATACCTATACGGATTTGATTAGTTTGAAAGGAATTTTTTTTGCAAAATTAAATTTTCCAATTTCTATGCAATCTCTGGTTTACTGGTTTGATCAACGATTTGAGGGTCTTTTTGTGTATGGTTGAGGGTTTCCGATCTCTTGGCTTCTCATGGTTTTATCTTGTTGGTCCGTTGTTTTTGGTGGCCTCAACATTCAATAGTGACAAAGGGTCTTTGGCTTGACCAAGGTTTCTACTTCAAGGGTTTTGAAATATTTTATCACAGAGCCACCATCGGGTTTCAAAAATGTCGACACCGAGAAACTCTTCCAAACCACCTCATCACCGCTGCCTCTGGTTTATCCTCATCGAAGGAAACACCATCGGTGCAACACTCAATAACCATCAAGACTTCCAATTGTCACTGCCTTTGAGTCCACTTCTGTGCCAGGATTCATGTACATAAGGAACATAATTCCTCACACACTTGGAGACATAGTTGTAAAAGGTCCATGTGGCATCAAGCATGGCGAAGGTTTTAAGTTTGCAGGCATTGGATTCAATCAATTCAAGGGTGAAGTCATAGTTCCATCGCTATTTTATTAGCACTGATGGTTAGAGTTTGTTCGATGATTTAGGTTTATACCAACACATTGTTTATAAACATTATTGATTGTAATAATTGTTTTTTGACATTTGCTAATATTTTTGGCTCTACTGTTTGTCATCTAACAATTTTTATGTGTTACAAAGTTTTAAAATTCTATAACACAAACTGCTAGGTTCACAGTTACCCTCAAACCGCTAGCATTCACTATTAGCAGAGGACAATAACTACTAGTGGTTACTCCAAAGACTGCCAACATTATTTGTAACCGCTAATCTTTGTAACTGCCACAGTCATGGTCTAATAGACTACCAGTTTTTGTAACAATAACATGTTATGTTGTCTTCTAGCTATCATCTCTAGCCACTAGAAGTCATATCTAATTGCCAACCCTGTCAAATGCATCTAAAAGTGGGGTACATTTTCTTTTTACACTAGCTTGCAAACCAGGAGTATTTTTTGGAGCTTGAATAGGTGTTGGAAAGATGGTTCTATCCACTAGAACTTATTTTTTTCAAATTATGTTGTTATTTTTTCTATTCTTTGACCTCTGAAGTACAAATTTTGTATTAATTTTTTTACCCTGAAAGGTGACAAGTCACCTATAATTACGCCAAGAGGCGAAGCCTAGAGGCGTTATACAGCCACAACACTATTGCAAGTTTTATTCTCCCTATTTAAATTGACGTTTAATCAACTGTCATATTGTGAGAGAGAAAATTAGTTATTAAAAATATTGTAGGAGGGAATATGGGAAGGCTTGCACCATTCGTGGGTAGTTATTTGGGTGGGCAAGGCATGCCGAATCCACTGGAAGGCTCTGTTAATTTCTACAGTGCTTTCAGAGACAATTGCAAGCGAATTTTCTTGGCGATGTCGTTGTTCATATTGGTTTTTCACTCCGCACATTGATTGGAGGATTGTGAGATGAATGTAGCGAGCTTCTTTTCGCTTCATTTGGTGTTGTAACTAGAGAGAATTTTGAAACCCAAAAGAAAGTGAGGGTTTTGGAATTCTACGGCCAGATTATCACAACGGCTACCATTAAAGTAACTAATTTGGAATTTGTCCAGACTATTAAAGACTTAGATTTGGATTCTGGTGTGGAAATCGATGGATTGACCAAGACTGAATAGATTTTTACTTAGGCTCAAAATCGAAATTAAGTGTGAGGTCAGCATATGTCTGTATGAGCGACCGGCCAAAATTAAACTGCCCACTTTTAAAAGCTGAGGTGTGTGTTCTGTGTTTTAAAATAGTTATCATTATTATTATAACAAATATATTATTGTGTCTTGCAGGTAAAGGAAGCCATACAGCTGAAAAAGATCGCCTATCAATGGGTTGGGAGCTTAGCTCTTCTCCATTTACAGTGGTCTGTCCTAAAAATTAGTGCTTTAAGTTTTCCTATTTCATAAGATAGACATCTTGAATTTTTTTCGTTTAGTGTTAAGAATTTAGGAGTATTTTTATTGTTTAGGAGGATTGAACTTCTGCATTTAACAAGATTGACCTTTCACCATTAAGAGAGCTCTGAATCTACAAATCAAATATCTTAACAATAGATTATATAAAAGTAAAAAAATTGTTCTTAAACAATAGATTTAGTTTTCTCCTTCACATGGATTCTATTAGTGAAAGAGATTAAGGGATAGTTGATAGGGGGTCTTGATCCTAATTGAAAAATCCCTCCTAATGTTTGTAGCTCTTTCCTACAATTGTAGCACGCATTCCTTTGTTGGGGCTTCTGCGTTAAGAGATAATTAGGCAAACTCAGGCTGTACCTTTTGTGTAAGATACACAGTGTCTACCTGTCACAACTCAATTTATTTTTGCATTCTAAATTTGAAAATTAAACATAAATGTATACTCATTTAAAAATACAAATAATAAACAATTTAACAATGCACTCCACTAAAAAGTTGAGGATAAGATTTGCAAATCCACTAAAAAGTGGAGGATGCATTTGCAAATCCACTTTCCAATTATTATCATTAAAAAAAAAAGAGTGGAGGATGCATTATCATTAAAAAAAAAAGAGTGGAGGATGCATTATAGATTTGCAAATCCATTTTCCACTTGCATTTTTATGGCAACTTAAAAAAATGGAGAGGTGATGGAGAATGGACTTTTCTATAAATTGCCTAGAATTGTGAGGAAGAAAACCACTCATCTTTGGTTTGGAAATGCTGGAGAAATCTGTAAGAGTTCTCCTCTCCATCTGTTGTTCTTTACTTTTGAAGATTTTGGTTTTGGAATTATGTTAGTTCAATTTTAGTTTTGAATTCATTTTGATGATATGTCTTAGGATAATTGAATCAATTATGAGAGAATTTGTAGTGGCATCGTAACTATTATTTTGTCTGATAAATATCTCCTTGCATACCTGAACATTCATGTCTGCCAATTATATTCGCTTGAAAGTTTTTAAAGCCTTTTCATCAAATCCATTCTGTGCACATCCTGCATTCGTTACTTTTCTTTGAGGGATTTTGTCAAATAATTCATGTGCCCTATCTAGACTTCCGCATTCTGCATACGTGCCTATTAGAATTTTTCCAACTATAATACCTACCATCATGCATTGATTAAAGCCCATACCCTGCTCCTGAGCGCCATTTTGGCACAGACAGGAAGTACGCTGTCAAGGGTTCAGGAATTTGGTCTTACTTTTGCCAATTGTATTCTTTAGTTGATAGATTCTGCCTCCTTTTTTGTTTAGTAAATCCATTTTGTGGCTATACTGCAGTCACTACCATCCATAAGACCACAATTCTTTTATGCATCTTGTCAAACAGTTCACGTACCTTAACTCCATGTTTTCTACACAGGCCTGCCAAGGCACTTACTATTACAACATCTGACAAAAACAATTCCCTTCCATTATGCATAATAGATGTTCATATTGGCACAGGTAGGAAGGACACTGGTAAAGGTGTAGAATTTAAATTTATAGCTACCAATTACTTTTTCTTGGAAGTTTTAATGAAACCACATTACTTTGTGGGATTTTGTCAAACAAATGATGTGCCTTAGTTTTGTTTTTCATATATGCCTTCCAGAGTATTTCCAACTATAATCGCTGCTGCCATGTGTTAGTGTGTAGGTAGTTGTAAATGTTGGATTTTCACCTGACGATTGCATTTGCTTGAAAGTTTTTTAAAGGCATTTTGTCAAACAGTTTCTTGTGCCTTGCACATGCTTCTACAATCTGTATACATCAGTATTGAGGCAATTGCAACTACAATATCTGATGAAATCATTTTATGCTCTGATATATATCCATGCCCTGTTCTAAAACTCCACATAGGCACAGACAGAAGGGATGCTGGCAAAAGTCGTGGATTTGGCTTCATGGCTGCCGAATTCATTTGCTTGAAAATTTCTAGAAGCTTTTCAACAAATCCACTTTGGGCGATCCTAAAAACATGCAGATCTGAGACAACACTTCATTGAGGCATTCTGTCAAATAGTTCACGTCTATGCAAAACACCTTCCTTTGTGCTTATTAGAAACCCATACTCTGTTCCTGAGCATCCAATTTGGCACAGACAGGAAGAATGTTGCCATCGGTGGTGGAAATTAGCTTTTGGTTAGCCAATTACATGTGTTTGAAAGTTTCTATAAGCTTTTCAACAATTTCCATTTTGTGCGACCCTACTAGCATGGCACATAGCCTTGAGTCATTTTATCAAACAGTTCACTTGCCTTGTCTAGGCTTCCACATTTTGCATATGTGCCTCTAAGAACATTTCCAGTTATAATACCTGACTGGATTTCCCTATTGATTGTGTGAAGAATGTCCATATACTTTGTTCTAAAGTTCCCAATTGGCGTAGGTAGGGGAAATGGTAATCAATGTTTTTAAATTTGACTTCATCCCTACCAGGTTCGCAGGAAATGGCATACGGTTCTAAGTGTTAACAAAATCATGGTAGGAAGCCAGTTGAATCTGAAGTGCATCTCAGGAAACTAAAATAGCATCTATGATGTGCTCAAATACTATGATTGAAAAATGTTTAGGTAGTTAATATAGATAATTTACATGATACTCAAATGCATTGCAATCATAAATTTATTAAGTTCCGTCATGCTGAGTTTAAAACATTGGTTCTTAATTATAAATGGACTTAAATAATATATGAACCTAAGAGAATACTTTAAGAAAAGATCTTGATAATAGGCCAAGAACGAAAATCTTGGACTAATGATTGAGTTCTTTCATTATCACATTTGAACTTTCATTAAAATTCTTGGTGGATATATCATATGAATGAATCATTGTATATAAAGGATAATGTGAACCATGTTAATGTCAATCAATTGGATACTCAACAGTCCTAAACAAGAACTAACTAAACAAGCAATAATATAAAGTTCTAGATAACTTTGTAAATATAACTATCTATGAATCTAAAGAATTAGCCCTTTTGGCCACATATAGACACAAGCAGAATGTCCTATTTAACAAAGGAGAACCTCTATGATTAAGTATCCATGTTATTAAGTTTCTAAATGTTAGGAAAATTGAATACAATTAAAAATGTCATCTTAAATTAATACTTATGTTTCCTTAGGTAAAAGCACACTAATACAACTTAAACAAACATTAAAGTTGCTAGGGGGGAGTGAATAATAATGGGGTAAATGAACCATCTTGTTTTTGAGCATGTAAATTGCAAGGACAAGTGTATTAAAGTCGAATGAACATAAATTATGTAGATTTTAAATAATTTATGATTATTTAATTGTGTAGGATATTTAGAAGAATTTTAATTAAATAAATTAAATTTATTTAATTATGGAACAGTGAATTGATTAAATAAATTGGGAATATTTATTTAATTGATAGAAGAATGGAATAAATATTTAGAATATTTATTTAGGATGATTCATGTCATTTTTAGATGTATACATTTTTCCCCTCTTTGATGCAATGCAGTTTATAGCGTTTCTTCAAAGAAGTCGATAGTCTAATAGTGATACATGCCCCAGTTTGCCGCTGGTACAGGTTTAATGACGATAGGATGCCCCCTCGAGAGATTGGATGGGAAGAAGGTAGAAGGTGTGAGATGGACAATCTCACGAAGACGAAGGGAAGCTAGGTTAGAACGAAGAAATCGGTTGAAGAAAGAGTCGAATGATACGTGATGCAAGATGGAATGATGACACACACAAGCAGGGAAGTAAGTATGCACAAATGACACAAGAACAAACAAGGTATTGCCCCTTTCAAGCGGTAAACCAATGATATACTGATAATGTTATACAACAGTGTTGTCATGGCGGGGAACGATATATCCCTAGACCAAGACAGCAGGCGTGTTGTCATGGCGAGGAATGAGAGATCCCTAGAGCAACATGAAGGATAGTGTCTAGTTTCAGGAAATGAAGCATGTCGTGTAGTTGGTCTGATTCCGACAATGCAACACCCTGTATAAGACAATTGATGGACTAACTGATCGAATTGGTTTACGACCAGACAAGGATCAAGACCACTGATTGTGATTGGATCATTTGTGCAAGATTGACTTGACATGATTGATATGGATTAAGGATGGACCTGCATTTGGATCATTGCTCAAACTAACTGGACAAGGATGAAAGATCTGATGATAGATAGAAATCTGATTGATAGAAGAAAGACTCGATAGAAGGACTCGCAAGCTTTTGTAAACATTGATACTCTGCATTGTTGGATCTTTATTGCATGGGGTATGGTATGGATGTATAAATGGATATAGGATGGATGCTTTGCTATTGGAGTGCTTTATTTCATCATTGGGCATTGTGTTTTGGTACATTTTCTGAGATGTTGTAAGTGAATACAAGCATCTAGGTATAATTAAACCGAGATGACCTGAGTACCGCTTACATGGATTGTGATTTAGCAAGTGAATACAAGCATCTAGTCAAAATTGAATCTAGATGACCTGAGTATTTCTTGCGTTTCAACAAACAAGGATTACCCCTGTTCATGTTAGACCTTTGATGTCCTCGATGATCTTTTGCCGATCATGTCCTTAGACAAGGCTTCACATTGCTAAAGTTTAATCCACAAATAACAAAACAAAGAAAATAATCATGCCCCCATCATAGCATCTCTAGCTTTTGGCATCCTCAAGTAGCCTAGGAAGACATGATAACAAAAATCAAGACTCTGTAACTTAACCATGATGCCGATCTACAAAGCATATTTGCATTGATATGTGTTTAGTTCTTGCCTTAATTTTCATAAAATCATTTAGAAGACCTTGGGTATTTGCTTTGCAGTGGATAGGTTAAGATGTTCACAGTCAAGATTTCTGCTTGCATTTGCTTGCTTGGTGAGAAGATTGCACAATCCTTATTGGGGAGACGGACCCTAAGGGACTGACCTAGTGCCTCGGGGGTACATTGCTAAATGGCCTTGCCTACGTGACGATGCAGAGGCAACGTAGTTCGGGGTAAACCCTAATGGACCATGGATGGACTAGAAGAAAGACAACAAGAATGACAACAAGAAAAGGGACGAATGGGACCGTGGAAGAAATGGAAGCCTCGGGGGCGCATTAGAATAATGGCCTTGCCTACATGACAGTGCAAAGGCAACGTAGTTCACGGACTTGGACCATGGACACTGACAAGAGATCTTATGCTAGGCTCACATTGAGGAGACAGTATGGGACGAAACCTTGGTTGACAAGGCCACAAAGAGAGTATCAAGCCATGATAGGTAACTATTAGGTGTGTATTTGTGGGATAGATATGGGTTGAATGGGGCAAATGGAGAAAGAATGGACTCAAGGGGATTGGATTCTCAAAGATGGAGAAGGCAGTTTATCACAAATAACGCCTGTTTACTAGGTTTTCATCACTTGCTTTTATTTGCGTGAGAAGCTAGAAAGTAAACATGATGCCTATTTGCCAGGTTTTCATCATGATACCTATCCAAGGTGCCTGTTTGCCAGGTTTTCACCAAAGGATGATTTTTTTGTATGCTTTCTGTTTTTGTTTTTTTTTTTGTATTTTCTCTTTTCAACTATTTTTTTCTTTTTTTTTTTATTTTTTGACTTTATTGTGCCCCCTTGCATTGGGATTCTCCTAGGTATAGAACCAGCAAAGGTGCATGCTGTTGATTGGGTCATCAAACAACTCACCTCGGAAGTGGCCAACTGATATGCCCCCGATCCGTAAGCAGCTACAATCACATAGGGTCCAAGCCAGTTAGGCTCGAACTTACCTTTCTTTTCTCTGTCTTGTTGATTGCGAGGGTTTTCTCTGAGGACAAGGTCCCCAACTTTGAAACATCATGGGCGAACCTTGTGGTTGTAGCTTCTTGACATCATCTGTTGATATGCTTTAAGATGATCAAAGGCTTTCTGGTGCCTTTCTTCTAACAGCTCTAGCTCTTGTAACCTGGAGACTCTGTATTCTTCATCTGATATAAGACCTTTCAACGACACCCTGAGGGATGGTAGTTCAACCTCAATGGGGAGGATGGCTTCTGAACCATAGACAAGGGCGTAGGGTGTAGCACCTATGGGAGTGCGTATACTGGTTCTGTAGGCCCACAGAGCGAGATTGAGTTGGACATGCCAGTCGCAACCAGCCTCATTGACAGTTTTCTTTAGGATTTTTAGAATGGTTTTATTTGATGCCTCAGCTTGGCCGTTACCTTGGGGGTAGTATGGAGTAGAGAAACGATGTTGGATTTTGAAACGCTCACAGAGTTCCTGGACATCCTAATTTTTGAATGGTCTTCCATTATCTGTTATGATGGATGAAGGGATGCCATATCTGCAGATAATGTAATTCAAAATGAAAGAGGAAATTTATTTTCCTATGACAGTGGTTAGAGGAACGGCTTCAATCCACTTTGTGAAATACTCAGTGGTGGTAATGATGAATTTGTGGCCGTTGGAAGAGGGTGGATGAATTTTTCCCACAAGGTCAAGTCCCCACTGACAAAAGGGCCAGGGTGTCGTTAAAGGTCTCAACTCTTGAGTAGGTGCATGGATCAGGTTCCCGTCTATTTGGCACTGTTTGCACTTTTTGACAAACTGATATGAATTCATTTCCATATTTGGCCAGTAATAACCCAAACGCATGAGTTTCTTGGCTAAGGAAGGGCCGCTGGAGTGTGTTCCGCATATCCCTTCGTGCACGTCTCACAAGGCAGTTATGGATTCTTCTTGTTCCAAACAACGGAGTAGAGTACCATATAGACCATGTCGGTAAAGGGTATCAGCGATGATGGTGTAACGAAAGGCTTGTCGGATGAAAGTTTGCTTTTGGTTGGAAGAGAGGTCCGGTGGGAGAATATTGTCCTTGAGGTAAGTGTAAGTCTTACTGTACCAAGGTGAATCAGATCCGACAAGGAGACAAATGGAATGGGTTTCAAGGAGATCATAAGCTGGTTGTCGGATGGTTTCCACTAAGAACTCATACCGTGACTCATATTCAGGAATTTTTAGGAGAGAGGCTATGGTAGCCATTGTATCTACTGCTTTGTTCTCTATCCTGGGTATTTGCTTGAAGGAGATGGTCCCAAAGTGTTCTTTGAGGTCATCTACCATCCGTTTGTATGGGATGAGCTTCTCATCTTTGGTTTGATACTCATCGTTGACTTGATTTATGATAAGTTGAGAATCACCGTAGACACATAGTGCCTGGATTTTCCACTCAGTTGCCATTTTGAGACCAATTACCAAGGCTTCATACTCTGCTATGTTATTGGTGCATGGAAATAACAACCTGTAGGACTTCAAAATTATGTCACCTTGGGGAGTGATAAACAGGATACCTGCCCCGATCCATGGTTGGTGTAAGATCCGTCAAAGTAGAGTTTCCAAGGAGATGTTGACAGAGTGAATAAAGACTCATCGGGAAACTCAAACTGCATTGGTGAAGTGTCTTGTAATGGTGCCTCGACCAGTTGGTCAGCGATGATTTGTCCTTTAATGGCTTTTCTGTCCACATATTCTATATCATATTCACTAAGAAGCATAACCCACTTTGCTAGTCGACCTGTGAGAGCTGCTTTGCTAAGAAGATATTTCAGTGGGTCGATCTTGGCAATGAGTTTGACAGGGTGTGCCAACATGTAATGTCAGGGTTTTTGTGAAGCAAAAACCACTGCAAGGCATGATCGTTCGACCTGTGAGTATTGCAACTCGTAGCCCACTAGGGTTCGACTGATGTAGTATACAGCTCTCTCCTTGTTCTCGTAATCTTGCTGCACTAGAAGAGCTCCAAGAGTAGTGGGTGTAGCAGAGATGTAGAGAATTAAAGTTTTTCCTTGGATCAGAGGCATGAGTATGGGAGGATTCATAAGATATTCCTTTAGCTTGTTGAATGCCTCTTCGCACCGCTCGTCCCATTTAAATGGAATGTTCTTATGTAGGAGATGGCTGAAAGGTTGGCACTTGTCTGCCAGCTGTGAGATGAACCTGTGGATGGCCTGCAGCTTGCCCTGTAAGGATCTCAACTGTGTTAGAGTCTTGGGCGGTGGGATGTCCATTATAGCTTTGACCTTGGCTGGGTCTACCTCTATTCTGTTTGCCGACACAATGAAGCCTAGCAGCTTGCCTGATGTTACCCCAAACACACATTTTTTGGGTTTAGTTTGACTTGGAATTGGTCCAATCTCTGAAAGACTTTTTCTAATATGTCCAGGTGTGAGTCCCTTGTGAGAGATTTTGCCAAGATATCGTCAACATAGTCTTCCATAGTTACATGCATCATGTCATGGAATATAGTTGTCATGGCCCGCTGATATGTAGCACCTGCATTTTTCAGCCCAAAAGGCATGACATTCCAGCAAAAGGTACCCCATGGGCAAGTGAAAGCTATTTTGTGTTGATCCTCTGGTGCTATTTTAATTTGGTTGTACCCTGAGAATCTGTCCATGAGTGATAGCATTGTATGTCCTGCAGTAAGGTCAACTATGATATCGATGTTTGGCAGTGGAAAGTCATCCTTGCGGCATGCTTTGTTTAAGTCTCAAAAATCATTGCAAAGTCGAACCCGGCCATCTGGTTTGGATACTGGCACAATATTAGATATCCATTCTGGGTAATCTATGGCTCTAATGAACCCCACATCTAGCAATTTCTTGAGTTCTTCTTTGACCAAAAGGGCTATATGAGGATGCATTTTTCTCAGCTTTTGTTTTACGGGTTTTACCCCTGGATCCAATGGCAAATGATGTAGAATCATATTTGGGTCCAAACCTGGCATGTCTGCATATGACCAAGCAAAGCTTCCTCTCTTCTTCTTAAAGAATGGTACAAACCTAGTTTTCTCTGGTGGTGTGAGAGATTTGGCAAAGTGGATAATCTTGGGCTGCTCTTCGGTTCCAATGTTCACGGGCTCGGTCGGCTCCACCACAATCTGTGACCTTTCCTGATACATATCACTAGGGAGAGTGTCAAGCAATCCATCATCAGGTGCCACAGTTGGGTTTTCACCATCAGATGCGTCCTTTCTTTTTACTATTTTATGATCTGACACTGCCGCAAGGTGGTTTTCACTGTCAAATCCATTTTTGATCTTGATGTTTTTACGACTGGAAGGCTTGGCACCCTCCCCGAAGTAAGCCACGGTATTCAATTCTATAGCAAAACCAGCTTTATGATCTCCTTTTGGGAAGTGGTCCCTAAGTTCCATGTAATCAATGTAAGCATCATCATTCTGGAACATATCTAATTGGGGGGTTCCTTGCAGATCCCAGTCAATAAGCTCAGGGTGTAAGAGGGGAAGGGAGTCGGACGAGAGACCTGATTCATTGATGGTGTGAATGGAAATGTTATGGACATTGGCGGGGGTAGTGTTCTAGGTGGTACTTTCCTCCAAGTTGTTTATTGCAATGGAATCTAAACTTTCCTCGAAAGCCATAATCTCAGGGGTGGGCAAATCAGACTCCAGTGGTCTATCCCATTGCGTTTGTCCCTCATGGTAGGGGCTAAGAGTTTGGATGGTGTCAACCTCTTTTTCGTCGTAGGAGTGCTCTGTTAGCTCGTCCCACTCATACTCATTGGAATCATCTGAATCTGTGTCACTATCCACTTGGTGTGTTTGGATTGTCTCCACAAGGCAGGCATTTTCCTTGGCTTTACCCTTGCCTTTGTACCCTAGACCAGTTGTGTTTCTAACTAAAGAGGATGAAGAATTTTGTATAGGTTCGATGATTCCTTCTTTTCTGAGGCCTATGGGGCCTTGTCCTTCGTACCCCATCCTGTGTAAAATAGTCTCACCCCACCCATAGAGTTCTGTATGGAGTTTAGGCTGTTCTTGGGGTGTGTTTTCTTCTTCAGCATAAAGCCACTGTAGGAGATCTCGCTCCTCTGTCTCATCAGATAAGGTCCCCCATTTTACAAAGGGATTTGCGGGAGCTACAGGAGGAGTAGATGGCTTTGGAAAATATTTGGGTGGATGTTTGGGTTGGCCAAAAGAGCGAGGAGACAAAGGCATCTTGGCAAGGTTGAGGCTGTGCTCAATGGAGTATTCCCCCATGCCATTTTCTTTTATGGTAAGTTTCAGCGGTTAGGGTCTTGAGGAGGAAGCTTCAACGATATGGTCTTGTTGCGGGGTAGGGGAAATGTAGGCTCTGTTGTTGGGTATGACACATTTAGGTTTGGCACAGAAAGAATTGCAGTGCTGGTAGGGGTCGGGGTCGCCTTGGATGGTGACCTGCTTGCCATTGTGCGGGAACTTAATGCATTGATGATAGGTTGAGGGGACAGCCTTCATGGCGTGGATCCATGGTCTCCCTAATAGGATATTATAAGCAAGCTCCCGATCAAGGACTTGGCACACCACATCTTTAATTACCGGTCCCACTTGAATTGGGAGGACAACCATTCCTTTTGTGGTTCTTTCTTCCTCGTCATATGCCTTAATGGTAATTTTCCTCCTTGGATCAACTGCTTGTTCGGAGAACCCCAGTGCAAGGACTAGCTTCAATGTGCAGATATTTAAACCAGCACCCCCATCAATGAGAACCCTCTTGATGCAGTGCTTGTGTATGAATGCGACAATGTGCAGAGGGGTGTTGTGGGGTTGAGATATAGAAAGATCATCTTGCTCTGTAAACAATATGGAAGTGGAGGATGTCAAATTGCCTACCATGGTCTGAAACTTCTCTTGGGCCAGGTTAGTGGGGACAGTGGTTTCCACTAAGGCTTTCTCAAGAATCTCCTTATGAGAAGGAGATAGACGCAATAGCTCCAATATAGAAATGTGAGTTGGGGTTTTCTGTAACTGGTCGAGGACATTGTATTGATGGGAGGTGGATGGAGATGGTGACGACCTTGGAGGAACGGTATTGAGTGTGACTTTACCACTACGGGTAATTATACTACAACCAGTTCGGTTAGGTCCTGGTTGTTGGTTGGGTGAGATGACATTGACCTGCGGAATATGTTCAGAAATGTAGTTTATGGTGTAGTCAAATGGAACACTTGCATAGTTAGCATTACTCGTCCCACTATTTTAATTTGGCCGATTACGATTATTGTTGTTGTCGTTGTTGTTGTTGCCATTGTTGTTGTGGCCATTGTTGCGGTTGTTGTGACCATTGTTATGATTGTTGTTATACGGCCTGTTATGGTTCAGAAGTGGATCCCTATAGGCCACATGAGTTTCATTAGAGGTATGCTGTTGTGTCCCTCCCTGATTCTGATCCAGTATATCTTGAATGACATTTTTGAGGCGGATACAGTTGTTAGTTGTATGCCCCCTTCCTCGGTGATAATCACAATAGTCTGTGTCCTTCCAGTAGGGAGGTTTGACTATGGGCTTGTAATCGCTTGTTGGCGGTAGAGAAATTTCATTATTAGCCAACAACTTCCGTAGCACAGATTCTTGAGACTCGCCTAATGGTGTGAATTTTCTCCTTGGGTTTGAATTGTACCAAGATCTAGGCTCCCGAGAGGGTGGTTTGTTGATTGCACCATTGTTTGCGTCCCCCTTAAGAGTGAATATGGGTTGTTGTTTAGGAGCTGCCGCCTTGGCGTCAACTACCCCATCGTTAACCACATTCTTGTTCTTGGTCCAAAACTTTGACTTATCCATTGTATAATTAGAATTTGGCGTGTCTTTGTAGAGCTTGAGAGTTCCCTTAGTGATCATAGCTTTTTCAATGAATAAGCCCATTTCAATGACTTTGGAGAATGATGTAGGGCATTGTATCTGAATCTGATAGCTAAGATCCGTGTTTAGGTTGTGGACAAACATTTCCAATAGTTGCTTCTTAGGTATATCATAAGAACACTTACTAGCTAGCTGTCTCCATTGTTGTAAGAAGGTGGCGAATGACTCACCACTCTTTTGTTTAGTATTGCATAGATCTAGCATAGATACCTCGTGTTCTATGTTGTAGGAGAAGTGTGTTATGAATTTATTGACAAGTTCATCAAAAATTTTGATTCCTAGTGGGAGGCGCGAGAACCACTCCATAGCTTGACCACCTAAGGATCTTGGGAACAGTCTCATCAAGTAGGTCTCATTGTGAGCTACTTCTAAACATGTGGCATTGAATTCCCGGATATGATCTCTAGGGTCCCCCTTCTGGTGCAGGAGCACCTACCTGACAGCTGGCCTCCATGAGGCAGTTAGTTTGTTATAGGTCTGGTTAATGTTTCCAAGAAGGTCTTATAAGACCAATGCTTGTAATAAGGTCATGTTGACCATACTTTACTATTTTTAGGTAGTTTGTTATGATAGCTGTTATGCTGTATGTCCGGTTGGATCTCCCAGCCGCCTGGAGAGATTTCCCAGCCGCTTGGAGTCGGGTCGGTAGTACTCGCAAGAGATCCTATTTATGCATGAGGATCGGTTGGTTTTAGAGATATAGATACAGATTGAGGAGTATTGCAGATCATCGATCAGACTTTGCTGAGAGTGAGATAGAGGGAGAGACTGAGTATTGTATTTGCATCTTTTGAAATCAATAAAGAGATCTTGTTTGTGTCTGTTCTCTGTTTGGATTCCATTGTGTGATCGATTTGCTGTTCTGGTGGTTTCATGGATTCGCTGATCCATTCCACCGGTTGATTCGTCGAATCGGTGGAATGGCTATGTACAGTAGTTTAGGGCTAGTTTGCATTTTCTGTTTATTCATGTGCATGTTTGCAGGATCGCAATCAAGAGGTGTTGAGAACCCTAGCATGGGTATGTGCTAGGTCGTGCTAGTTGTTAGAGTCTGGAAAGTTGTCCAGAAAGTAGATCGGGTCACCTCAGGAGGTTCAGCGGATCAAAATTTGCTGAGTTTGGAAAATCCGTCACAACGGCATCATCAGGATATTTCTGTGTATATCCTGCAGTTACTTCGGGCATCATCTGAGTAGATGGAGGTGAACATGATGCAATCGTTTGCATAAGGTGAATGTGCATTGGGGTGATCATCATCAGGTGTTGCCGAGGAGGAGCGTATCGGCATAAGGTAGAAGATCGGGTTGATAAAACCATCGCAGGCTGATAATGTTATGTTTGGTCGACAGCAGGATATTGGAGGAGCTGCATGTGATGTCATCGTCATCAGGATAATTGTCATCAGGATATCGGGGTGACGTAAGCATCGAAGGAAAGGTGCGTGGAGTGTCGTCATCAGGATATATGGAGGGAACCAGATATTTTATATCCTGCTGATGAACATGATGTTGAACATCATGATGCTGCAGATAGAGGTTGGCGGTAAGGTGAACAGTGAACGTCAGGAGGATGTTTGCACTTGTCGAATATGATGATGCTGCCGATAGCTAGATATGATGATGCTGCTGACAGGTGAAAGGTCGAAGGTTTGTCTACAGGAGGATATCGGTCGGCAAGAGAAAATATGATGATGCTGACAATGTTAACAGAAAATATGATGATGATGATGGGTTGTAGACATACATGCTGTATGTCAAGGTTTTAGTGTGGATGCCTCTGCATCACCTTCCCTTTGTATTTGTCAAACTTTGGGATTCCGAACTGAAAGGGGAAGGGTTTCATGACCAAACTTTTGTCAAAAGGATATGGAGCTATATCTTCCAAAGAGTATTGCTTGGAACTTGTACCGGTCTTAAGGTTGGATATTTCTTGTTTTAGACTTTCAATTTGTTGTCTCACGTCATCCATAGGAGCATTTTGGTCCATGGGTTTCTTGCCTCTATCTCTTGTATCTCTCTCATTTGCATGTGGGACTATGTCATTTGTGCCCCTCTCATGATTATCACATCTCCGCTCATGATCATTGTCTACATTTTCCATGATGGAGCTTATGTCAAAGTCTGCGGGGAGTTTGACTTCGAGATTAGCAAGATGGTGGAAGTATTTATCGGGGTCTTCAAGGAGCACCCTCTCTACCAGGCGTTGGAATTTGCTATCTTGGATGTGCGCTATTAATTCTTCATGAGAAATTTCTTCGTCGCCACCACGTGGTGGGGCGAGGTGATCAGATGTGTCGGCCATTTCAATCTACTTGTTGTACTGGGATCGAGTAAGAACCATGCAAGGTGGGGTGGGATGATGTGGACCAAGATTAGAAATTTTTGCGAGGTGCCGATTGAGACTGTTGTGAATGGGATACCTAGGACAAGATTTGGACAAAGGATTCTCTCGCTCAATGACTTCAAGTAAGACGGTTAACACAAGACGTTGGCCACTAGTAAGGGTAATCGATACCAGTCTTACTGTGTAGGGCGTAGTCGTTCAACAAGACTACTAGCAAAGGTACAATGACCTACTAGGCTTACGTGAATTCACTAAAGGAAACGAAGAAGGACCTACGTCGAATTGGTATGGGACAAACTGACCTTGGGACAAGAGGTGTTTGGACAGAAAGTGAATGGGACAATTTACGAAAGAGAGAGACTTGGGTGAAATGGATGAAGACTGACTGCAAAGTTGAATCTGACCTCAGAAAGTGAAACTAGGCTGAAATGGGTGCTCTGATCAAGTGAAAATATTTTCTCAAAAGTAGGGCAAATGCTCACTGTCGTACATGCGCAGAAACAGATGCGTAGCAGGAATGAACAAATGCGCCGTAAGTCATAGTAAAAGCGCAACTCTAGTTAAGTACAAATGCACAGCAACAGTGTGTATATGTGTAGCAACAGTATGTATGCACAGCAAGTTGTGACAAAAGCGCAGCAAGTTGCGATATATGCGCAGCAGAAAAGAGTATATGCGCAGCTCTGATATTTTTGCAAAATTTTTGGATTTTTCTTCTGTTTTTGGTATTTTTTTGGCTGGAAAAGTTCTTCCTGATCTGATATTATGAATTAACAGCAAGAAAACACAGCAAGCACAAAGAATATTTTGTAGTTTTTCATTATTTTTGTAGTTTTTTCGACTCTATTTTGGACAAAAGCAAGCACAGAATCCTAGGCGAGAAATGGATTATAAGGGATTTGGGCCACTAGAACAAAAGGTATTTAATGCGGTCAACTGTTCAAGTGGTTACACGTGCGGTGGCGCTACTCTCTGTTATGGAGTCTCCCAGCCTCACAGGGTTGCACCTGAGAGGGTTTTGGTGGAGGTTGGTCGTCGGTGTAACATAACAGCACTTGTTGTAGGAAGTTTTCACCTCAAGCACAATTTATTTTAAGTGGCTTGGTAGGGCTTTGTAACATCCACGTTCTAGAAACATAGTAAAAACCAAAAATTTGCCATAAAGTAAATTTACAAGGTGAAAGTGAGACAGAGAAATTTTTTTTTTTCTTTTATTCAACATATAGTCGAGTAACTACAAATACAAGATATCTCATTACAAATACAATAATCTGTATTGTCTTTCTCAAGTTCAATGTTTACAAAAATAAATCAATTATAAATACCTGAATCAGATAATGTTTTACTTAGTCTCAATAAACTCAAGTCTCAGAAAATATACTGCATCCGGAAATCTGACATCTTTATCGCAAGCCTTGGCAAGTCTTCTGCTAGAGAGAGAGAGTATCTTTCCAGTGATTTACCTCCAACCACAGACCGTTAGTCTCCCGCACTCCTTCCTAACCGGAAGTGGCCCTTCCCTTCACGAGAAGTATAGACCAAGGTGACCAGTGGTAATTTGCCTTTCCGAGTACATAGTGTTGTATCTTACACAACTCTATCTATCATACAACCCTAGATACCCTCTAGCTAAGTATGATTCCTGATGGGATGTGCAATCCAGATACAGTGAACCGACAATGCATGCAGAGACATATGCATTACTATGGCCATAGTTTCAATATAAATTGACGTTCACAATGAATGATGTCGTATTGTTCACCCACTCCAACTCGACTTGGATACTATCATATTCCTACAGTTTGACTTGGTCATCTTTGTTTAACTTAAGAAGTATGATGTTTGAACAATTGAGTCTTCCCGACCCATACATGTTTTCTTACACTGTCTATAATCCATAGACCTGTTCAACTTTCTTTCTTTATGAGGACTCTCATTGCTTCATCACAATTCCCGAGGTCCATGACTTATTGACTCATAATAAATATAGATAGACTAATTACGACTAAGATGATAACCTTACCTAGGTTAAACAATATAGTCTTGGAAACTAATTTCCCTTCTTGCAAGTAAGACTTATTACACATAGCCAAGGCACAAGACCCTTCAATCACGATCTAAATAATAATCTCAATGCCTTAATACAATAATAACCATATCTAGGTTAAGTTAAGGATTAACTAAAGAGTTTTATCCAACTCCAATCTAGTCTTTCTAGCTTAGGTGAAATCACAAGACATTGTCGTCGCTCTAATAATCACTAAGGATTGACTATCCATTCTTAGGCATCTCTCCTTGCATCTTTGCAACATTTGAGATTCACCCCCTTGTCGACAAGTAAAAGCTTAGAGAAGTGGTGGTAAAAAGGCATAATGATTTTAATGTTTGACTAACCATTTAATGGCACTTCTTGCACACTTGCAAAACTTGAGGCTTATGACTTGCATTTCCAGTTGACTTGTATCCCTACAAGTAGTTTTCCCTTACCTACGATTAAATATTCCCGACTAGTAACAAACCTCTTATCAATAAGATAGACATGAACATTACTAGATTAGGGGTTCCCGACCTCTTAGTGTCCACTCATTCTAAGTAATACAGGTTATAACCAGAAAGATGTTGTCAAATGATCTTTAACCTTCTTGAGTTGAACTAGGGTTTAATTATCCTTTTTCCCAACATGATGGAATACAATCCTAATTTTAGTTGCTAACCAACTATCATTCATGTCAAGTTTCTCTCCTTTGAACTCTATGAGTTATGCCAAAACTAAACATATAAGTGTTCTAGTCTAATCCTGGTATGGAGAATTCATCGCTCCTCATAATACCATTAGAGACATAGTTTACTTCGAATGATGAAGCTATTATCTAGAACTTGAGTGTTCTTAAAAATAAGAATACTATCACCATAGATATCCAAAAACATTCAACTTTCAACAAATATGTTCTATAAAAATCATACGATATAAAAGAGATGGCACATAAAAGTTTATATAGTAACTTTATGACTTTTCCCAGTGCAACCCATGACATAAGATAATACAAAGACATGTATACATCTTTATTACATAATAGACTTTGTGCTCTTACTGTCTTCGATTCTTATAATCAAAGGCTTCATATTTAACTCTTTTATAACCGGGTGCCTTTTTCATGTCAACAAGTTATAAAATTGTTAACTATTCTAAGTGTTCACGGCATACTATCTCCAAAACATAGGTGACTAGATGACTATATCGGTCTAGAGATAACTATTACTTAGGATTTAACAACCTTTAAACATGTGTAGCTCTACTATGATTAATTTGCTCCACAAAGAAGTCTTAGTCTATTCTTTACTTAACAATGTCTACACTGTCCTACAATACTGAAGAGAAACTAGGCCAAACCATCTTTCCAAATAACTAGAAATGATGTTGTCTTCATAGTACGACTCATATCATGGAGAAATTCAACATTCAGAGTTGTCAAAACATTTTATATATATAAAATATTCATCCATTTCAAATATGAGGATATCGGCCTTTTCGCACACAAAGAGCAATTTCAAACCTTAGAAAAACTAGGAGATAGAAACATGCACCGTACACAATGCAAGATTATTGAGTAAGGATAGGAACCTGATTTGTGGGTTATGCATTCCTCTTGCTATGTTTCTTCCTTGCCATAGATAGCTCATGGCTTTTAGTATCTTTCTTTGCTAAGTGCAATGTTATTACCCTTGGTTCTGCGCCACTCGGGATTACTGCTAAACACCAGATCTTACACCTCTTTCCACAGCAAATTCTTCTCCCTCATAACTAAAGCATCCGTTCCTCCACTCTTCACGACTCCCTTTATGAGTCGATGCATTCATTTTATCCATCCTCCAACTATAAGGGACCCTTACTGTTAAAAACACCCTGCCTTTTGGGTAGCGGTTTTCTTCGGACTATCCCGAGCCAAAACTTCCTCGACATATCTAAGGACTTCTCGTATCTTCTATAGTAGTCGGTCCTTCTGTCTAAAGCTTCCGCATCCTCATTTTTCCTTCTTCCTTTTTACTTAACATCTAACTCCTCCAAACTTCGCATCCGTTCCTCCACTCTTCACGACTCCCTTTATGAGTCGATGCATTCATTTTATCCATCCTCCAACTATAAGGGACCCTTACTGTTAAAAACACCCTGCCTTTTGGGTAGCGGTTTTCTTCGGACTATCCCGAGCCAAAACTTCCTCGACATATCTAAGGACTTCTCGTATCTTCTATAGTAGTCGGTCCTTCTGTCTAAAGCTTCCGCATCCTCATTTTTCCTTCTTCCTTTTTACTTAACATCTAACTCCTCCAAACTTCACTATTTTCGGTTACCCCTTGGAGTGCCTTCCAATGCTCTTTTCTCAACCGTCTCCACTTGACGTCGCTCCTCTAGTTTTAGTTTCTTCACCACCGAAAACTCATGCTCAGGCCGCGCTTGTGGAGAAGAAGAGTGCTCTCTTATCTAGCGGTTTCAGTTTGTAATGAACAGAAAAACACCCCCCACTCCAGCGAAGAAGGTTCCATGCATCTATCTCACCGTTTCTATTTCTAAGCCTCAGAAAACTAATCCCCAACAAGTCACTTTTCCCTAAAACAGTCTCCACGACCCTGACTTTTCACTGCGCACCGGATGATGAAGTCTCTCCCATTTAACTCGCCCTTTTAATCTTCTTCTAGACTCCCCTCCATCCTCTCTGGCGCACACAACCAAGTCACTAGAAAAATAACACTCAAGTCTCCACCTGCATACAAAGTTTCACCATGCAAGAGAGGCTATCCCCAGCCACACGCGGCTTGCCCTTCAAAACTGACTCTCACCCCTTACTAATGCCTCGCCACAGTGAAGGAATCACCCTCTTACCAACTGTCGTCCATGCCTATCCAGATGGGAATCCATTTTGGCATGCAAAAGTAATTCCTATCCTTAAGCGACCACTCCCAAATGGAGCTCCACAAGGCAAGGTGGCGGTTATTCTCCGTATCGTCGACTCAGCTGATAGTCCTCTTTATTTATTCCCCCCCCAAGAGATAGCATATGCCTTTTATAAACTTCCCATGACTTACCATCATCATAAAGACTTATCCCTGGAAAAGAATACACAACTAATAGAATATACGGCTCCACTACTATAAGGTTGAAACATAACCCTTTAAAATTGAGAAAACTCCACTTAAATGTGCTTACATAGCTTAAGCATGCCATCATGGGGATATACGTGGTATATCATACCACCCTCTATATAAGTCTGACACCAAAACAAACACGACTCAAGGTTTCATTAAACCTTAATTAACTGTTTGTTAAAAAAACAACTTCATTTAAAACATGAGGACTCCATTCGTATGATCCTCAAATCTCTTGATCTGTCGTATCTAAGATAACAGTTTGTTATCATTAAAGCTCTACTCATCTAGTCAAGGTAGGTTCTCTACTCAAAATACGACTCTCTTTAGGCATCTCAATGCTCAAGTGTTGGTTTAATGGTTAAACAATTATATCCTCTTCGTGGATGTCTCCTATGGATAGATATGAACATTTTAGAGGACATTTAGGTAGTAATAGCCACGAAAACATTAAAGATTCCCTCTTCAATATATACATAAGGAAGAATAAATAGACATGATATGAACAATAATAGTCCTCGTCTATATTTAATCTTTAATCAAAATATGATAATAATAATAATAATAAGTCAAAAAGCTTACGGGTAATGTGACAGGGTCGAGCTTGTCTCCCCTTCATAGAATCTCATTAAATCAAGTGGACTAATATTCGCGTCATCTAACTTGATGAAAACATCTTGATGTATAAGAGGCGACAATAAGACCTCAAGCGACACCAGAAGAATAATGCATCCGTTTAATGGCTATGACGTTGCTAACTTTACAAACGACTATGTCGACTCACCATCGACTTGACTAGATGACAATCAAGATATCGACTACCCGTCGAAGTAGATTCAAATTAACTACTAAGACAATACTTACCTCATACGACTCATTGGTTCACATTATCATTTAACACTAGACTCGTTTGGCAAATTGACCACTCGTAATCCAAGGTCTATCTCTCTCTTCTCGAAAGATACTCTCTCTCTCTTCTCTGAGGGTCGATAACTTGTAATCCTGTTTCACTTGTCATCAAACAATAAGAGATCAGTGTATCATTATTCAAAATAAATCAAATCTCATCATATAGATATAAAATTGACAATAACATAATAGTTTCCATGATTTCCTAAATGATATTCAATACAATTCCATGCCATATCTTCTCAAAAATCTATAACATCTCAATAAATTTACTTATGCCCAAGTAAAAGGTAAAAGTATAGCAAGTCAGAAATAGGGATGTAACATATCCTTCCCCTAAAGATTCATCGTCCTCGATGATATAAAGCATCAAAACACAACTTAAAAGCATATTCATTGTTTAATTGCTATCGGCATAAAGTAAATGAGGAAATTTCTGCTAGAATTCATGGTAATTTCTCCCCCCATGCAAAACTATTCTATGCATACTGGTCCCACTAGACCTCACACTTCATAACCTCTATGCTACACAAGCATCGCTTGCGATCTTCAAGTATTTAAGAAGCTTGATCATAACCTTTCCTAGGTTCTTGTACTTTTAAATCATTCAAAGATTATAACATTTATATATTACATGAATATATTCCTCATATATAAATCACAAAAAGCATGATGCCTCCTGGCAATACTGGTAATAAATTGATCCTTTAATTCAATAAAATTTCTAACCTTAAAAATTTTGAAGGGTCCTTTATACTTAGGAACTGGTTTAGAATACATTCCATTCTTTAGGAAACATTTTCAGGGGTTTAACCCTTAAAAGAATTTTCCTTCTCTAACCAAGAATTATCTTGGTGTACGCTTAATCATTAACGTAGCCTTTTTTTTTAATCCATTTCCTCTGATCTTTCCTGATCAGTTAAATCTTTTCCTCCATTTAATAACATTTCCGGACTAATGCTAATCCTACCTTCTAGCTTACCCAGCTTATAGGAGTTCAGCATCTTTCTGTCCAATGTTTCCATTCAAGCCATCTTAATAGCAAAGTTAAGTATTGTCAAAGATTTCACATGATAAGTAGTCTCCCTACTCGTATTGCTAATCCATGCAACATGTTAGGGCAAATCTTCTAAAACCAGGTTAACTTCCTTAGTTTAACCATATGTTCACAGGATAATAAATTTTACCCTTTTTAAATTTCAGTCCTTAACATAGAGGACAAGTTTACCAAAACCTTGACATTACACGCATATTTCTATCTTAGATAACCTTCTCAGGAACCCATGCAATCCAAACACATCGTGCACAAATTTGTGAGTTAACACTGATGCTCCATCAGTTCAATCCCTTGGTATATAATGTGTTACCTTCAAGAGTTTATCATCTCAAAATGGCATCATGTCTTTTCACAGATATAGAAGGACTTCGTTCAATACCCATGCAAACAACTTGCCATTTCCATTCTGGCATGTCATGCGGATACATCAATCCTACAGGTGTTGATGTTCTACTTTTTCCTCTGGCGCTCTAGACATAATGCTACAAATCTCGTAACATCATTCTTTATTCCTTCAAGAATTAAAGAGGTTTTATATCTATTCATACTTGGTTAACCCTAGATGTCCTGGGTATGGTGGAATATGAACTTCTTTCCACACCAGTTTTCTTATTTTAGAAGAATTAGAAACACACATTCTTTCTCCGAAACTCAATAGTCTGTGAGTCTCAAAATGAAAACCTATCATACCTTGAATCTTTTTTTTTATATATATATATAAAATTTTACCCCAAGAGCTTGCTTAATTACTCATCATGTAAAGGTACACCCCTTAAACCATTTCCTGAGGCATCAATTTTCCCTCAAACTATCCTTCAGAACAGGAATTCATAGCATTGGTGCTGTTGTAATTTCTCTTAATCATTATAGAATCACTTGCACATAAGGAATAATGTTCTCCTGCATGCTTAAAATAAATAAGTACATCTTCTAGAAGACTAGAACAAATATGTCTAAACAATCTCTAGACACACTGCTCATGAGATTCATGAATACGACAAGGCATTCGTATGGTCAGAGGACAACACCGCTAACTCACAGTGCCCATTCTTGTCCAAAAGTTGTTTCAAGGATACCCTTATCCTTTAATCTTGATTGATGACATACTGGATGCTAATCAATCACTTTAGTTCTACACATCTATTCAAGGAGATCACCAATACGTGGTGAAAGATATTTGCTCCTTATCGTGGTTTTAATGAGCAAATGATATGAAATACACATTGTAGAGTTATGTCCTCCTTGACAAAAACAATACCTAGTGCACCCCATGGTAACATACTAGATCTAATCAAACCTTTTAACCAATAATTCTTATAAGGGGCTATTGATTCCATAAATCCTATAGTTGTCATAAGATAAAGTACTTTTCCAGGTAACTCATCCCAGAATTCTAAGAGGAACAAGATTTTCTGTTGATTCAATCACTGTTCCATCAACTTTGGCGGCATAACTTTCTTTTCCAAAATACTAGGTATCTCCTTGGTTTTAAACATGGTTAGGATTGCTCCAATTCGATCAAGAGATTTATTAGTGGTTTATTCTCTTTTAGACCTTCACCCTGGTTTGGTTCTAGTATGATACATGCTCTCATTTTCCTCATACTAGATATTTAAGTTATCTAACAGTTTTTCTGAATCTAAAGTGACTCAAAATATCAAATATATTTATCTCATAATAATCAGTAGCTTATTACAAAACATTGTCATCTTTATTATAATTTCTTTAGGAGTAACCACATCCTTATTTATATTGTTGATATGACAAGACTATATGTCACTGTCGTTTTACAATTTTCTAGTTTAACCAACATAGAGGGTGGATGTACACACAAGTACTCCAACACCTTTTTCCTAAAACAGAAACATAACATCAATGTTCAAGTGACATGTTGTAACTGGCTACAGTTTACTAGGTTTTACTACACTAGTAGAATTAGTAGGATTCTTGGCCAGTTCAGAACGTTGTTTTCTTTCTAGCCGAATACACTTAAGCACATTAGCAAAAGTATCTGAATCCTCTAGCCATGCACCTTCAGAGTAAGTAATATTCTCTCTAAGTTCAACCTTCTCGATAGGTTTCTTCTTAACCACCAATCTAGGTAAATGCTGGGGAATAGACTTCCTAGCTATTTTCTTTGTTCTTCTCCACGTCATTCTGGCACACGAAAACTTGAACATTAGCTAACCGCATAATGTTGACTATAGGTTAGCACAATGGACTCATAAGCCCTAGTGTCAAACCTGCCTCTGATACCATATGTAACATCCACGTTCTAGAAACATAGTAAAAACCAAAAATTTGGCATAAAGTAAATTTACAAGGTGAAAGTGAGACAGAGAAATTTTTTTTTCTTTTATTCAACATATAGTCGAGTAACTACAAATACAAGATATCTCATTACAAATACAATAATCTGTATTGTCTTTCTCAAGTTCAATGTTTACAAAAATAAATCAATTATAAATACCTGAATCAGATAATGTTTTACTTAGTCTCAATAAACTCAAGTCTCAGAAAATATACTGCATCCGGAAATCTGACATCTTTATCGCAAGCCTTGGCAAGTCTTCTGCTAGAGAGAGAGAGTATCTTTCCAGTGATTTACCTCCAACCACAGACCGTCAGTCTCCCGCACTCCTTCCTAACCAGAAGTGGCCCTTCCCTTCACGAGAAGTATAGACCAAGGTGACCAGTGGTAATTTGCCTTTCCGAGTACATAGTGTTGTATCTTACACAACTCTATCTATCATACAACCCTAGATACCCTCTAGCTAAGTATGATTCCCGATGGGATGTGCAATCCAGATACAGTGAACCGACAATGCATGTAGAGACATATGCATTACTATGGCCATAGTTTCAATATAAATTGACGTTCACAATGAACGATGTCGTATTGTTCACCCACTCCAACTTGACTTGGATACTATCATATTCCTACAGTTTGACTTGGTCATCTTTGTTTAACTTAAGAAGTATGATGTTTGAACAATTGAGTCTTCCCGACCCATACATGTTTTCTTACACTGTCTATAATCCATAGACCTGTTCAACTTTCTTTCTTTATGAGGACTCTCATTGCTTCATCACAATTCCCGAGGTCCATGACTTATTGACTCATAATAAATATAGATAGACTAATTACGACTAAGATGATAACCTTACCTAGGTTAAACAATATAGTCTTGGAAACTAATTTCCCTTCTTGCAAGTAAGACTTATTACACATAGCCAAGGCACAAGACCCTTCAATCACGATCTAAATAATAATCTCAATGCCTTAATACAATAATAACCATATCTAGGTTAAGTTAAGGATTAACTAAAGAGTTTTATCCAACTCCAATCTAGTCTTTCTAGCTTAAGGTGAAATCACAAGACACTGTCGTCGCTCTAATAATCACTAAGGATTGACTATCCATTCTTAGGCATCTCTCCTTGCATCTTTGCAACATTTGAGATTCACCCCCTTGTCGACAAGTAAAAGCTTAGAGAAGTGGTGGTAAAAAGGCATAATGATTTTAATGTTTGACTAACCATTTAATGGCACTTCTTGCACACTTGCAAAACTTGAGGCTTATGACTTGCATTTCCAGTTGACTTGTATCCCTACAAGTAGCTTTCCCTTACCTACGATTAAATATTCCCGACTAGTAACAAACCTCTTATCAATAAGATAGACATGAACATTACTAGATTAGGGGTTCCCGACCTCTTAGTGTCCACCCATTCTAAGTAATACGGGTTATAACCATAAAGATGTTGTCAAATGATCTTTAACCTTCTTGAGTTGAACTAGGGTTTAATTATCCTTTTTCCCAACATGATGGAATACAATCCTAATTTTAGTTGCTAACCAACTATCATTCATGTCAAGTTTCTCTCCTTTGAACTCTATGAGTTATGCCAAAACTAAACATACAAGTGTTCTAGTCTAATCCTGGTATGGAGAATTCATCGCTCCTCATAATACCATTAGAGACATAGTTTACTTCGAATGATGAAGCTATTATCTAGAACTTGAGTGTTCTTAAAAATAGGAATACTATCACCATAGATATCCAAAAACATTCAACTTTCAACAAATATGTTCTATAAAAATCATACGATATAAAAGAGATGGCACATAAAAGTTTATATAGTAACTTTATGACTTTTCCCAGTGCAACCCATGACATAAGATAATACAAAGACATGTATACATCTTTATTACATAATAGACTTTGTGCTCTTACTGTCTTCGATTCTTATAATCAAAGGCTTCATATTTAACTCTTTTATAACCGGGTGCCTTTTTCATGTTAGCAAGTTATAAAATTGTTAACTATTCTAAGTGTTCACGGCATACTATCTCCAAAACATAGGTGACTAGATGACTATATCGGTCTAGAGATAACTATTACTTAGGATTTAACAACCTTTAAACATGTGTAGCTCTACTATGATTAATTTGCTCCACAAAGAAGTCTTAGTCTATTCTTTACTTAACAATGTCTACACTGTCCTACAATACTGAAGAGAAACTAGGCCAAACCATCTTTCCAAATAACTAGAAATGATGTTGTCTTCATAGTACGACTCATATCATGGAGAAATTCAACATTCAGAGTTGTCAAAACATTTTATATATATATAATATTCATCCATTTCAAATATGAGGATATCGGCCTTTTCGCACACAAAGAGCAATTTCAAACCTTAGAAAAACTAGGAGATAGAAACATGCACCATACACAATGAAAGATTATTGAGTAAGGATAGGAACCTGATTTGCGGGTTATGCATTCCTCTTGCTATGTTTCTTCCTTGCCATAGATAGCTCATGGCTTTTAGTATCTTTCTTTGCTAAGTGCAATGTTATTACCCTTGGTTCTGCGCCACTCGGGATTACTCCTAAACACCAGATCTTACACCTCTTTCCACAGCAAATTCTTCTCCTTCATAACTAAAGCATCCATTCCTCCACTCTTCACGACTCCCATTATGAGTCGATGCATTCATTTTATCCATCCTCCCACTATAAGGGACCCTTACTGTTAAAAACACCCTGCCTTTTGGGTAGTGGTTTTCTTCGGACTATCCTGAGCCAAAACTTCCTCGACATATCTAAGGACTTCTCGTCTCTTCTACAGTAGTCGGTCCTTCTGTCTAAAGCTTCCGCATCCTCATTTTTCCTTCTTCCTTTTTACTTAACATCTAACTCCTCCAAACTTCACTATTTTCGATTACCCCTTGGAGTGCCTTCCAATGCTCTTTTCTCAACCGTCTCCACTTGACGTCGCTCCTCTAGTTTTAGTTTCTTCACCACCGAAAACTCATGCTCAGGCTGCGCTTGTGGAGAAGAAGAGTGCTCTCTTATCTAGCGGTTTCAGTTTGTAATGAACAGAAAAACACCCCCCACTCTAGCGAAGAAGGTTCCATGCATCTATCTCACTGGTTCTGTTTCTAAGACTCAGAAAACTAATCCCCAACAAGCCATTTTTCCCTAAAACAGTCTCCACAACCCTGACTTTTCACTGCGCACCGGATGATGAAGTCTCTCCCATTTAACTCTCCCTTTTAATCTTCTTCTAGACTCCCCTCCATCCTCTCTGCTGCGCACAGCCAAGTCACTAGAAAAATAACACTCAAGTCTCCACCTGCATACAAAGTTTCACCATGCAAGAGAGGCTATCCCCAGCCACACGCGGCTTGCCCTTCAAAACTGACTCTCACCCCTTACTAATGCCTCACCACAGTGAAGGAATCACCTTCTTACCAACTGTCGTCCATGCCTATCCAGATGGGAATCCATTTTGGCATGCAAAAGTAATTCCTATCCTTAAGCGACCACTCCCAAATGGAGCTCCACAAGGCAAGGTGGCGGTTATTCTCCATATCGTCGACTCAGCTGATAGTCCTCTTTATTTATTCCCCCCCCAAGAGATAGCATATGCCTTTTATAAACTTCCCACGACTTACCATCATCATAAAGACTTATCCCTGGAAAAGAATACACAATTAATAGATTATACGGCTCGACTACTATAAGGTTGAAACATAACCCTTTAAAATTGAGAAAACTCCACTTAAATGTGCTTACACAGCTTAAGCATGCCATCATGGGGATATACGTGGTATATCATACCACCCTCTATATAAGTCTGACACCAAAACAAACACGACTCAAGGTTTCATTAAACCTTAATTAACTGTTTGTTAAAAAAAACAACTTCATTTAAAACATGAGGACTCCATTCGTATGATCCTCAAATCTCTTGATCTGTCGTATCTAAGATAACAGTTTGTTATCATTAAAGCTCTACTCATCTAGTCAATGGTAGGTTCTCTACTCAAAATACGACTCTCTTTAGGCATCTCAATGCTCAAGTGTTGGTTTAATGGTTAAACAATTATATCCCCTTCGTGGATGTCTCCTATGGATAGATATGAACATTTTAGAGGACATTTAGGTAGTAATAGCCACGAAAACATTAAAGATTCCCTCTTCAATATATACATAAGGAAGAATAAATAGACATGATATGAACAATAATAGTCCTTGTCTATATTTAATCTTTAATCAAAATATGATAATAATAATAATAATAAGTCAAAAAGCTTACGGGTAATGTGACAAGGTCGAGCTTGTCTCCCCTTCATAGAATCTCATTAAATCAAGTGGACTAATATTCGCGTCATCTAACTTGATGAAAAAATCTCGATGTATAAGAGGCGACAATAAGACCTCAAGCGACACCAGAAGAATAATGCATCCATTTAACGGCTATGACGTTGCTAACTTTACAAATGACTATGTCGACTCACCATCGACTTGACTAGATGACAATCAAGATATCGACTACCCGTCGAAGTAGATTCAAATTAACTACCAAGACAATACTTACCTCATACGACTCATTGGTTCACATTATCATTTAACACTAGACTCGTTTGGCAAATTGACCACTCGTAATCCAAGGTCTATCTCTCTCTTCTCGAAAGATACTCTCTCTCTCTTCTCTGAGGGTCGATAACTTGTAATCCTGTTTCACTTGTCATCAAACAATAAGAGATCAGTGTATCATTATTCAAAATAAATCAAATCTCATCATATAGATATAAAATTGACAATAACGTAATCATTTCCATGATTTCCTAAATGATATTCAATATAATTCCATGCCATATCTTCTCAAAAATCTATAACATCTCAATAAATTTACTTATGCCCAAGTAAAAGGTAAAAGTATAGCAAGTCAAAAATAGGGATGTAACAGGCTTGGCGTTAGCCTGTTACCACTCAGGGTCGTTCCCACTTAGACAAGTGTGCACCCAAGGGTAGGCCCCTCCTAAAGGTTAAACAAATAGAATGACAAGTCTGGCACGCTGATCACCCAGAAGAGGGGAGAGTATAAGCCTATTGTCATTCGCAAGCACAGAATACATTGATTAATCTACCCTAGTTAAAAGTGAAAAATTAAATGGGCTAATCTACTCAAACACAGAACTTTGAAGTGATTTCAGAAATATAGCAGTGGTTCAGTTTTAAATCCCAGAAAGTAGTGGTGAGTTCAGTTTTAAATTCACGTAGCACGAAATTGTTAACTTTGAAATTCTGGTCTTACGATATAGCAATGGTTCATTTTAACTTCAAGATCATTGATGAGTTCAATTTTAAACCGCGTAGCACGAGATTGTTAACTTTGAAATTCTGGTCTCACGATATAGCAATGGTTCATTTTAACCTCAAAATCAAACGTGTGTTCAGTTTTAGGCCCAGATAGCAATAACTTAGAAAGTGTTGCAATGCAAGCAAGAAATAAACCAGTTACTTTCTCCCTAATTAGAACTAGATGAAGATTTGAATGAACATCAATTTTTACTTTCCCTCAGAAAATGAAATGTGAACTAATTAGATGCAACTACATGAGACTAAACCCGAGCCTATCCTATAAAACCGCTCTAGCAAATACCTGCGAAAAGGTTAGAGTTAGCAAATTTCCCTAGGAAAGTACTAAAACCTCAGTTGGTTACAAATGCACAGCTTCAGTGATCAGATGCGCAGAAATGATCAACAGAAGCGCAACAATAATGGATGCGCAACGTATGCGCAGCAGGAATACAAATAAGCGCAGAATTAACAAATGCGCAGCAACTTTGATCAGATGTGCCATCTAAATGAACATATGCACAGTTATTGTAAATGCGCAATAATAGTATATATATGCATAGTGAAAAGGAACATATGCGCAATATAATCAAAAGCGTCGTAACAGTGCGCAAAAGCACAGCGAAAATACACAAATGCGCAGAAACAATAAAAGCACCGTAACAGTCTTTATATGCGCCGCGGAAATGTTTAAATGCACCGAAGTAGCCTGTGCGTGATTATGCGTGACCTGTACGGAACCTGTCTTCAAAAGAGCTCAGATTTTGGTGAGATAAAGGGGGAAGGGCCCCACGGTGGGCGCCAAAAATGTAAGGGTAAAATGGTGATCAATCAAATGAATAATGTAAGACCCAAACATCAACAGAATAGGGGATAACAAAGAAGATTAAATGAAAATAGCAATGAATAACACAAAGCAAACCTTCCCTGAAATTGATGCTTCTGTTGTTTGCCTATTACAATCGTCCTTTTGTAGATGATGTGAGCCCTCAGAGAGTACACTCTTTTAGCTGCTCGTAGGAAGTCGATGGTAAATGGCTATGGTGATATGCAATGAAGATGAGCTCCAATGCAAGTATGTGATCTCAAGCTTGTGAATGGTCAAAGGGTGCCAAAGGCGCGCTGGTGATATTTCTACAGAGTAATGATGTCAAAAGCCTGGATGATTAGAATGGAAGGATGAAGCTTCATTTATGGACTTGGAATAATAAGAATCAACGATTGAGAGGAGATATGAAGATCAATGGCTGAGGATGGTTGAGGAATGTGCAACCAGTAGAAATGTTACAAGTGTCCCAGCTCCATCATGAAAGAGGGGATGTGATAAAATTGATTGGAGAGTTAACTCCATTGACTGAACAGTTAACAAACTTGATTGATTAGTTAGAAGAGTGGATTGTGGAACTGAGTGAATTGATTGAGGAATTCACTCAATTGACAGGTTAGTTAACACTTTTGATTGATTAGTTAACTAACCTCTGATTTGAGAAGAAATAGGCCATGTGGGTGAGGGAAAATAAGATAATTAAATATTAAATATATTTAATTACATGTGCAACCTGATGAGGTGGACAAGGTGAGGTGGAAAAGGTGAGGTGGATTTTTGGAATTTAGAACTTAGGATAGAGGAATTTAGATTAATTAAATAATTTATGATTATTTAATTGTGTAGGATATTTAGAAGAATTTTAATTAAATAAATTGAATTTATTTAATTATGGAACAGTGAATCGATTAAATAAATTGGGAATATTTATTTAATTGATAGAAGAATGGAATAAATATTTAGAATATTTATTTAGGATGATTCGTGTCATTTTTAGACGTATACAGGTTGGACAATTAGAATATCTATTGACTAGTTTTGGTTAATGAGAACCTTGTTAATTTTACTCAAGTTATGGAAATAATGCTCTTGTTGAAGATGTCTACCTTGTTTTATGACTTATTGGTTTAAAAGAAAGTTAGCAATGATTATGCAAGGAGTTGTATCAATTCTTTACTTACATGATAAAATAAGATTCCCTTGTTTCTCTTAAAATTGCATCCATATGTGCATTATTGATAAAATATCTTTTCTAGTTATGCATGTAGAATTATGAATTAATGGCAGTAATTGTATCATTTCTAGGCCTATTCAATTTGCATAAACAAATGTATCAAGCATGTTCCCTTTATCTTTTTATTTATTTTGATATGGATAAAGTTTTTCTATTAGCTAGGTAAACCTTGTAATTAAACGTCCAAACTCAAACATTCGCAGTGTTCGGTATTTACGGTAGCTCTGGGTCACGTTTACGGGTAATGCCGTCACGTTGAACCAAGTACCTCGCACCTAACATAGCTGCAACAACGACGTCTGGGCACCGTCCCTCTAAATCATCAGGGAGTAATAAGGAACATGTCAAAGTTAAATCCGCAGGAAGGGAAAATCTCCTTGGATACCTCACTAAAAAGATTAACTAAAAGAAAAGGAAAAAGGTGAGACTATCAAACATTGTTGTAGGACGATCAATGGGAAGACCTTGTCGGGGAAATATGCATGTTAGGTAAACGATTCACACTTGAAAACTTAAACACCAAACACTCCCGGGTGGTGTGTTTGTAAACTAGTTTCTTAGGAATTCCATCACTGTATCACTTGAGTGAGTGGGCAGTCGGTGAAAGACTGTGGACCAACTACAGTTACATAAATATAGTGCAAGACAGAACTACATGTTCACATTCGTCATGTAGATCGCATCCGTAGAGGGCCTTGATCCTGTGGATACAGGGTATGTAGGTAGTCTGGATGGCGAAGGATGCCCCCAGTACTCAGGTCCCTCGGATATAGGGTAACTCTTTAATAATCAACTTCATAATCTCGATCTTTAGTTTAAAGGTTAACTAGGTAACTTAAGAACTCTCCTAATAGTTAGAAGAATCCCCAGGGTGGATTACTTGTACCCGGTATTGTCGTAAACTGAGGTGAGTACAAGTTGATGTTAGGTGTTCCCTGGTCGACATCCTCAGTACAGTGTCTGGGCAGACTGTGGTCCCCAGGAAGTGACTCATGAACCTGTATTGGTCCCGAGGGAGTCAGAAGTCTCTGGCCAGAGCATAATGATTCCTGTCCTCTTTAGCCCATTAGGCTATTATGTTTATGTATCCCAGATTGGATAGAGCATTGGTCCGTTTGACCCACTAGGCCTTTTGGCCACTGTTTGTTCTACTCGAATCAAGTAGCGATAAGGTCCATTTGACCTGGTTCCGTATGAACCTATTTGCCCAAAGGATAGAAGAGCCCGGGTTGGCTTAAGAATGTTCTATTTTGAACATATGGCCGTTTTGGCCAAAGTTTTTCCTGAGTACTCAATGAAAGTCTTGATATATCTCATAAGAACTTGTTAATAAAGTGAATTTTTTGAAAATTTGAGTTTGGATCAAGTGGGTCCTTACATGTGGTATCAGAGCGTGGTTCAAACACTCGGCCTGGAGGCCTACAAACTCAAAATCGATAATAATTAGTATTCAAGATAAGAATTGTGATAAATTTAATTATAGTCAATTTGCATGTTGTAAACCAAAAATTGTAGCAAGTGGTAAATCACCTCTCTCCTTGTTTTAGAATTAAATGGCGAGAACCTAAAATTTGCGAGATTTGCATGGAGAGGAACCGGTCAACCAAGAACTAGTTGTAAACCAAGAACCAGTTGTAAACCAAGAACCAGTTGAAAACCCAAATGCGGGTATAGAAGCAATTATTCAGCTGTTGATAGAACAGAGAGAAAAGTTGGAAAACCTTGAGAAAACTGTACAAGACTTGAAGACTAGACAGGGGACTATAGAAAACATTCTGGAATGTAAAGGTGAACATTAAGGTGCAAAAGTACACATTGCTCAAACAATTAATGAGCTAGAGGTTCCTAGGCCTCGACAGGAAATTACCACTCTAGATATCTCACAAGACCTCAAGAAGATAACTCCTAAATTTGACGGTAAACATGTGGGGGATTCTGCAGAAGGATGGCTAATCGAAATGGAGAAATATTTTGAACTAAGAAACTACTCAGAAAACATCAAGGCGACCTAGGGAGCCTATCAGTTAGAAGGAGAAGCTGCTAGTTGGTGGATAAACATAAAAGAACAACATTGTTATTCAAAATAAAACCTGACTTGGAGGCAGTTTGTGAGCCACTTCCGTGAGAGATGGCTTCCACAACTATTTTATGATGAGAAGATGACTGAGTTTCTGAATCTTAGACAAGGAAATCTCACAGTCCAACAATATTGGGATAGATTTGTGAAGCTACTGAAATATGTTCCTATCTATCAAAAGGATGAAAGGTCTCTGGCAAGGAAGTTTCTTTTGGGGTTGAATACTGATATTGGGGCAGAAGTGGATATGTTTGCCCCTAAGAACATGAATCAAGTCTTGGAGAAGGCACTCAAACAAGAAAAGAAATTATAGGCACTATCAGTGGCAAAACAAAACTTTCAGGACAAACAATTTTCCTGCAAAAGGAAACTAGACAATAAGGACAATAGAGGAGCTCAAAAGAACAAGAGGAGAGACTGGGGTAGAATAGAATTTGCTGGTAATCAGGATCACAGGAACAATTACAATAGTAATGTCAGGAGGAATGATGGGAAAGCACCACCCCAAATTTCTAATGGACCCCTTGGTGGATGCTTTATGTGTGGAGGCAATCATTATGCAAGGGATTGTTCAAAAAGGAATGGGTACAATCAACCACAGCAACCTCGGCAACATCAAATACATGCTACCATCAGAAATCAACAAACTCGTCATCAAAATGTACCTATGGAGACAAGAGGTATGCTTTTTGGTAAACCCATAACTATTTTGATAGATACTGGTTCCTCTGAGAATTTTATTTCCCAGAATTGGTAAGAAAAATGTCTTTGTAAACTAAGAATATGGAATCATTATGGACAGTTCAGTATGGGGACAAGGCTATACGAAAAGTGAACAAGTACATAAGAGGAGCCCTCATTAAGTTTCTTGAATTAGAAACCAAAGCTGACTTATATGTTGCACCCCTTGGAGCCTATGATGTCATAATCGGAATAAGTTGGCTAACGAGTCATAAGGCTAACATAGATTGCTATAACAAAGTGGTGGAGTGTGTAGATGATAAGGGGTGTAGAGTTAGGATCCAAGGAATTTACAAACCTATATCAATGGGGACCATTTCTACTATGCAACTAAAGAGGGCAAGACGAAAACAAGGAAATCAGATATTCTTAGTATCTTTAGATGAGAAGAGAGAAGAGAAAGAAGCCCCTACCTTTGAAAATAGTCCATTCCTTTGGGACTACAAGGATGTGTTTCTAGAAGAGCTACTGGAATTACCTCCTAAAAGGGAATTCAATTTTTCAATAGATATACTTCCTGGAACCACACCTATATCTAAAGCCCCATATAGGATGAGCACCACAGAACTCCAAGAATTAAAAATACAGTTGCAAGAATTGCTAGAGAAAGGGTTGATAAGGCCTAGTGTATCACCTTGGGGAGCACCAGTCATATTTGTAAAGAAGAAGGATGGGACACTAAGGTTGTGCGTTGACTACAGAATGTTGAATAAGGCCACTGTGAGGAATAGGTATCCCTTACCTCGTATTGATGATCTATTTGACCAAATGAGAGGAGCCTCAGTGTTCTCCAAAATTGATATTCGCTCGGGCTATCACCAATTGAGGATAAAAGAAGAAGACATCCCAAAAATAGCATTTAGGACTAGGTATGGCCACTATAAATTCATTGTAGTTCTATTTGGGCTAACAAATGCTCCGGTTGCCTTTATGAATCTAATGAATAGTGTGTTCCATGATTTTCTAGATAAGTTTGTGATTGTGTTTCTGGATGATATTTTAATATATTCCAAGGATGAAGAGGAACACTTAACCCATCTCTAGGCAGTCTTACAAAGGTTGTGGAAGCATAAGTTGTTTGGGAAGTTATCCAAATGCTCCTTCTTTGAAAGGAGGGTTCACTATTTAGGGAATATCATTTCAGCTGAGGGTATAGCGGTAGATCCTGATAAAGTAAAATCCATCACTGAATGGCCCATACCTACAACTGTGACCGAAGTAAGAAGTTTTATGGGAATTGGCAGGGTACTACAGAAGGTTTGTGAAAGAACCAACCAAATTTTGGAAGACCTCCTTCATATGTATTGTATGGATCAATAGACTAAATGGGAGGAATATTTGCCATTAGTTGAGTTCACCTATAACAATTCCTTCCAAGCAGCAATAGGTATGGCACCCTTTGAAGCTCTTTATGGGAGACCTTGTCGAACACCATTAAGTTGGGATAAATTGGAAGATAGGATACTGGTTGGCCCTGAAATATTGAAAGATATAGACAACCAAGTGCAACTTATTCGACAGAGGTTGAAGGAAGCCTCAGATCACCAGAAAAGTTATGCAAATAAGAATAGGACACCCAGAAGATTTCAAGTTGGTAAAAAGGTGTTCCTAAGAGTTCATCCTCATAAAAGTTCCATCTCTTTTGGAAGGAAGTCAAAGCTAGCCCCTCGCTATGTCGGGCCTTTTGAAGTACTTGAGGAAATCAATCCTGTAGCTTACCGCTTCGCCTTACCTCTAGCACTGAGCCGCATTCATGACGTGTTCCATGTATCCTTGTTAAAAAAGTATATACGTGACCCTAAGCATATTCTTAATTAGAATGCCCTGCAGGTGGAAGAACCAGGTACAATAACAATAGAGCCATGCAGAATCATCGAGATGCGCCAGTTCCAGCTCTGCAATAAGAAAGTGGACCAATCTAAAGTCCAGTGAGACTAGTACTCAGCTGAGAATGCTACATGGGAAGACACGGTGGAAATGCAACAGCTCTATCCGCATTTATTTTGAATAAACTCTAGTTATTTATTAACTCAACAAACTTCAAATCTTGCTTAAGGACAATGATGTTGATACAGATAGTTATGCTCAAATAATACTCCTTGTTATCATTATCTATGTTAAACTATTTAACCTACGTTGTTGAAATATGGACTTTAAAAGTAGATATTCTGATATGGATTTATATGTATATGTTTTGATCTTATTTCTAACATGCATCAAGACGATGCATAAATTTAGGGGAGAAGGATGTCACAACTCAATTTATTTTTTCATTCTAAATTTGAAAATTAAACATAAATGTATACTCATTTAAAAATACAAATAATAAACAATTTAACAATGGACTCCACTAAAAAGTTGAGGATAAGATTTGCAAATCCACTAAAAAGTGGAGGATGCATTTGCAAATCCACTTTCTAATTATTATCATTAAAAAAAAAAGAGTGGAGGATGCATTATAGATTTCCAAATCCATTTTCCACTTGCATTTTTATGGCAACTTTAAAAAATGGAGAGGTGATGGAGAATGGACTTTTCTATAAGTTGCCTAGAATTGTGAGGAAGAAAACCACTCATCTTTGGTTTGGGAATGCTGGAGAAATCTGTAAGAGTTCTCCTCTCCATCTATTGTTCTTTACTTTTGAAGATTTTGGTTCTGGAATTATGTTAGTTCAATTTTAGTTTTGAATTCATTTTGATGATATGTCTTAGGATAATTGAATCAATTATGAGAGAATTTGTAGTGGCATCGTAACTATTATTTTGTCTGACAAATATCTCCTTGCATACCTAAACATTCATGTCTGCCAATTATATTCGCTTGAAAGTTTTTAAAGCCTTTTCATCAAATCCATTCTGTGCACGTCCTACATTTGTTACTTTTCTTTGAGGGATTTTGTCAAATAATTCATGTGCCCAGTCTAGACTTCCGCATTCTGCATATGTGCCTATCAAAAATTTTCCAACTATAATACCTACCATCATGCCTTGATTAAAGCCCATACCCTGCTCCTGAGCGCCATTTTGGCACAGACAGGAAGTACGCTGTCAAGGGTTCAAGAATTTGGTCTTACTTCTGCCAATTGTATTCTTTAGTTGATAGATTCTGCCTCCTTTTTTGTTTAGTAAATCCATTTTGTGGCTATACTGCAGTCACTGCCATCCATAAGACCACAATTCTTTTATGCATCTTATCAAACAGTTCACGTACCTTAACTCCATGTTTTCTACACAGGCCTCCCAAGGCACTTACTATTACAACATCTGACAAAAACAATTCCCTTCCATTATGCGTAATAGATGTTCATATTGGCACAGGCAGGAAGGACACTGGTAAAGGTGTAGAATTTGATTTTATAGCTACCAATTACTTTTTCTTGGAAGTTTTAATGAAACCACATTACTTTGTGGGATTTTGTCAAACAAATGACGTGCCTTAGTTTTGTTTTTCATATATGCCTTCCAGAGTATTTCCAACTATAATCGCTGATGCCATGCGTTAGTGCATAGGTAGTTGTAAATGTTGGATTTTCACCTGACGATTGCGTTTGCTTGAAAGTTTTTTATGGGCATTTTGTCAAACAGTTTCCTGTGCCTTGCACATGCTTCTACAATCTGTATACAGGAGTCTCGAGGCAATTGCAACTACAATATCTGATGAAATCATTTTATGCTCTAATATATATCCATGCCCTGTTCTAAAACTCCACATAGGCACAAACAGAAGGGACGCTGGCAAAAGTCATGGATTTGGCTTCGTAGCTGCCGAATTCATTTGCTTGAAAATTTCTAGAAGCTTTTCAACAAATCCACTTTGGGCGATCCTAAAAACATGCAGATCTGAGACAACACTTCGTTGAGGCATTCTATCAAATACTTCACATCTATGCAAAACACCTTCCTTTGTGCTTATTAGAAACCCATACTCTGTTCCTGAGCATCCAATTTGGCGCAGACAGGAAGAATGTTGCCATCGGTGGTGGAAATTAGCTTTTGGTTAGCTGATTACATGTATTTGAAAGTTTCTATAAGCTTTTCAAGAATTTCCATTTTATGCGACCCTGCTAGCATGGTACATAGCCTTGAGTCATTTTATCAAACAGTTCACTTGCCTTGTCTAGGCTTCCACATTCTACATACGTGCCTCTCAAAGCATTTCCAATTATAATACCTGACTGGATTTCCCTATTGATTGTGCGAAGAATGTCCATATACTTTGTTCTAAAGTTCCCAATTGGCGTAGGTAGGGGAAATGGTAATCAATGTTTTTAAATTTGACTTCATCCCTGCTAGGTTCGCAAGAAATGGCATACCATTCTAAGTGTTAACAAAATCATGGTAGGAAGCCGGTTGAATCTAAAGTGCATCTCAAGAAACTAAAATAGCATCTATGATGTGCTCAAATACTATGATTGAAAAATGTTTAGGTAGTTAATATAGATAATTTACATGATACTCAAATGCATTGGAATCATAATTTTATTAAGTTCCATCAGGCTGAGTTTAAAACATTGGTTCTTAATTATAAATGGACTTGAATAATATATTAACCTAGGAGAATACTTTAAGAAAAGATCTTGATAATAGGCCAAGAACGAAAATCTTGGACTAATGATTGAGTTCTTTCATTATCACATTTGAACTTTCATTAAAATTCTTGGTGGATATATCATATGAATGAATCATTGTATATAAAGGATAATGTGAACCATGTTAATGTCAATCAATTGGATACTCAACATTCCTAAACAAGAACTCACTAAACAAGCAATAATATAAAGTTCTAGATAACTTTGTAAATACAACTATCTATGAATCTAAAGAATTAGCCCTTTGGGCCACATATAGACACAAGCAGAATGTCCTATTTAACAAAGGAGAACCTCTATGATTAAGTATCCATGTTATTAAGTTTCTAAATGTTAGGAAAATTGAATACAATTAAAAATGTCATCTTAAATTAATACTTATGTTTCCTTAGGTAAAAGCACACTAATACAACTTAAACAAACATTAAAGTTGCTGGGGGGGAATGAATAATAATGGGGTAAATGAACCATCTTGTTTTTGAGCATGTAAATTGCAAGGACAAGTGCATTAAAGTCGAATGAACATAAATTATGTAGATTTTAAATTGGTTGGACAATTAGAATATCTATTGACTAGTTTTGGTTAATGAGAACCTTGTTAATTTTAATCAAGTTATGGAAATAATGCTCTTGTTGAAGATGTCTGCCTTGTTTTATGACTTATTGGTTTAAAAGAAAGTTAGCAATGATTATGCAAGGAATTGTATCAATTCTTTACTTACATGATAAAATAAGATTCCCTTGTTTCTCTTAAAACTGCATGCTTATGTGCATTATTGATAAAATATCTTTTCTAGTTATGCATGTAGAATTATGAATTAATGGTAGTAATTGTATCATTTCTAGGCCTATTCAATTTGCATAAACAAATTTATCAAGCATGTTCCCTTTATCTTTTTATTGATTTTGATATAGATAAAGTTTTTCTATTAGCTAGGTAAACCTTGTAATTAAATGTCCAAACTCAAACATTTGCAGTGTTTATTATTTACGGTACCTCTGGGTCACATTTACGGGTAATGTCGTCGCATTGAACCAAGTACCTCACGCCTAACATAGCTACAACAACGACATCTGGGCACCGTCCCTCTAAATCATTAGGGAGTAATAAGGAACATGTCAAAGTTAAATCCGTAGGAAGGGAAAATCTCCTTGGATACCTCACTAAAAATATTAACTAAAAGAAAAGGAAAAAGGTGAGACTATCAAACATTGTTGTAGGATGATCAATGGGAAGACCTCGTCGGGGAAATATGCATGTTAGGTAAACTATTCACACTTGAAAACTTAAACGCCAAACACTCCCGGGTGGTGTGTTTGCAAACTATTTTCTTAGGAATTCCGTCACTGTATCACTTGAGTGAGTGGGCAATAGGCGAAGGACTATGCACCAACTACAGTTACATAAACATAGTGCAAGACAGAACTACATGTTCGCATTCATCGTGTAGATCGCATCCGTAGAGGGCCTTGATCCCGTGGATACAGGGTATGTAGGCAGTCTGGATTGCGAAGGATGCCCCTAGTACTCAGGTCCCTCGGATATAGGGTAACTCTTTAATAATCAACTTCATAATCTTGATCTTTAGTTTAAAGGTTAACTAGGTAACTTAAGAACTCTCCTAGTACTCAGAAGAATCACCGGGGTGGATTACTTGTACCCGGTGTTACTGGAAACTGAGGTGAGTACAAGTTGATGTTAGGTGTTCCCTGGTCGACATCCTTAGTACAGTGTCTGGGCAGACTGTGGTCCCCAGGAAGTGACTCATGAACCTATATTGGTCCCAAGGGAGTCAGAAGTCTCTGGCCAGAGCATAATGATTCCTGTCCTCTTTAGCCCGTTAGGCTGTTATGTTTATGTAACCCGGATTGGATAGAGTATTGGTCCGTTTGACCCACTAGGCCTTTTGGCCACTGTTTGTTCTACCCGAATCAGGTAGTGATAAGGTCCGTTTGACCTGGTTCCGTATGAACCTATTTGCCCAAAGGATAGAAGAGCCCGAGTTGGCTTAAGAATGTTTCGTTTTGAACATATGGCCGTTTTGGCTGAAGTTTTTCCTGAGTACTCAATGAAAGTCTTGATATATCTCATAAGAACTTGTTAATAAAGTAAAATTTTTGAAAATTCGAGTTTGGATCAAGCGGGTCCTTACACTACCAAAAAATGTTTTCTAAATATGGGTTATGTTTAAATGTATCTCAAATTAGTCATATCACAACCTTGCCACATCTATGCTAGAGTAATGGATGGGTTGTTTTACAGGGAGGAATTTGAACCTGGGTCACACTCTTACATGCGTCTCCCATCATCATTGTAGTACAGGGTACCTTTTATGGACTATTTTTGGTCAATTGGACTAACTTTTTATTTAAAATTTGAATATTTAGATTTTTCCCATTAGTAAATTTCTCCAGAAAGCTACATGTGTTAGTAGGAAATTCTATGTTTTCATAGAATTGCCTGCAATGCATATTTTTCTTATTTGTTTTGAACTAAAAATTTCCATTCCTTAAAATTTTAGATTTGCAACTTGTTTGATCAAGTTATTGGCCCCTTATAACAGTTTGGGGATTTGAGCTTGGGTCACACACTTGCAAATGTTTCTGTGATCATTACACTACAACTTTTTAACTATAGATATTTTTTAATAAAGGTTTTAAAAGAAATATTTACTAGGAAAATATTCTGTAAGTCAAATTGCTGCCTTTTTGGACATACCTTTGGTTTAGATGCCATGACCCAGTACCATCTGTATTTTCAAACACACCCAAAACTTGCACCTGGCCTGGGATTTGTTGTTTGAACCTTAGCTCTGTTGCAAAACCCCTATTGATTTTATCACTCAAGACCATCTCAATAAGCTCTTGACAAATTGTTAATAGTTGACATTTGAGAAATTGGTATGAAATTCCAAATATATTTGTAGATTCTGAAGTGTTTTGTGTTTAAACCCAATCTAGATGGATCAACAAGATATTATGGGAGTCATATGTTGAACCGATAATGTTTCAACTCAAACTGTAAAATAATTTGTAGACAGTGAAATGAATCTACATTATTCTTCAAGTTCACTAATATTTTTTGGTTTTGCTAAGTCTAGATGATGCAACATAATATTATGGGATTCATATGGCGGCCATTTGACAATGTTTTGACTTTAAAAGAATTTGTAGACATTGAAATGAATCTACAGTAGTCTTCAAGTTTGCTGTAGATTCATTTCAAATTAATGCAGAATGAAATGTATGTCAAATTAATGCAAAAGTTCCTAATGCAGTTAGAAGATATTTCATTTTGTTTTTGTTTTTTTACCATATAGATGCTTATATAATTTGTTCTCATTTGTGCAGAATTTTTCGTCCAACTGCCTATATTTTCTTTCTGCTCTTCCTGTTATAGCATTTGACGAACAACTGGAAAATTGGGTAAACAAATATGCTTTCCTTTTCATCTTCCATTAGTACTAAAAATATGCTTTATTTCATTTTTGTTCACTATAACTTGCCAACAGTGATGATTACACTCATGTCATTCACAAGAGACAACTTAAAGATAATAGAGATAATGCCAGTCAACTTATCACATTCTGTTGTTTCTTATGTACAAACCCCTTTAGATTGGGATTAATGAGGAGACAAAGCAATGGAAACCATAATGATTTTCTCAAAATACAAAGCTAGCCTCATACTGCAATATGCACATAAGAAAAATGTAGTTATTTGAGTACACTACGAAGAAAATCCTGAAGTGAGACACAAAGCAGTAATTTGTATATGGTATTTCAAGTAAAGTCTGTCCAATGTAGAGAGAATCAAACAACCCTCGAGCCTTCATTTACTTAGCACCAACCTATGAAATCAGTTAAACTGTGAATCAAAGACAGGATTCAGGCCACCTTCCACAGCAAACAAATTGCTTTTAGAACTAAATTAGTTCTGTAAACAACAATTTGGCACTTTGATTGTCAGAGCACATGTATGATTTCTCAACACCAATAGTTAAAGCATTTGTAGAAGTTTTACAGTGAAAGAAATCCACTTTGACACCATCATACGTCCGAGACAAACCAGGAAGATCTAAAGAAAACAAGTTGCAATATGCATGCCATATCAAATCAATTATTCCATTGATCCAATAACTAAATCCTCTGAATATATTATGTATCATGTACCATACGATAAAAACATCTTAAAAGCCTCATTCAACTTAGATTGTATCTTAAGTTATAAATTTACAATAAAATAGACTGGTACAAGCCAGCAGTGAGAGCAATATGAAACATAAAATCTATCAGTAAACTGGACCCTGGAATTATATCTATAATTCATTAGAAAAAGAGGTCATGAATTTGTTTATTGAGCTTTCTGTGAAGTCAACTTTACATGTAAATGGTAAAAAATAATGACATCTACTTTTAATGTTATTAATTTGAATGGCACCCTGACAGCATGGAACAAAATAATCAAAAAATTGTTGCAAAGAATGAAAGAAGGGTTGTATCCAACTAAACAAATTTATCTAAAAGACACATTTTTTCCCGTGGAGTTCAAAAGGAATATGAATCTGGATCTGCAATACACAAATAACACCCCTTTGTAAGAAAAAATTTTCTCAATAAAACCTTCAGACTACTCCTGGTGGAAATACCCACAAGATGGTAAACAAGTAATTCCACTCACACAAGCAGCTGGCCTAGTGATATACATGGTGCACAAGTCTTAGCTAAATTTCATCTACATTACATCTCCAAAAGTTTCTGTGGGTTTGAAGACCCTAGAAAGTGGCTACAATGTTGAAGATCCCAGTTTGATCTTTTGGTGACCCATATCCACAAGAATGAAGTGATGGCTTTCACTCTGTGAAGTTGACACAATACACTTTCTATCCATAATACGAATTGCATCATTGTAGAGTACAAAACAGTGTCTTCTGAAAAGCCAAAAATATGAATCATAGGTATTAGTAAAAGGGTTTTCTCATATTATGAATCTTGATGGGAATTTTTTGTGCTTTCCTTGTCAAATACATTAGATAAATGCCTTCTCTCTCATTTTCACAAACTTCTTCTATCTGGATTTTATTGTACTGCTCCACCTGTAGTCCCCGTGAAAGCCAAAGGCACTTCTCCCATCTAAAATAGTGAACATCATCATTTGTCATCCCTGCTACTTGCATAAATGTGTTAGCTTCAGTTGGTGTTGTTTTGTTGGCAGTGATGTCAAAGGTGGTAATGGGTTTTATGTTCCACTTGGCATTGACTTGTTGACTGGGTGACATTCGCATTGTTGAAATGTTAAGTTAAATATTTTATAGTGCATAAGTGGTAAAAAGGAATGTTGTAATATTGTGTTATTGCACACCGGTTGTAAACAGGACCAAGCGGTCATCCTTCCTTTAGTTTTTGAAGCCCTCTTTAGGGCAAACTGCATCGGCCAGTCACCAGTCTTAAGTGGTTGTATCCTTTGGCATTTCATTTCATCATGCATTGTCGTAGGGTTTGCAAGAACACTCATGGCGATAACAGGTTTGTGTTTGATCTGCCTCGCATCATGAGAAATTATGCAGGGAGTCTGAGGAAAAGTTGGAGTATTGACTTTATAAGCCTGCAGCTGTTATCATTGCAAGGTAAACGTAAATGGTAAAAGCTTCTGAATCTGCTTTCATGTTACAATCAATAGACGGTACGTATACACTTGAACGCCTATTTCTGTTCTTTTGCAGAGTTAAAGAAATGAGTACTTTGCTTTGATTCATCCTTTGTTTGAATATCATGTTCATCCTTGTAGACAGCTTTCTTACTCTGTGCATTTTCAACTATGTTCATCATGTTTTGGGTATTCTATAAAAACTAAACAAAAGGGGTTTCCTACAGCTATGCACTACCAACTATATATTTGTCGGCTGCTATGTATCTTGAAACCCTAGGGTTGCACCTGGGTTATTGGCCATTGGTCATGGCACTGATGTTCGTTGTTTTCTTTAACGGGTTAGGTTTTAACCCATATGCAGTCTATTGTTGTATATTCAACAGGGGTTTTGTCTTCTGTTCACGGCAGAGCATCATATGTGTTTTATTTGCATTAACAAGGCTTTATAAAGACAATTGAAATTGGTGCAGTTATAACTGTTTTAATTTCTTCGGTTGAAACTGTTTTCTTTTGTAACCCTAAGGGGTTTCTAGTGAGCAACTGAAAGTGGACTCTTGCAATAATGTTTTGATACTTGCATAAAAGAATGGTGATAAAAGGCAACAAGATTGAATATTTTGTTTATGACAGTTGCAAAATTGTCGATTGGTTTTACAGTTCAAAACTGTCAATAGTTATAGTTTTCTGCAAAGATAAAAAGGGTATAATGTAAATAATGTTAGTGCAAGTGAAATGTGTGTAGACTGCACTCACATTGTTGGCAGTATATGCTTTATAGAAACAGAGCTTTCCTCTATACGAAAATGTTTTGTTAAAACTGTGTAAACTTCCATATGCCAGTGAGGCAATGTATTCAGTGAGATTGTAAGCCAAAAAGGCACAGTAATCAGTGAGATTCTTAAGCCAGTGAGGCATTTTTTTGAGTGGTTTTATGCCAGGGGCTTTCCACTCAGGACAAATTTCAGTGTCTCTATTTTGTGGTATGCTTCTTGATTTATTGTCAGATGTTTCAGCTTTTACACTTGTATCTTATTCTATTGGCACTGTTCTTGTGATTCAGAACATCTAAATGCAGTTGGTTTAATTGTTTAAATACAAGTCTATCACAGTAATTTGTTTCAGTTTGCAAATCATTTCTGTAAGTGCGAATTTGTGTCGGGATACTGATTCACCCCCCCTCTCAGTATCACTACCACTCTAACAAGTGGTATCAGAGCCAAACCCTCTATTGTTTAGGCCTAATCAGCCTAAGGGATTCCTGGTTGAGTGGGAACCATGTCTTTCCAAGATGGTCTTTCCTCATCGAAGGCACCCTTATTTGATGGTACAGATTATACATTCTAGAAATATAGAATGACTCGTCATATCAAAGCCTTGGGATATGATGTCTACGAAGCTATTGAAACTAATTGTACTGTTACTAGCAAACCAGCTAATGCTGATGAAAAAAAGATTCTTAACTGTGATTCAAAAGCTGCTAGTGCTATTTGTTGTGGTTTAACAAATGAAGTGCTAAATAAGGTTATGGAATGTCAAACAGCTAAAAGCATTTGGGATAAACTTTCAAATATTTATGAAGGAGATGAAAGCATTAAAGAAGCTAAATTACAAGCCCTTAGGGAAAGATTTGAAAGAATGAGAATGAAAGATGATGAAAAGATAGCTGAATATCTTCAAAGAGTTCAAGAAACTGTCAATAGCATTAGAGGATTAGGGGAAAAACTAGAAGAGATAACTGTTGTCAAAAAGGTCCTACGGACTCTTACCCCCAAATATGACTCCAAAACTTCTATGGTTGAAGATAAAGATCCAAAAACCATAACTATTGATACTATACTAGGAGTTTTTACTGCATATGAAATGAGAATGGAAAACGAAAATCCTAATAAGGAGATTAAGGAAGCTACTTTTAAAACTGTGAAAAAAGAAACTGAAATTGGCCATGAAACTAAGAATGAAGATGAACCTGTCTTTGTTAGTAAGCTCAGAAGAGGATCTGGTAAATATAAAGGAAAACTACCTTTTAAATGTTTCAATTGTGGCAAAATAGGTCACTATGCAACAAAATGTCCTAATTTAGAGCTTGACAGTGAACAAGAAGATAACAAGAAACAATATAAGAAAAAACCTTTCAATTTTACCAAATGAAATTCTTTCAAAAAGAAATGTTTAATTGCTGGAATAACTAATAGTGCGTCAGAAGAGTCTTCTGCTGAAATAGATGAAACTCTTTTTATGGCAGCAATTATTGATGTTTCAAAAGAAGAACAAGTCAAAATATTAGAAAATGAAGTTGATTTAGAAGGGGAATTAAAATGTGCTTTTAGTGAAATCAGAAGGTTCAAAAAGGAAAATAGCATACAGAGTAAATTAATATCTAATCAAGAAAACCAAATTTCTAATTTAAAGATTAGTCTTGACGAAAGCAGAAAAAGACTTTCAGAGTCTCAAGAAAAATTAAAATCTAAGGAGGATGAAGTAATCAAACTGAAAAAAGAACTTGAAATGTGTAATAGCAGTGATAAACTTGCTGACATGTTAGGGAAACAAAAAGATTATAATGATATGACTAGGCTCGGTTTCTCAAAAGGTCAATGCTCTAAGAATCATCAGTTCACAAATAATATGCCTTTCAAATTTTTAGGGTATTGTTTTTATTGCTATCAATATGGACATAGAGCAATTGACTGCAGGTTTGTTTATAAAAGACAGTCAAATTTTCTGCAACATAGAACTTTCAGTTTTTCAAACAGAATAAGATGTTTTAATTGCAAAAAACCTGGACATATGGCCAAGTTTTGTGACATAGAGGTTGCTTCTCCTACTAAGCAACTCAAAAAGAAATGGGTGCCCAAAAACAACAAAGCTATCATAGTGGAAGCTGCATTTCATGCAAAGAAAAATGAGATCTGAGTTATAGACAGCAGTTGTTCACATCACATGACAGGGGATAGAGGTAAATTTATTTCTTTTGAAAGTTGCACAAGTGGATCAGTTAAATTTGGAGATGATTATTGTTTATAGATTACTGGAAAGGGTACAGTTCTCTTACCAAATAATACTCCTTCAAAAGATGTCTATTTCGTTGAAGGATTAACTCATAATTTATTGAGTGTTAGTCAAATTTGTGACAGTGGTTTTGATGTAGTCTTTACATCACAAGGCTGCAAGATTCTTAAAAATGCCAAACAGGTCATTGCATCAGGTTTGAGAACTAAAGGTAACATTTATAATCTGTATGGGTCCGCTAATGAATGCAAAAACAACTTATGTTTTATGAGTCAAATTGAAGAAAGTAAACTCTGGCATAGGAGGTTGGGACATATAAACTATGATAACTTGGTCAAAATTAGTCATAATAAAAATGTTAGACATATGCCTGCTCTTTCCAAGCCTAAAAATCTGGTTTGTAAAGAATGCCAACAAGGCAAACAAATAAGAAATGTTTATAAGTCCAAAGAACAATTTTCTGTGGAACCTTTACAAATAGTTCACACTGATTTGTGTGGTCCAACCAGGACAAAATCTTTGAATGGCGAAAGATATTTTACGTTATTCATAGATGACTATACAAGGATGACTTGGATTACCTTTTTAAATCATAAATCTGAAGCTTTAGAAAAGTTTAAGATTTTTAAAAGCATGGTAGAAAGAGACTTAGATCTAAAACTGAAATGTTTAAGGTTGGATAATGGTGGAGAATACACTTCTACTGCGTTTCTTGAATACTGTGAAAAACATGGAATAAAGCGACAGTTTTCAGCACCTAGAACACCTCAACAGAATGGGGTGGCTAAAAGAAAGAATAGGACTGTAAAAGAGATGGCTAGAACTATGCTTCACGATGCTGGACTTTCTAATGCTTTTTAGAAAGAAGCAGTTCATACAGCAGTTTATATTTTAAACAGGGTTCAAATAAGAGTCAAAACCAGGTATACTTCCTATGAACTCTGGTATGGACACACGGCTAACGTACCTTATTTTAAAATTTTTGGCAGCAAATGTTACATAAGAAGAGAAGATCATTTAGGAAGTTTTGAATCCCGATGTGATGAAGGAATCTTTTTAGGTTACTCTACTCACAGTAAGGCCTACAAGTGTTATAATAAAAGATTGCGAAGAGTAGTTGAAAGCTCTAATGTGAAAGTTGTTGAGAATTTATAGCAAGAACTGAAATCCCAATCCCAACCAGTTGAAGAAATTATTCAAGGAGAACCAAGAACAAAACAAGAATCAGAGAAATCTGAAGAAGAATCTGAATCAGATTCTGTAGTACCTCAAGAACAAACTGTAAGTCCAAACACTGATACTCCTTCTAAATCTTCCATTTATACTCCTAGAAGATTGTTGCAAAAGAATCATCCAAGTGATCATGTTATTGGTGATTTAGACTCTGCTATACAAACCAGATGAAAAACTGCTCAAGCAAATCAACAGGTTCATGTTTGTTTAGTTTCTCAATTAGAACCTAAAACTTATGCTGAAGCTAGTCAAGATGATTTGTGGGTTCAGGCTATGTTAGATGAGTTAGCTCAAATAGAGAAAAATAATGCTTGGGAACTTGTTCCACGGCCTAAAGATAAAAATGTTATTGGGGCAAAATGGGTTTTCTGAAACAAACTTGATGAAAATGGAACTGTTGTCCAAAATAAGGCTAGACTGGTCTGTAAGGGTTACTCACAGATTGAAGGTATTGATTTTGATGAAACTTTTGCTCCTGTAGCAAGACTAGAAGCCATCAGAATGTTCCTTGCATATTCTGTTTACAAAAACTTCAAAGTCTATCAAATGGATGTTAAAACTACTTTTTTATAAGGAGACCTAAAAGAGGAGGTTTATATGGATCAGCCGGAAGGTTTTGTCAACAAGGACAAACCACATCATGTTTACCGATTAAAGAAGGCTCTTTATGGGCTTAAACAAGCTCCTCGAGCTTGGTATGCCAAACTTGATAAACATTTACAATCACAGGGCTTCACTAGAGGGGGAGCTGATAACAATCTGTATTTTATGACTAAAAATGATCACATCTTGATAGTTGCTGTATATGTTGATGACATAATCTTTGGCAGTGATGATGATGAACTTAGTTTATATTTTCCTCAGGTCATGACAGCACAGTTTGAAATGTCCATGCTGGGTGAACTCTCTTTCTTTCTTGGTTTACAAGTTTCTCAGCTTCAAGAAGGTATATTTCTTTCTCAAACAAAATATGCAAAAGAAATGTTTAAAAGGTTTCAGATGGATGAGTGTAATCCTGTTAGTACACCTATGGAAACTGGTTGCAAATTAAGTGCTGAAGTTGATAAACCTGATATTGATCATACTTTTTATCGGTCTATTATTGGCAGCCTATTGTATTTAACTGCCACTAGGCCTAACATTATGCATGTTGTTTGTTTAGTTGCTCGCTTTCAATCTGCTCCTAAACAAACTCATCTCAATGCTGTAAAAAGAATTCTTAGATATATACAAGGAACATTGCATTATGGTCTCTGGTATCCGAGACATTCTGATTTTACTCTGACAGCATATACAGATGCTGATTGGGCTGGTAGTCTTGATGATAGGAAGAGTACTTCCGGTGGTGCATTCTTTCTTGGAGGACGGCTTGTTTCATGGCATAGCAAAAAGTAGGATTCTGATTCTTTATCTACAGCTAAGGCTGAATATATTGCTGCCACTGCTTGTTGTACCCAAATTCTTTGGATGGTTCAAACTCTGTGTGACTATCAGATTGTTGTATCTAAGCCTATCAAGATTTTGTGTGACAATGTTAGCGCAATCAATATCTCAAAGAATCCTGTTATGCATTCTCGTACCAAGCATATTGATATTCGGTATCATTTTCTTCATGATAAAGTTCTTCTCAATGATGTTATCCTAGATTATGTTGCTTCAACTGAGCAAGTGGCTAACATTTTTACAAAGCCACTTTCCCGAATAGTGTTTGAGGGTCTCCGGCAAAGGCTTGGAGTTCTCTCTTTTTCTTCTTTGTAGTAATTTTGTTCTTTCCTGTCTGGCCTCAGGGGGAGTTGCTTGCTCTATTCTCTTGGTCACTCTTCTTCTTGAGACAGTTATTCTTTTTGTCTATATCTTGATCTTTTTGGACTTTTTGCAGTGGTGTTGACAGTTCTGGCTATCGGGCTGTTCTCTTTTTGGCCTCTCACAGTTCGTCTGTCTCCTTTGGCCTTATTGTCAAAAGGGGGAGAGCACAGTCTACTTATGGTTCTTTCAGTGCTATTGTTGCTCAATGATAATGGTGATTTTGGTTCTTTCAGTGCTATTGTTGCTCAGTGATAATGGTGATTCTAGTTCTTTCAATGCTATTGTGTTATTGCTCTTGCTCACAGTGATCATTCTATTTTTTTTCCGTCAGTGATCATTATTGTTCACAGTGATCATGGTTTTATTGTATGGTTGCTCACAATAATATGCTCACAGTAATAATGTTGCTCACAGTAATATTAGATATCTGGTCTTTTTAAGTGTTATTGATAGTGTTATCTGGTAATTTTTTTCTCAGTGCTTTTGATGATATTAGTGATCTCTGGTAACTATTATTGGTTCTGGTTCTTGTCTTTTGCTGGCACTAGATAGATGTTTTGCTGGCACTGAACAATTGTTACTGCATTAGTGATATTGGTTGTTTCTTGATGCCATCTGGTTTTTGTAATCTCTTACATCTGTAGACATGGTACTTACAGTTGCCTACTCTCTACATCTGAAATATTGGTTCTTGTATCTCTGTTTGCATCTGAGGAATTGGTAAATCTGATATTGTTGGACTGGTAAGGTTTGACATCAATGCCAAAGGGGGAGTTTTGTTAGCTTCAGTTGGTGTTGTTTTGTTGGCAGTGATGTCAAAGGTGGTAACGGGTTTTATGTTCCACTTGGCATTGACTTGTTGACTGGGTGACATTCGTATTGTTGAAATGTTAAGTTAAATATTTTATAGTGCATAAGTGGTAAAAAGGAATGCTGTAATATTGTGTTATTGCACACCGGTTGTAAACAGGACCAAGCGGTCATCCTTCCTTTAGTTTTTGAAGCCCTCTTTAGGACAAACTGCATCAGCCGGTCACTAGTCTTAAGTGGTTGTATCCTTTGGCATTTCATTTCATCATGCATTGTCATAGGGTTTGCAAGAACACTCATGGCGATAACAGGTTTGTGTTTGATCTGCCTGGCATCATGAGAAATTATGCAGGGAGTCTGAGGAAAAGTTGGAGTATTGACTTTATAAGCCTGCAGCTGTTATCATTGCAAGGTAAACGTAAATGGTAAAAGCTTCTAAATCTGCTTTCATGTTGCAATCAACAGACGGTATGTATACACTTGAACACCTATTTCTGTTCTTTTACAGAGTTAAAGAAATGAGTACTTTGCTTTGATTCATCCTTTGTTTGAATATCATGTTCATCCTTGTAGACAGCTTTCTTAGTCTGTGCATTTTCAACTATGTTCATCATGTTTTGAGTATTCTGTAAAAACAAAACAAAAGGGATTTCCTACAGCTATGCACTACCAACTGTATATTTGTCGGCCGCTATGTATCTTGAAACCCTAGGGTTACACCTGGGTTATTGGCCATTGGTCGTGGCACTGATGTTTGTTGTTTTCTTTAATGGGTTAGGGTTTAACCCATATGTAGTCTATTGTTGTATATTCAATAGGGGTTTTGTCTTTTGTTCATGGTAGAGCATCATATGTGTTTTATTTGCTTTAACAAGGCTTTATAAAGACAATTGAAATTGGTGCAGTTATAACTGTTTTAATTTCTTCGGTTGAAACTGTTTTCTTTTTGTAACCCTAAGGGGTTTCTAGTGAGCAACTGAAAGTGGACTCTTGCAATAATGTTTTGATACTTGCATAAAAGAATGGTGATAAAAGGCAACAAGATTGAATATTCTGTTTATGACAGTTGCAAAATTATCGATTGGTTTTACAGTTTGAAACTGTCAATAGTTATAGTTTTCTGCAAAGATAAAAGGGGTATAATGTAAATAATGTTAGTGCAAGTGAAATGTGTGTAGATTGCACTCACATTGTTGGCAGTATATGCTTTATAGAAACAGAGCTTTCCTTTGTACGAAAATGTTTTGTTAAAACTGTGTAAACTTCCGTATGCTAGTGAGGCAATGTATTCAGTGAGATTGTAAGCCGAAAAGGCACAGTAATCAGTGAGATTCTTAAGCCAGTGAGGCATTTTTTAAAGTGGTTTTATGCCAGGGGCTTTCCACTCAGGACAAATTTTAGTGTCTCTATTTTGTGGTATGCTTCTTGATTTATTGTCAGATGTTTCAGCTTTTACACTTGTATCTTATTCTATTGGCACTGTTCTTGTGATTCAGAACATCTAAATGCAGTTGGTTTAATTGTTTAAATACAAGTTTGTCACAGTAATTTGTTTCAGTTTGCAAATCATTTCTGTAAGTGTGAATTTGTGTCGAGATACTGATTCACCCCCCCTCTCAGTATCACTACCACTCTAACAAAATGAATATACAACCATGGGCCCAACCCCCTTTTAAGTAAATCCATGCTGATAACTTCTGCCTTAAGTATCTTCACTGGGACTTGGCTGGGATACCGATGAATATACAACCATGGGCCCAACCCCCTTTAAAGTAAATCCCTGCTGATAACTTCTGCCTTAAGTATCTTCACTGGGACTTGGCTGGGATATCGATATCTGTTTACTATGGGCTTATAACAAACAAAACTCCACATATATGTGTCCAATGACCCAAATTCCTCAATTATCTCCATCATTAAGCACAATGAAATGAACAATTTACACAACCTACCAAACTTACATCCCTAACTGCTAGGTAGTTAGCTTAAGGATGTTATTTGCAATTTAGTTTTGAATATAAATAGGTTATTTGTATGAATAAATTAAATATTTAAAAATATTAGAATGAAATTTAATAAATAATTTTTTTTTAAAATTATTTTAAATTTAATAATCAATTATTTTAAAAGGAAAATAAAATTTCTTACTATTAATTTAAGTTAATTACATAAAAAATATTTGCATAAGTATAAATTAAAAACTGAATTAAATAATTGATAAATATGGACATTGACATCAATTATCAAAGTAACAAAATATGGAAAGTAAATGTGATAAATGAAGTTTTCTCTATATATCATAAATGTTTTGATGTTCTGTGCATTTTGAAGCACATCTGGTATGGCATGTGCCAAAACCATGATGCTTACTTTTCGCGAGAGTAGAGGTACATTTTGGATTATCCTCAATGTATCATAAAGGTTACAAAATGAAAATCGTATATGGTATGACCTACAAATCTTACAACAATTGATTTGATCTAATTATATGAGCATCTGGCCAGTGGATTTTTTTTTATGATTTAAGAACCAGATTAGTGATGTAAATCAAGTGTTTGTATAAGTAACAATAGTATTTTTATTTGAAGTTACAATTTAGTTTTGAATATAAATAGGTTATATGTATGAATAACTTAAATATTTAAAATATTAGAATGAAATTTACATAAATACTTTTAAAAAAATTGTATTTTAAATTTAATAATCAATTATTTTAAAAGGAAAAAAATATCTTACTATTAATTTAAGTTAATTACATAAAAAATATTTGCATAAGTATAAATTAAAAAATTGATAAATAGGGACATTGACATCAATTATCAAAGTAATAAAATGTGGAAAGTAAATGTGATAAATGAAGTTCTCTATATATCATAAATGTTTTATTGTTTTCTGCATTTTGAAGCACATCTGTATGGCATGTGCCAAAACCATGATGCTTACTTTTCGCGAGATTAGAGGTACATTTTGGATTATCCTCAATGTATCATAAAGGTTAATGAAAATCATACATGGTATGTCTTACAAATCTTACAACAATTGATTTGGTCTAATTATATAACCATCTAGCTTAATAGTGGATTATTTTTTTTATGATTTAAGAACAAGATTAGTGATGTAATTTCATTTATAGTTATAATTTATTTATCTTGTGTAAATCAGATCTTTGTATAAGTAACAATGAAATAGTATTTTTATTTGCAGTTACAATTTAGTTTTGAATATAAATAGGTTATTTGTATGAATAAATTAAATATTTAAAATATTAGAATGAAATTTACATAAATACTTTTAAATTGTATTTTAAATTTAATAATCAATTATTTTAAAAGGAAATAATAAATGTTTTGTTGTTTTGTGCATTTTTAAGCAATTTTGGTATGGCATGTGCCAAATCCATGATTCGGATTATCCTCAATGTAATTTTTCTTTTTAACAATTTAAATTGCTTAGGGTTTAGGGTTAGAATTAGAATTAGGATTATAATCAAAGTTAGCGTTAGAATTACAGATAGGGTTGGCATTATATTTAGGATTACAATTAGGACTTAAAATTAGGGTTAGCATTAGGGTAGTATTGGGGCTAAGAGTTAGGGTTACAATTAAGATTATCATTAGGGTTAGAATTAGTGTTAGGGTTAGCATTAATGTTAGGATTAAAGCTATGGTTAGGGTTAGGATTAAGGTTAGGGTTATTGATAAAATTATGATTAAGGCAGCAAAAAAATTTCTTGCCAATAATCTCACAAAACAAAAGATAATTTTATTTCAAAAAAAAGGATATAATTGCGAAAAAATTGGGTTAGGCTTGGGATTAGTTAAAAAAAATTGGGTTAGAGTTAGGGTTAGGGAAAATTTAGAAAAATTGGGTTTGAATTAGGATTAGGATTACAATCAGTGTTAGGGTTAGAATTAGAGTTAGGGTTGGCATTACATTTAAAAATTGTTCTTGGAAATAATCTCACAAGGATTAGAGTTAGGTATAGAATTAGGGTTATAGAATTTGTTATAATTAGATTTAGGGTTACAATTATGGTTATGATTAAAATTAGTGCCATCATTAGAAGTAGTGTTAAGGTTTGATGTAAGGTTATAGTTAGAGTTACAATTAGGGTTCGGTTTATGGGATACAATTACAATCACAATTAAAATTAGGTTTACAAATATAAGTAGGGTAAGGGTTAGAATTCTACTTAGGGTTAGGGTTTCATTTAGGGTTTAGTTTAAGGTTACGATTACGAGTATAATTATGCTTATGGTTATAGTTAGAATTAGGGTTTAGGATTACGATAATGAGTTTGGTTATAATTATGGATTCAATTAGTGCAAATATATAACCAAAAAAATTATTACTGTTACAATAAGGGTTAGGGTTAAAATAAGGATTTGAATTAGAATTAGGGTGGATATATAATCAAAGGGTTGGCCTTACAATCAGAGTTATGGATAGAATTAAGGTTATGACACCATTCTTTAAGGTTAATGTTACAATTAGGGTTATGGTTGCTATTATTAGGGTTAAGGTTACAATAAGGTTTAAGTTAGGGTTATAATTATAATTAGGATTAAGTTTAGTGTTAGGGTCATATTTCGGGTTAGGTTTAGAACTAGGTAAGGAATTATGGATTCTAACTATAACCATACTCGTAATCCCAACCTTATATATATTTAAATTAATGAGTGTCATTAAAAATCTATCTAATTGTTCTCATTTAATATAACTTAGATTATTAAAGTATACAATAATTACAATTATAACTTTTAAAAAAAAAAAAAATGACGCATTGGATCCATCTTGGCGTACTTTAGATATATTTTATTTAAGTATAGTACTTTAGATGTGTTTTATTTAAATATAACTATACTAGTATATTATAAAAGTAACAAGAAATTACAAGAAAGAGTTTAGTGCCTGCAACACTTATAAGCATATAATTTAATTGCTTATATAAGCATATATCTAACGGAATTCACAAAAAAATACATAGGCCGAGTCCCCCCAAAAAAAGTCGGGACCAGGGATAGATGGAAGCTAGAAAAAATAACAGATAACTTTAGAAACTTCATGAACTCTACTCAGAGTTTGAATCATGGGGCCATCTTCATGATCGTCTTCTTGGGGGAATAGGAAAAGAAAGGGCGAAGTCTGCAACTCCAGGCGCATGAGGGGTTCTTGGGGCCATATCTAGTGCATGGTGTCGAAGAAAGTGGATGGCATTGAAGACATCCTTCACCTTAACTATCATCCCCTCGAGCAATTGGAATCTATGCGCATTTAGGGACATGTGCAAGACGTTGTAACAATTAACACGCAATCCTGTTTGCAAAGCACTATACACGCATGCAGCATGGTGGGACATTCACAGCAGAGGCAAGGGAAATATTCCTCCAAGTGGTAACCTTGTAAAGTGATGTGCCATTTCTCCGCATTGAAGAAACTAATGTGGACGAGCCCGAAGCCAATGGAGTGCACATATTCTTGATCCTGAACCATGTCTAGTAAGTTGGATATGAAAGTTGAAGTGATCTCTGAACCTTTTATTGCTCTATCTGCAGATCTAAACAATTGATAACACAGCATTGTGTGGATGGAAAACTCCACATTCACACAATCTACTTCAAAGATTTCCCAAAGGGTGATATTATTCATGGCACCATGGTATATCAGCTCGCCCACCAAGTCAGGAAGATGAACTCGGTCATTTTTTTTTATCCAGATCACCATTTGATAAACAAACACAAGAAAACTAGTTAGACAACAGTGACAATCAAAATGTAATGCAAGGTTCCAAGGAGGCTTAATAATTAGAATCCAATGAAGACATCCAGAGACGGAATTGAATAACTTCCATCATAGTTGTACTAAAGGCCCATCTGTCTCTATAAATAGAAAGGATGTCGAATGAAGGAATTTATTGCCCAAGCATATCAAGAGATATTTTCAAATCCATGGAACCATACAGAAGCCTTGCTGAGTGTAAGGATGGTACAAAAGAGATTTGTTATTTAATACTTGCCCTGTGCAAAGAGGCGTAGAGACTACACAAAAGAGTGCTTAGCTGGTGATCTTCACGTGGCTTACAACTTAAATGGGAAGGAATGTTTATGGAAAATTAAGGAATGAAGTGATTGAAAAATTCATCTATATGGGCATATCATTGTGAAGAGGCTGACATTGCTTATTAATGAATGCAATGTCAATGCACCCATCCTGAATTCTAGGAGTTCAACAACCACTAAGATTTGTATCCACTTTTATTAAAAGATTTAAATGGTTAGGAATGTGCATCTGACCTGGATGGAAGATTACCCTATCCACCCCCTGGCCTATTGCCATGTTGGAAAGGAAGTTTGCCACCCGGTTGGCCTCCCTATAGGCATGGCTAATTTGGAATGAATCAAAATTGGATAGAAGCATCAGTATTTGCTGCAGAATATAGTCTAGCTTCCAACTATTAACAAGATCCATTTTAACAGCATTGATAATAACTAAAGAGTCTCCCTTGATCCATATATTTTTATGTTAACTGAAGATGCTAATTGGAGACCATGGAAAAGCGCTTAAATTCCTTCTTGATTGTTAATGTCATCTTGAAGTTTGGAAGCTGCAACTAAAATCATTTGGCCTTTGAAATCTCTAATAATGTATCCTGAAGGGCCTAATTCCCTCTACTAGCACCATCAAAATTAAATTTGTGAAGAGAAAAGGAAAGGGGAGACCATCTTACTATATTTATGTCTACTTTGGTGAGACTTGGTTGTGCTTGGCTCTGAAGTGAAGGCAACTGTAGTAGTTTCCATGATTTAGAGATAGAGATATATCATTGAGTAAGAATATTGTTGGAGGAAGACTTTGATTTCAATCTAGAATTTATAACATTTGAAATTGCACTTTCTATATATTGCCAATGACCAAATCTAGAGGAGACGATTTGTTTCTAAAAATGTGAAAATTTCTCTCTTTCCGGATGTTCCAAACTAGAATCGAGGGGCTCACTTCCCAGAGGCATGAAAAAGTTGCTTCTGTATGGAGAACATGCTAGCTTTTAAATAGGTTTAGTAGTGTATTTGGGAATGGAGATGACCACTTTAGCCTTTCATACAACTAGTGCCAACATCTTGCACTGAATGGAAAATGTAGAAGTAGGTGGTATGTTTTCCTCCTGTTCACCACACAAAGAGTATAAATTTCTACACAAATATTAAGCTTTCTTAGTCTTTCTCCTATTAATATTCTATTATAATGCAAGATAGGTGAAAGCTCCTACTTTCCGTAGTTTGGCTATGTTCCAACATAATTTGGATGGCCACTCAACAATAATTTTTGAGGTCAGGCTTTTATAGCCTTGTTTGACTAAATATTGCCCCAACTTGTCCACTATCCATATGACTCCATCCTCCTTGCTAGAGTAGAAGATTTCCTTCGGGGCCATATACTCTTAGTTGTAATCCATCAAAGTATGCATCATCACTTTCAAAGAACCTTCTTCATAGTTTCTCAGATAGTAGACATATAATCATATTCATCAACATAGGAGTGGTAATCTTTTAGGTCATAACAATCTAAATCATTAACCTAAACAACCCATAAGCTAATCCTGTAGTGCCTTGCAGATGCATATTCCTACTCATGCATATTCCTACTCAGCTGTGTGAAGAACCTACATGCTTCCTCGAGAACTCCAAGGAAGAAGTCATCTCCTCACAACAACTAATATCCAAATAGGATAAGTTTTCCAATTTGGGAATGACTTGTGTAGCAATGGAATCTGTCACTTCACTACTCATAAGTCATTGTGTAGCAATGGAATCTATGCTAGGTTTAAGATATCTTATAAGTCATTGGTTAAAAGTAAACATTGAAACTTTATGTTTTATGTGGAGCGCTCTCCAAAATATTGAAATTGTTTATGGAGAATAGATAGGGGGCCTCATATCTCTTGGCATCTTTTAGATAGATGGATAGATGTATTTAAGATATCTATGATAGTTATAATTTTTAAAACAAAGGTCATTAAACTAGATATTAATTTTCTTTGTGATTTTTAAAGATTGAAGAACCCTAATCCTAACTCTTATTAAACTAACCATTAATTTTCTTTGTGGTTTTCAAAGATTTGTTTATGCAAAAAAAAATATTAAATAAATTATAATTTATAGGTTCCATTTTATTTTTATTTTTAATGAGTAGCCTTAAATAGAATAAGAGTAAATAATAAGCAATGCCTAATCTAACTTTCTATAAACAATAGCAGCATCATTACATCACTTCATAAATTTATTTTGCAAGAAGAAAACAAAAAGATATGGCTACATAGTGCCCTTACCCATTAAACTTCTCCTTCTTATGCATTAAACTTCCCCCAATTCAATTTTCTCTATTTTTATTTGATTTGATTTTTCTTAAATTTATGTTTGAGATTTATTTCTATTTTTATTTGATTTGATTTTTTGTTAAATTTATTTTTGAGCTTTATTTTATTTTTATGTTCATTAATTTACTAAAACTATGTCGGTTATATATTTATAATTATTTTTAAAAATATATTTCTAGTTATTTAAAAATACTATGTCGGTTTTATTTTATTTTTATGTACAGGGTCACACCCCTAATGCCACTGGATAACTCCTCTCAATGTAATTATTTTTATATGTCTGCTCTTTAATGGTTTTTGTTAACACGCTCACACCATTACACTTAACCCCTTGGCAGCCCTATTACACTCCACCAATTGGAGAGGCGTAATAATCATAATACTAGCATATCTATATTTAAAAAATATATCTAAAATACGATGAGATATCTAGACCATTGGAATAAGATTGTTGAATATATTTTGCTCCTTTTTATTTCATGTGATAAAACCCTAATAAAATATAGTTTAATAAAATTTAATTTAAATTTAATTTATATCATATAAATAAAAAAGGAGCAAAGTATATTCAACAATCTTATTCCAATGGTAAGTATATTTTATAGATTTTACTATGAGGTATCAATTTAAGTTAATTTTATTTTCTACATGATAAAATTTAATTTAGTTCTTTTTCAGTGGCTCAAATTTTATAAAAATAGAGTGTCCTAAATAATATTTTATAACATTATATTTTATTAGGGTTCATTTTATTACATATAAATTAACATTATTTTAGGGATTAAAATTTAGGGTTTTTATTTTATAAATTTACGACTTTATAAATTTAATTCTAGAAAAATTTTGGTTCAAAGTGAGGACAATGAATTCTAAACCTATATAGTTGAGTGAATTCTAAACCTAATAAACTATAGTGCCATAAATTTACAGTGTGAATTCTAAACCTAATAAACTATAGTGCCATAAATTCATGGTAATATTCTTTTTGTTTTCCATTTTTTCAAAGTTACTTTGGTTAGTTGTTTACATATATTTATGGCTTTTTTTTTAATGTTTTAAAGTTGTTTTTCTTAACACACTCACGCACCCCACTATAGGTTACGGCCTAAAAAATCCAAAATAACAAACATAAATACAATTTCATAATTAAACTATATTTTTTATATTAAATAAGATAATTATAATGTAAAATAAAATAATTCAAACTAAATAAGCATTTTTTTTAGATAGATTTATTTAAGATATCTATGCTAGGTTTAAGATATCTTATAAGTCATTGGTTAAAAGTAAACATAGAAACTTTATGTTTTATGTGGAGCACTCTCCAAAATATTGAAATTGTTTATTGAGAATAGATAGGTGCCTCATGTCTTCCCATCTTTTAAATAGATGTATTTAAGATATCTATGCTAGTTATAATATTTTAAAGGAATTAATTCTCATAGTAAAAATTTAAAAAAAGAAACAAAATATTAATTTTCTTTGTGGCTTTTAAAAATTGAAGAACCCTAGCTCTCATTAAACTAAAAGTAAATTATTTACCTTACCATTAATTTTCTTTGTGGTTTTCAAAGATTTGTTTATACAAGAAAAATATTAAGTAAATTAGAAAAATTATAATATTTTAAAGAAATTAATTCTCATAGTAAAAATTTAAAAAAAGAAACAAAACACTAATTTTCTTTGTGGCTTTTAAAAATTGAAGAACCCTACCTCTCATTAAACTAAAAGTAAATTATTTACCCTACCATTAATTTTCTTTGTGGTTTTCAAAGATTTGTTTATACAAGAAAAATATTAAGTAAATTATAATTTATAAGTTCCATAAAGCTGCATTTTAACTATCCTTTTTTTAAAAAAAATTAGTGAGTACCCTTAAATAGATTAAGAGTAAATAATACACAATGCCTAATCTAACTTTCTATAAACATTAGCAGCAATTACATCACGTCATAAATTTATTTTGCAAAAAAACAAACAAAAAAAAAAGATGCCTACATAGTGCCCTTATCAATTAAACTTCTTCTCTTTGTGCATTAAACTTCTCCCAATTCAATTTGCTCTATTTTTATTTGATTTGATTTATTTTTATTTTTATGTTCATTGATTTAATAAAACTATGTCGGTTATATATTTATAATTGTTTAAAAAAAATATATGTCTAGCTATTTAAAAAAGAAAACTATGTTGGCTCTTTATGTACACGGTCACATCATCAAGTTATCCCCTTAATGCCACAGGATAACTCTTCAATGTAATTATTTTTATATGTCTGTTATTTAATAGTTTTTATTAACACCATCACGCCATTACACTCCACCCCTTGTTGTCACTGTAGTTACGCCTCTCGGTCTAATTACTTCTATAGAATATAATAATAAATTTACATATATAATTCATTTAATTTAGTTTTATTTGTATTTTTTATTTTTATTTTCGTTTATAGTTTATTATTTTCAATGTCAGCTATAGTTTACTATTTTTAGTTATATAATTCGTTTAATTTAATTCTAATAGTATTATTTTTCTTATTTTTTTAAAATTGCATATACAATTAAAGAGGCTTCAATTTTATTAGTTTTCCTATGTTGGTTCACTAAGAAGGTGAAATAAAAATCTTAAACTTTTAGATAACTTTGGAGGGTCTATTTTTATATTTTCTTATTTGTTTTCCAATTCATTTCTCCATTTGTTAACTAAAAATATTAATAATAAATAAACAATTAAATAAAATGTCATTGAAACTAATATAGTACTCAGTGCATATATGGTGGTGTTGCATTGAAATCTGTAGGATATAATGATTGAGTTGATTGCTCATTAGTTGTCGGTGTTGTGGCAGTCTCTACTTAAACATCATCCACTTCAATGGTCAAACAGTCAATAGCAATTTTAAACCTCATCCACAATAAAAAGTGGTAAATATTTGTCTTATTTTTATTGGCCAAATTGACTTTTGACTGTTGAAGTGGATGATGTTTAAAAACAGTCATTGTGGTCACATTAAATGTCAATGGTGTTCTGTTCTGTCGCCAAAATTGACTTTTTACTGTTGAAGTGGATGATGTTTAAAAACAGCCATTGTGGTCGCATTAAATGATGGCGTTCTGTTCTGTTGTTGTCAGATTACAGTTGGCAAGCATAGGTATATGTGTTTCCCAGGGGATTAAATCAGCGTTTCCTAATTGTAGGTACCTGCTTTCTTGCATTATATTTTCCTATAAAGCTTTGTATGCTTCCCTACTTTCCCTCAGAGAAGCATCATAATGGACTTGAAAACCGTGTTTTGCGCAGGATGGATATTGATGTTCATCTTCCCCACAGTATTCTGCTGTGATCGGTGTCTTCACAAATCGAAAGTATCCTATTACTCTTCCTCCCAGACTGTCAATGGTATGTACAAACTTCATAAACCCTTAAACCTTTCTTCATGGCAGAGTAGTTTATCCTTGGATCCGAGTGAAAATTCTATTGTAAATTGCAGCGGGAGCCTGTGGATACGAGTCCTTTGCACCAGTCTTGAACCGTGGAGATGTGGCCGCGGCGACCGCCGAAATATATAGGGAAGGTGTTGGATGTGGCGGCTGCTTTCAGGTATGAACCAATCACTCACAATTTCTTTTCCTTTTGCTTCTGCCTTGGGATGGGGAATAAAACTAAGGCGGTTTAGACTGTTATCTTGTGCAGATCAGATGCACAGACCCGGCGATTTGCAGCAAATCAGGGGTGAAAGTTGTGGTTTCAGACTTCACCCAAAACAATCAGACGGATTTTGTGCTGCCCACTCGCACCTTCTCAAAGCTGGCGCAACCCACAAAATCTTCTCAGCTTCTGAAGATGGGCATTGTGGATATCGAGTACAAACGGTGAGTAATTGGCATTAAATCGTATTATTTTGAATTTTCACCATTCGGCCAGACTAGGCAAAAGAGTGTTTCAATTTTACTTTAATCTTGTTTGGGCAAAAAGTTGTCCCAAGTGAATATGAAATTGAAAGGATTTTAATGATTTGAAGGGAAATGGAGCATTTGACAAGAATCTGTTTTGTTATTTTATTGACAGAATACCATGTGAGTATCCAGGGAAGAACATGACAGTGAAAATCGACAAGATGAGCAATTATCCATACTTTCTTGCCGTGCAATTTCTGTACCAAGGAGGGCAGACGGATATCGTGGACGTGGAAGTTGCTCAGGTGAGACAGACATACCTGCTCTCAAAACTTAAAAAGTTAGAGATGAGTAATGTAATGAATTAAATTTGGGAAGTGCAGGGGGAATCTTCAAATTGGAAATTCATGACTCGCAACCACGGCGCTGTTTGGAGTATGCAGCAGCCTCCTGAGGGACCCATGTCTTTACGTCTGCTTGTTACCAGCGGATACGATGGTTATTGGGTGTGGGGCAAAACAGCTGTGCTGCCTTCAAACTGGAAGGTGGGCTCTGTTTATGACACCGGAGTTCAGATCAAAGAAATTGCACAAGAAGGCTGTTTTCCTTGCGATTCCCAAGATTGGGACCTCTCGCAGTAATAGAATGCAGTTGCAATACAATTACATATTTTTAAGTCAACCAATTCACTGAACATTTCTGTTTTACACATCACTGTACAACCTGGATTGTATGGGACAACAATTTCAATAAAAAGTACTATGATTTATTGGCTGGTTAAAAAGTGTTAAGTGGCACAATTCAAAACAATCTTAAATTCTAATCATTTGATATGGATAAACCTTAGGATGCGTATTCAGAAAACAATTCATAGTTTGTGATCAAGGACAAGTTAAAGGTTTCTTTATTAAATTTATTGATGCTGTTTATTCTTTGGGGAAGTAGTCAGAAGAGACTTGAAATTAAAGTATTATTTTAGATGATGATGGCAAAGATAATGTAGATCTTTATGATGATTTTGATTATATTCATGTAAATGGTGAAGAGGAAAGGGTTGAAAAATTGTAACACCCTTCCTTTTTATAAATGAGGATTTTCTATTATAATTTTGTAAGGTGGATAAATGAAAATTTAGATTGTCCTTTTAAGTTGTAAAATCTAAGAGGCAAAATGACAAGCTAAATGTGGCCAACCAAAATTTGGATAGCATTACCCATACTAAAGGGTAGGTATGAGTTTTTACAAGCTAAATGTGGCCCACCAAAATTTTAGTTATGAGTTATTACAAGCTAAGGAAACTTAATTATTTTTGTTATTGTTCTAATTTTGAATGCAAATGGAAATTGGATGAGTTACATGATACTCAACTTACATATTTGTTTTAAAAATATATGCCCATGGAGGAGCATATGCAACAAATTGATATTTTGGAATCTGAGTAATTTGAAATCTAAGTCCAAGTCCACGAGAAATAAGTAGAATGGTCAAGTACTTGGTGGAGTATTGGTATAACACTACCTACCATTCTACAAGATCATAATGAAACCCTTCAAAACATTATATATTGTTGAGCCTCAATCACCCCCAGAGTATTGGTATAACACTACCTACCATTCTACAAGATCAAAAGGAATCCCTTCAAAACATTATATGTTTTTGAGCCTCAATCACCCCCATATTTGGTAGTTCATAGAGAGAATGTGTGCACAATAATTGACATTATTAGAGGACATATAGAATGCCCTAATTATTGATAGCACTCTCTCATTCCAATCTCTCCACCCCCATCTCATACTTCTATTAATATATTTTCCAAGATTTTATTGAAAGACTCCATCGTTCCATTCACTTATGGATGATAAGGAAAGCTTTTGTTATTTCATTATTCTACTATATATGCTTGAAAGTGTGTACCTGGATCGCTAGTTAATAAGATGGCATTCAAACCTACTAATGATGATTTCATATATAAAATTAGCAACAGTTTCTATGGTGTGATTTAGAATAGGTTCAACTTTAGTCCAACCCATCAAATAATCTATTGCATTAATGATACATTGTGCTCCACTCTTTCTTGTTGGTAGACTTAAAAGGCCTACAAAATCAATTGACAATTTCTCACATGGTTCTTGTGACAACACATGGGTCAACGGCATCTTACCTCTATGTTTGGGCTTTCTAATCCTCTAATGCATATCACACAAGTGTGTATACAAATAGGAATCTTTATGCAAGGTTGACCATGAAAGTCTTACTTGGAGCTTTTTCTAGGCAATTATCCCTTCTTGATAGTTTCCTTTGACCAAGCTATCATGAAACTCACACGATACATCATCATATTCATGGTATTCTACAAATTATTGTAGAACTTTATATGTCTCCATCTTATGTGAATCCCCTTTTTACTAATTGATATGGGGTTGCATGCATAGCCAACTACTTCTTTTGTGAATTTTAAAGGGAACTGGAACATGCCTTGATGTGTGTTAGCACAGTAAAAATTTGAAATTTTTACTATCTCCTCAATCCATCATATTTGAATAAATCCTGAAGAATATCCTAAAAAGACCATAATAAAAAAAATTTATGTTTCACAAGGTGTCTATGGATGAGCAATGTCAAATTTCTTCCAAGCAAGTCCATCGGCAAGAGGTTGTGTTGCTTACGCCGATACATGAGGAATCGTTTGAAAAACAACCATCGGCATGAGAATAGAGATCGGAAGAAGAATTATGGAAGTCACCGATGGAGTAAGTAACACCGATGACCTTACATCGGCGAGAGAGGCAAGTGGTCATACCGATCGGTATGACAGATATCTGTCAGATGATTCTTTAAACGTTGCCCCGACGATATATATCATACCGATGAAGTACTTCGGCAAGAGTTTCACCAAACATCCTGCGGGGGGTAACAAAACAAATAGCCATCGGCGAGAAGTAAACTATCGGGATAGGAAACAAGTAAGCCTCCGATGATTAGAGTCTTGGCAATAAGAGGGTTTTCGGTGAGACTCACAACGATACACATCTATCGGGATAACTCGACATATCAGGGCAAAAGAATTAAGTCTTGCCGATTCACAAGTCACGGTGACCAAAAGGTGTCGGTGACACTTTGATATACTTTGCCCGATAGAGAATACAAAAGGGCCATCGGGAGGACGTTTTGGATCGGGATATCTTAAGAAAGTTATCCCGATAGTGTATGTTATTCCGATAAAGATAAAGTTCATGCATGAAGATGACTATCGGCGAGACAATAAAGATCGGGAGAACATGATTTTATTATCCCGATAGTATTAATCACTCCGATAAAATCATATCGGTGGGACTCGCTATATCGCAGAGAGATCTAAGACCCTTGGCGATGAAGGAAGTCATGCCGATGGTCACGCCCACTTAAGGTATGACATTACATAGCGTCGGGAAAATAATTGGAGGAAATGGTCACCCTTGATATAATCACCAGGAGCGCAGTTGATCTTACTGATTCTCACCGTGAGCAGGAGTATTTAGATCATCTGGCAAAAGTCTATTTATGGCTAAATAGAGCCTGATTAAGCTTATGTAATTATTGTTTATGTTGGTTAAATTCCCAAGAGACTTATTGAAGAGTTGTATCTCTTCATGAAAATATCTATATAAGTTTAAACAATCGATGTTGAAAAATCATCAGCAGTAGAAGATTTCATATATACATAATATACAATGTCTGAAATTGACTATGTTGCATATTTTATTTGAAGAAGAAGTTTGAAGTTCTCTGATTCAGTATTTCTACTTTGGTATCAGTTATTTGTTGAAATTATTCAATTGTGTGGCTGTCTCCATTTCTGCATTTCCCTGTTATTCAGATTAAGATATCAAGTATATATTTAATCTGTCAATACACATTTGCTGTATCTGTGTGATTAATTTGGTTGGTGTCCATCTGAGGAATTAAACCCTTCTGATTTATTCACAGTAGCCTAGAAGTAGTAAGTTGGGATTACTAAGTAAAGCCATATAATTAGGATTGCCATTCTGTCTCCAGTAAAATATTATCTGTTAATCTTGTCCATTCATTTCATTTGGTTCCTTCAAGTAAGGATTAAAATACCTTCTGGTGAATTATAAGATATCTGATTTTATTTGGTTGGATTATCAAGAAGAGTCTGTCAGTCATTTACTTGCATGTTTATACAAGCTATAAACCAAAACTGTGCCAAATAACTAGAATTATTACCATTAAGAAACTCCTGGTCTTAGTCCTTCAAATTGACTCTGTTACCCAACAAGGCACTAGTCTCATTCAACTCGTTAATTAAAACCTTTTACCTTGATATTGCTTATACAATTTCTGCCAATCACTTATTAAACATTACACATAGAATTAATTAGTCAGTTGTTTCATCTATTCTACATCCTATGCCATTGTAGATAGATATAGTTAGTCCACTCATCCACACTCAGACTGCTTTAATACTTCAAGGTTCACCCACCTAGGTGTAGCAGGACCTAAAGTGTAGGAAATCATCAAACCTTGAAGGTTGATTTCGTCAAGTTAGTTCAAAAATGTTGCAAATCCAAACATAGAGCCTGGCATCCTCTTAGGATTTGCAACCTGCATTTTTGAGACCTAACAATGTGAATTACACCAAGAGGTGTTATACAATGGCATAAAAGTGCCTCATGTCATGAGTGTGTTGAAATCTAATTTAAAAAAGTACATGGCTGAGATAATAAAAAATAGAACTAAATAACTAACAATAATAAACTATAGCCGACATAATAGAAAAATAATACTAATAGAACTAAATTAAATGAATTATATATAAGTAACAATTTATTATTATATTGTATAGAAGTAACAATATAAATATAATATAATACATATACATATACATACATACATACATATCTACTATCAAAATTAACCTATAAGACATCTAATAACTTAACTGGCCTTCTGATCTTCTCAGAGAGAAATACAATGAAATAGAGCGAGGTAATGATGAATAAAGAGAGACAATGTGAGAGAGAGGGAGATAGAGAGGAGGGATAAAATATCTAGATAGAGAGAGGAAGAGAAGTGGAAAGGAAAAGGGAAAAGAGGGAGATATAGGGAGAGGGAAAGATAGAGAAAGGGAGAGATAGAGCAATAGACACACACACACATACATGGGGAAGATAGAAATAAAGAGAGGGAGAGATAGAGATTGAGAGAGAGAGAGAGAGAGAGAGAGAGAGAGAGAGAGAGAGAGAGAGAGAGAGAGAGAGAGAGAGAGAGAGAGAGAGAGAGAGAGAGAGAGAATAGTGAGGGAGAGTGACATAGGTGCCTGGAGAATGATATCTCTCAGTGTCTTTTACATAGATTTTCTAAAGATAGGTATGCTAGTAATGCAACAATCTCCTCTATCCCCTTAAATACTTGTGATATTATAGATCTTACTCACCACAAAAGTGAATGAGGTGGAATCAAAACAACACATGTGCTACACCCTTTCTGATGGTGTGGATCGAATTACTCTAGCTAAGAAAAGGAGAATCTAATTGATTATCAAATTACTCTAGCTAAGCAAAGGAGAATCTAATTGATTACCCTCTTCACATGGAGGGAGAATCTTGTAGATGGTAATGGTATGTACTAATCTAAATACATGAGAAAAGAACCTATTCTATATTTTTCTTTTTTGTATTTTTTAAAACAAAAATGAATTAATTAACTACGTGTAACTAATTATTTCTATTGACTTTGCATGCAACTTAAGCTATGTTTTCTTGGAGTTTTCAATTTTTGAGGAAAGATTTCGAAGAAACTTCTAATATATCCTTGTAATATATGAAAAGTAATTTAAATCTAACTCTACATAAGGAAGTAAATTAAATACTAAGAAACCACAATGAACTGTTACAGTCCTCGAGCAATTTTAAGTGATCTAATTACTAAAACAAATGAAACTTCAAATGAAAATGCTTTAAAATTAAATAACTTGGATGAAACTTTAAATCTTCTTTGCAATTGTTGTGATTAGAGTCCTCATAGGACCTAGCTTATTAATTAGTAGTTTCTTCTTCCCTTAAATTATCCTTGGGGTACTCTACTTGATGGAAAGGGAAGACCTAGATTGTGAATTATTTGGAAGGAAGGAAATCTTTAGAAGTCTCCTGTGCTATGTAGATGAGGCTAGAGCTTGAATATGAGGATTTGGGATTGAGCTTTGCAAAGAGGCTTACAATCTTCTAAAGGTGATCCTATTTTTTTAGAGGTAGCCTAAATCCTTTTGTCCAATTTCTAATGTAGAGAATAGGGTAAATGCAAGGAGATGGGGGACCAAAAAGTCGCCACCATCCCCAAAATTAAAGCAAAAAAAACCCATTTCTGCTCACTCACAGCTATGACCATTTCTCCTCACAATAGCAAAGAAAATAGGAAAAAACATGATCATGTTGAAGAAAAGGCTACTGAATCAAGTGTAATAGAGAAAACAACAAATTCACAATGCCACCTCGCCACCAAAGATATTGTCATACAAATTTGGAGGCTCCATCACAGGAAGAAGGTAGGGTTTGACTGATTTTGTTAGTTTGAGAACAATTTTTGAGTTTTGCAATGTTTGATTTATTTTTATATTGCATTTATAGTTATTAGAGAAAGAGAAAACCTAAATCTAGCTGAGGATGGTGAAAACAACCCCCAAAACCCTTAAAACCCACCTTCACCCCCTTTTAATGTAAGGGATAATCAAGAACACTACCTAGGGATAATAGAAGAAAATAAGAAACATCTTCAAACTATTATTCAAACCCTAAACAATCCAAGTGGAACCACTGATCTTAGGAGGGCACTTGCAAAATCACTAGAGGAGATTGTTTCCCACACAGATTTGGTGACAAAACAAATCACCAAATTCCAAGACTATAGGTAGAGGAGTCGACAATATTATACCGACAAGTTGTCATATGAACAAGTCAAGAATGAAAAAATTAAAAAATCTTAATTATGTGCACAATTTATTAATCCCAAAACCGGCCAAAGATTAGAAGAAAGTTGCAAACTGTTTCCTATACATTGGTGTAGGAATGAAGAAATATCTTGAAACTTTTGGGATAGATGGTACATGGTCTTCGATGAGCACCCATGCAACAATGATGAGATACCACAATATTTCTTAAGGAAACTCTATTGCGAATTCGTTCTCAACATGATTCTAAATTCTTTTAACATTTGTGAGAGAGGTGGTGGCTCTGCCCAAGATAGACCCAGGGCTCAGCAAGATGAAGACCATGTGCCTATACCCTGAGCGAGGCCAGAACGTAGGTCACTCCCTTTGGCTTTGAAGGAGAGTGTTGAGCTAGAGACTTTACATTCATTGACTACTCTCACCCAAACTCTATCACAGCATGCCGATGATCTTACCCAGGCCGATGAGGGTGAGAGTAGTAGGCATCATGTGTCCCCACATTTGTGCAGTACATGTGGGAACCTATGTGATTATGGGATGCAGGAGGCATGATAGGACTCTTGGTAGGATGTTGCAATGCAGGGGCAGGATGCTGTGACACAGGGGTAGGACATATTGGATGATCTTGTTCTCAGTGACGATCCCTTACAACATACATTTGGTATTGACTCTTAGGTACTTTGTTACAAGTTCCATCTTGATTTAGTATATTGTTATTTGAAATTTGTAATTAATTTTATATGATTATCTATATTATAAGTCAAAAATAATGTATGTAATTGTTTGTGCAATGAAATTCTAGGGTCAGAGTCTTCATCCTACCTCTGTTAGCTGTCCATTAGTGGGTTATGAGAGGAGGTCAAGTCAACGAGTATGTAATTTATCACATAATCGTAATTATTGTAGATATGTCAATGGTAATATTATTTTGTGACAGTTTGATGATTTCAACAATCACTAGCACCTCCATAGTTTCCTTGGTACCCTAGACACCAAACCACCACTTTTACGAAGGTAAATTTAACCATTTCTAATCATTATGCATTTTTAAAATAATGTTATGTATTTATTTTATTTGAATAATCTTCAACTTGATTTTCATATGTTGAATACAGTGGAGACTCCTCCTGATCTTCGTGAGTTAGCATAGATACGCATTGTTGCAGCCATGATGTCTGCAAATCCTTTGACTGAGGTATGAGCCAATAACATGAAAATATCATAATTTTGTATTTCTTGTTTTATCTCATGTCATTTGATGTACATAAATGATATTTATGTTTAGTCAATTTTGCTTCTTGATGCTTCTCACAGGAGGTCACAACTCCAGTCCATCCAAGTACAGACATAGAGAGAGACAAGATGGTGAAGAGTGATCATCAGGTGGCAGTAAGTGATCGATCTTACATATGTGATGTTATATATTTCATGTTATATATGTGATGTTATATATTAATGTGCATATATTGTTTGATTGTATTAATAGGTGGAGCCAAATCAACTTTTGTTGAAGAGGTCTACTCGACGACAGAGAGAGGATGAGTCAGTGATTGGCTCTACATCTTCAAGGTCAAGCACAGGTTGCCGATTATTTCATAAAAGTCCATAGGAAACTAGTTTTTGGGATATTTCTTGTATGCCTAGATGGCTTTGCATACATACTTTTGTATGAACTACCGATGTATATTTTGAATATATGCTTGTATGGCTTTGTTTGGACATGCCTATATGGCTTTTTATATAAACTAGATGTTATGTTCATGAAATTATGTATATGACAATTTATATTAAATATTTAATATGATAATCAATTATTGTTATAGGAATTTGGTTTTACAAGTGCCAATTGCATTTGCTTGAAAGTTTATAAATCATTTTCAAATATTCCATTTTGTGCATATCTTGCATTCATTGAATTCTGTGGGACTGTGCATTTCTTTGAGGCATCATTTCAAATAGCTCATGTGCCTTGTCTATGCTTCCATACTTTCCATACATGTCTACAAGGGCAACTTTGCAAATACAATACATGTGAAAAAATTCCTATATCATTTATACTTTGATGGTTGTCCACACCATGTTCTCTAGATCCCATTATAGCATAAACAAGGAGGAAGTTGGTTAAGGTTGTGCAATTTGGTTTTAGATGTGCCAAAATTTATGTAAATGGTTGAAATTTATTTTTGTGCATTTGCTTGAGAGTTTTTAAAGCCTTATGAAAACTCCATTTCGTGCATATCTTGCAATCATTGCATTCCATGAGACAACATTTCTTTGAGGCATCGTGTCAAATAGTTCATGTCCATTGTATATGCTTCCACACAAGTTGCATACATGTCTTGCAGGGTACTTACAACTATGACATTTGACAAAATTCCTATATCTTTTATGCTTTGATGGATGTCTATACCATACTCCAAACATACCATTTCTAAGGTTTTGGAATTTGGCTTTACACTTACCAATCGCATTTTCTTGAATCTTTTTAAAGGCTTATCAGAAAATCCATTTTGTTCATATCTTGCAATCATTATATTCCATGAAGCAACATTTCTTTGAGGCATCATTTCAAACAGTTCACGTGCCTTGTCTATGCTTCCACACTTCGCATACATGTCTCTGAGGGTAGTTGCAACTACAACATCTAACAAAATTCCCATTTGTTTTATCCTTTTGATGGATGTCCATTTTGGCATAGGCAAGGAGGATACTGGCTAAGATTGTGGAATTTTTCTTTACACATGCCAATCACATTTGCTTGAAAGTTTCTAATTCCTTATCAAAAAATCCATTTTTTTCATATTTTACAATCATTGCATTCAATGAGGTGACATTTCTTTGGAGCATCATGCCAAATAGTTCACGTGCCTTGTCTATGCTTCCACACTTTGCATACATGTCTCTGAGGGCAGTTGCAACTACAACATCTAACAAAATTCTCATATGTTTTATCCTTTTGATGGATGTCCATTTTGGCATAGACAAGGAGGATACTGGCTAAGGTTGTGGAATTTTGCTTTACACCCACCAATCACATTTTCTTGAAAGTTTCTAATGCCTTATCAAAAAATCCATTTTGTTCATATCTTGCAATCATTGCATTCAATGAGGTGACATTTCTTTGGGGCATCCTACCAAATAGTTCACGTACCTTGTCTATGCTTCCACACTTTGTATACATGTCTACAAGGGCAGCTGCAATTACAACATGCGACAAATTTCCTATATCCTTTATGCTTTGATGGATGTCAATACATTGTTCCAAACATTCTATATTGGTGTACAAATAGGGAGGATGTTGGCAAAGGTTGAGGAATTTGGCTTTACACATGCCAATTGCATTTACTTGAAAGTTTCTAAAGTCTTTTCAACAAATCCATTTCATGCATATCTTGCAATCATTGCATTCCATGAGATAACATTTCTTTGAGGCATCATGTCAAATAGTTCATGTTTGTCAAGTATATCCTTCCACACTTTGCATACATGTCTTGCAGGGTACTTACAACTACAACATTTGACAAAATTCCTATATGCTTTATGCTTTGATGGATGTCTATACCATGTTCCAAAGATACCATTTCGAAAGCTTTGGAATTTGGCTTTACACCAGCCAATTTCATTTGCTTGAAAGTTTCCAAAGCCTTATCAAAAAATCCATTTTTTTCATATCTTTCAATCATTGCATCCAATGAGGTGACATTTCTTTGGGGCATCATGCCAAATAGTTCACATGCCTTGTCTATGCTTCCACACTTTGCATACATGTCTACAAGGGTAGCTGCAATTACAAAAGTCCTTATAAATGATGATGATGAGCATCATCATGATTATTCTATTGCTTCACATCCAAATGCACAAATATCATGCACATCCCATTGTGGTGAAAGACTAGCTTGATTTATACCCATTTTCTCAACCAAATCTGCAACTTGTTCTTCATGTTCATGGCTATTGTAGGTTTGATAAAAACTCATTTTTATGATGCCCAGGTTGTCCTAGACATGCATAAGGTTCATAACTTATAAAAAATCAATCTATAGTTCATTTTCTTGACCCATGGAAAAAGTTATAACTGTTGTTCCAAAGTCTAGAGGAAGACATGTGAAGACAACAATGATGACTTGAATGAAGCCCTCTACGAGTAGTTTCAAATTGGACATGGAGTTTACCTTCTTGGACCATGGTAGAGGTTGTGATGACTATTTTTAAGCTTCAAACCCCCATGATGACAATCCCCCATATAGTCGATCAAGGTAACCACCATCATGTAGTAACAAATGACAATTAGGAAATTTTGAAATATTGTTGTGTCATGCATACAAATCATTATGAATAGGTGCATAAGGAATATCCTAGACCAAGACACTAAAGAGGGCAATTAAAATGATGAAAGACCATGTTGAGACAGTCATGATGTCAAGGCATGAAGGGATGAAACAAGGTGGAAACATGATGAATTTGGAATCTCTTTGACTAAACTAACTGATATACCAACACATGCATGGATACAATGGTCAATCATGATCAAAAAATATGTTAAAACTAAAAATAGATGATCACATGGATCTTTTACCTCATTTCTTATCCTTATATGTTACTGCTACACCATTTTCAAGGTCCTGGTTGGTTGGATTAGTAAGAGGAAACCATGGAAAAGCCTGGAAAATATTTGAGTGATGCAAGAAATAGAAGCTATGATGTAGAATAATGGATGTACAAATCTCTCCCAACTCAAGATCAACCTTGTTACAACATCATATTATTGTTTTATGCATGAGGAAGGATAAAATGGGTGTAGCCCTTAAGATCCCTAAGATGAAAAATCTGCCTAGCTTTGATGGAGTAGTTCTTGGAATTTGTGGCAGTTGGGAATGTTCTGTTTAGACCTGTAGGTGCATGTGGGGTCCGTCCACAATAACCTCTCTCAGTTTCATTCAACTCTAGTATATTTGACCATGTCAGAATCAAATGCATTCTTGCAAAATGCTTCAATTTCATGCAGTGGAAAGGTGCTAGGAGTAACATTTTGCAATCCATAGATTGTGGGGCCGAACAGACTTTGCCAACGCATCAGGGTGGGTGGGTAAATGCCAAGGGAGGTCTCATTTTGTGTGCCAAGTGCCCCAGTCATTCGAGGCAACAGGCTACCAACAAAGTCCCTTAATATCCATAAGACAGAAAAACTATCAAACTTTGATAGAGCAGTTCTTAGAATTCATGGCAAATAGGAACGTTCTGTTTAGACCTGTGAGTGCATGTGGGGTCTGTAAACTTTGCATGTCTTTATACCTTAACTCTTCTCGTGCTATGGCTCTTTTGATACATGCTCCCCCTTTCTATGCCCGGCCTCACAAAAGTTCCACATATGCTGAACACTTGTAATATTATGCCTTCTGCTCAGCCAATAGAAATTTTGCGAGTTCTTAATTATGATGCACAGTTATCTGACCATATGATATGCTGACTGAACGATATACCCCTTCTAGCCAAATCATTGTAGAACACCTGAAAGCAACCTTGCACGAACTCTGTGGAATGTGTGCAATCATCACTTATATAAAAATGATACTCCCTTATGATCTTTCTATCATCCTCTGTACTATCATTCGCATGAATGAATGCAATGTGCACAAATATAGAAACTTGTGTCGAGTTGTAATATTAGGATTGCACCTCACACTGTGGCTGTAGACTGTAGTTCTCTGCAAAGTCGACGACTAAAACAATGCGACCAACTGGAAATGTGTCCTTGCATAACTTGAATTGCAAGTCCAACCATCAAGCCATATGGGCATGTCTTACATACTCATACACTATACTGTCACGAAATATAGACATAAACTAATACACTGGAATCTTTTGAATAACATAATCACACATCTTTGCTTCTTTACCATCTTTTGTACTGTATGCCACTGTTTTATACTTGTCGAGTACTCTACTAGTTCATTTCCAACCGCATGTGTTCTTTCCATATGTTCACATATTGGCATACGTTGCAAGCCACTACAATGCTCACATGTGCCATCCAAGCATAATTTCTTGTAGAATATTTGACCTTACTCTCTATCATATAAAATTATTGATATGAAGTCTCTTGAAATAGTTGGTGGGGCACGTATGCCACAATCCTACAAAACATTGTTAGTATGTAAATCTAAACATATAGACTGATAAACATCCCAATGGTTAAAAAATTCAATATGTAATCTACAGCAACAAGTAGTGTGTGTGTGATTTATTTTGACAAAAAAAGGTTTTAGCATTTCAAAATATCTTTGAGAAATTTTAATTTGAGGATAGATCTCTAGAAATTTATCAAAAAACTGTGTTTGAGTCATATCCAAAAAATGCTTTGGATGTGGCTCACAGTTTTGACTCCTGATTCTCCTTCTTACCACATCCTTTTGATTTGGAGATACCCTTGTGTAATTCTTCCAAAAGTCTTCAATTAGTGATCTCAAAGCTTCAACAACAACTTTGTTTTGTTGTGGGAGTCTCCCAGAGAATGCCCACAATTCATTAGTGTTTGGATCCTCAACTCTTTGACATCTTCCAATGGCTCCCATTAAAGTTTTTCTATTTATTTTCAATGCTTGATTTGTCTTTCTAATGAGGCGACATTTTTTTTTGTTGGCTTACAGTTGTCGATGTAATGACACGTCGTGTGACATTACTATCCTTGGTGTGTGAGGTGGAACCCACATTCTCGTACACACTCATTAGATTCTTGACAATTGAATTTTCACTTGAGGCATTCGATGTTCTTAGGCCAAGAATCTTCATTGTGGACCTAAATTTTAGATTTCTCATCAATTCAACAAAGAGTCAAGACATCTTCCAGTTTCATTTAAATTCTCAAAGAGTAATTTTCATATCTTATTCACATATCTTTGGCAAGTGCACATGGGAATCTTATCCTGCATGGGCTCCAATACATTCTCATCAATATCAATTAGAAACTTAGGTTTCCTATGCAAAATTCTAGGAGATATTTTAATTGGTAAAGTCAACTCAACATTAGGAATTTCTTCAATATTTACTTGAGATGGGATAGATAATGTACCTTTGATTAGAGGTGAAAAAGATGAAAATGACGTACCTTCAACTTGAGGTGTGAATGATGACATGCCACCAACTTGAGAAGAAAATGTAGATGCACCTTCTACTTCACCTGTGAAAGATGGAGTGTCTCCAATTCTAGAAGATAATGATGGTGTTCCTTCAACTTGACCTGTGGACGATGGAGTGCCTCCAACTTGGAGATTCCCTATCCTCATTACACGAAGGTTTTGCATTCGTTCCCTTTGTGCTACCAATTCCATCTCTCTCTTAGCTTCATTAGATGTGTCATGTTCCTCTTCAATTGGAAATGGTGGAATGTCTTCTTGTATGGTTGACAATTTCCTACTTTCCTAAATTCGCCTCATTCTTTCTCTTTTCCTCTCATTATCAGCTTCACGCTCTTTTGGTGTTAGAGTTTTTTCTCATTTCCTTGGCATGATGCTGATTTCTACAAGCATGATGAATAAGACAATGATAATTAGAAATTTTACAATGACAATGAATAGCACAGTCAGAATGAATAACAAGGTTCTACAAACTTATGAATAAGACACCTTGTATCAAGATAACTTGAACATACATAAGTCATGGAGTATGCATTTGACACACATATAAGTCATGTAGTATACACTTGAACATACAAAGTCATGGAGTATACACTCAAATACATGAAGTCATAAATGATGCAGAGGAAGGGTGGAGTTCATGAAAACAGACACAAAAGACAAATTATTCTTGCATGTTCTCTATTGCTGCTCCTATGTACACCTTCCTATATGACTTCAATGAACTAAGGTAAATCCACTTGGAATGCTTTCAAAAACCTCAATACAGATTTGGGAGCCTCTTTCAAACATTCTAAAGGTGATTCCAATAGGTATTAAACACCTAGACTCAAAAGCAAACCCTAACTTGCTTGGGTGCCAACACTTACTCAATGATTGTAAAACTAGTCCTCTTGGGATAGTCATAATAAAACTTGTCTAATCCTTGAAGAATGCTCTAAAATCCTTTGTTCAGGTCTGTAGGACCTTTTAAGACCCCTTCCCAACAAGGAATATGCACACACAACACTTTTAGACTTAAATTTGTTGAACTTCCAATTGCTTCCCCAACACTGTCATACACAATCATTTAGGACAGTCATCACACTTTGTCAAATAATGGCTAAGAAAGCTTCCAAACTCCTTGAGTGGGTCTGAAAGACCTTCATATAGATTCTTCACACCTTTGGACTCTTATATGAGTATCAAATCATTATTTTAGGTTTGGAAATCATGAATTGTATGGTTAATTTTTTACATCTATGAGTTGTATGGAGGTGATTTTGAAGGATGAAAAAATGAATGCCATCGAAGGGGATTGTGAATCAACATAAATTGACTATCCTAATAATCTTAAACCAGTCCAAAAACTTTGTGATAGTCAAAAGAACATTAACCCTTGAAGATAACCTTTTGGATACTCGTGACAAAAGATCAAAGACATCTTAAGTAATGCATAAATTAAAAACAACTTCATGATGGTCATGACTATGATAGTGGACTGTTATATAGACTTGTGACTGTCCTACACTCATGAAAACCTCCTTTTTAGTGTTTTATCTCCTTATAACACCCATTGTATCATCTTGTGTATACCCTAAGACAACTCCTAAACCTCTTTTTAATGGAGATTTCTTAGATAATGGGCATGATACAATTTTTTTGAAAGTAGTTAGTCCTAGGGATTTGATCATTTTATAACAATTTTATAACAATTTTGAAAGTAGATAATCATGTGCATAAGCTAAATTGCCATAAAGGCCACTATGAAGAAGGAGACAATCTGTTGTCATAACCAACAAAAGTAGGATAATCATTAATAGGTACAAATGCCTTGCTCACGAGTGTTGTTGATAGAGTTTAATTATGTCAAGAAGTTTCACATACGACTATCCTAACACAGCAAATCATTGAAACACACATGAAGGAAATCTAAATTGAAACACTGAAAACCATTGAAACAGAGTAGTCCTAGGGATAACCATCTAAGGTTATTGTGATTAGATAATTATCGAATGATGAAGCCACTATGACATGATGAATTATACGAATCATGAAGACAATGATGGAGATCCATGGAGAAAACCAAGGAGGACAAGATAAGACACGAAATTTGTGAAGTTGCCAATGGCAACAAATTTACCACCTAGCTATCCTTAACTAATCCATGATTGCAAATGGATGTATTTTGGATTCTATTGACTAAAAGTGACTTATTTATGAATTGGTACATAAGGAATGCCCTAGCCCAAGACACTAAAGAGGTCTCCACATCCTCCAACCTTCTCCAAGAGAATTCATACTATGAAACATGCATGGAGAAGTTATCAAAAGGGCACCTAACAAGTATGTCTAAATGATCAATAGAGACAAGTAGGATTGTCATAATAGGGGGCATATGATAGTCTAAGATTCAAGCCATTGCATGGTTCGATTAAAAGAATAGAATTATGCATGTATTAAGGAATAAATTCTTCTATATCATCCTAGGGCAAAAATTAAGAGTCTTCCAAAATCAATTTTGGCTCCATTGATCATGAATATGAGTATGACAAACAATTGTTCACTAAAATTATTTTATGAAGTATTTGATAATGTTTTTTTTTATGAAAATGTAACTATCTATTAAAATATGAAAACACTAAATCATTGAAAAATAAGTGGGTGGTAGAAAGGCACACCCCGAGAGTCAAATGGGTCAAGCCCAGAAAGTTCTAGATCAAAGTGTCAAAGGGTATACACAACCCATATAAAAACATAACAGAAAGAAAACATAATTCAAGCTACCAATGCCACCCTTACTGATGGTGGATCCCTATCATCTTGTTTCCCCCAAATTCTTGTGGGGTCTAGGTTGACATCAAGCAGTGCCCATCCATCATCATTCTCATGTTCTTCATTCGGTGCATTTGGATCCTCGTGTTGAGATGAGATAGCCAAATTCAACCTTGGAAAAACTTTTGCATTGTCCCAACCAGAATTGGTTGGATTAGAAGGACCAGGAGCATTCCAACCTACATTATCAAGTATAGGCCAACCAACATTATCTCCAGTGGGCCAACCCGCATTATCCCCTACAACACTTGCAACATGGCATGAGGTCCATCCACGCTGACATGGAGAGGCCGAGCATTTGCGATGGTGAGCTCCATGACACTAAATAGGCTAGGAGTGAGGTCGAGAGTCTCTGGCTGAACCACTTCTTCATCTGTGACCCTGCGAAGGTGAACGAGCTCTGACATAGGAAGGAGGAGGAACCCATGCCACAATACAGGGAGCATTCCCCTAATGATCTAGTAGCTCTTGTAAGTGAGCCACTTCCAAGATAACTTTATTAGCTTGCACTTGTATCTATAGAAGAATATTAGAACAGATAAAATAAGATTCCCTGATAAAATAAGATTCCCTTGTTTCTCTTAAAACTATATCCTTATGTGCATTATTGATAAAATATCTTTTCTAGTTATGCATGTACAATTATGAATTAATGGTAGTAATTGTATCATTTCTAGGCCTATTCAATTTGCATAAACAAATTTATCAAGCATGTTCCCTTTATCTTTTTATTGATTTTGATATAGATAAATTTTTTCTATTAGCTAGGTAAACCTTGTAATTAAACATCCAAACTCAAACATTCACAGTGTTTGTTATTTATGGTACCTCTGGGTCACGTTTACGGGTAATGTCATCGCATTGAACCAAGTACCTCACGCCTAACATAGCTGCAACAACGACGTCTAGGCACCGTCCCTCTAAATCGTCAGGGAGTAATAAGGAACATGTCAAAGTTAAATCCACAGGAAGGGAAAATCTCCTCGGATACCTCACTAAAAAGATTAACTAAAAGAAAAGGAAAAAGGTTAGACTATCAAACATTGTTGTAGGATGATCAATGGGAAGACCTCGTCGGGGAAATATGCGTGTTAGGTAGACTATTCACACTTGAAAACTTAAACGCCAAACACTCCCGGGTGGTGTGTTTGCAAACTAGTTTCTTAAGAATTCCGTCACTGTATCACTTGAGTGAGTGGGCAATAGGCGAAGGACTGTGCACCAACTACAGTTACATAAACATAGTGCAAGACAGAACTACATGTTCGCATTCGTCGTGTAGATCGCATCCGTAGAGGGCCTTGATCCCGTGGATACAGGGTATGTAGGCAGTCTGGATTGCGAAGGATGCCCCTAGTACTCAGGTCCCTCGGATATAGGGTAACTCTTTAATAATCAACTTCATAATCTTGATCTTTAGTTTAAAGGTTAACTAGGTAACTTAAGAACTCTCCTAGTACTCAGAAGAATCACCAGGGTGGATTACTTGTACCCGGTGTTACCATAAACTGAGGTGAATACAAGTTGATGTTAGGTGTTCCCTGGTCGACATCCTCAGTACAGTGTCTGGGCAGACTGTGGTCCCCAGGAAGTGACTCATGAACCTATATTGGTCCTGAGGGAGTCAGAAGTCTCTGGCTAGAGCATAATGATTCCTGTCCACTTTAGCCCATTAGGCTGTTATGTTTATGTAACCCGAATTGGATAGAGTATTGGTCCGTTTGACCCACTAAGCCTTTTGGCCACTGTTTGTTCTACCCGAATCAGGTAGTGATAAGGTCCGTTTGACCTGGTTCCGTATGAACCTATTTGCCCAAAGGATAGAAGAGCCCGAGTTGGCTTAAGAATGTTTTGTTTTGAACATATGGCTGTTTTGGCTGAAGTTTTTCCTGAGTAATCAATGAAAGTCTTGATATATCTCATAAGAACTTGTTAATAAAGTAAAATTTTTGAAAATTCCAGTTTAGATCAAGCAGGTCCTTACACTACCAAAAAATGTTTTCTAAATATGGGTTATGTTTAAATGTATCTCAAATTAGTCATATCACAACCTTGCCACATCTATGCTAGAGTAATGGATGGGTTGTTTTACAGGGAGGAATTTGAACCTGGGTCACACTCTTACATGTGTCTCCCATCATCATTGTAGTACAGGGTACCTTTTATGGACTATTTTTGGTCAATTGGACTAACTTTTTATTTAAAATTTGAATATTTAGATTTTTCCCATTAGTAAATTTCTCCAGAAAGCTACATGTGTTAGTAGGAAATTCTATGTTTTCATAGAATTGCCTGCAATGCATATTTTTCTTATTTGTTTTGAACTAAAAATTTCCATTCCTTAAAATTTTAGAATTGCAACTTGTTTGATCAAGTTATTGGCCCCTTATAACAGTTTGGGGATTTGAGCTTGGGTCACACACTTGCAAATGTTTCTGTGATCATTACACTACAACTTTTTAACTATAGATATTTTTTAATAAAGGTTTTAAAAGAAATATTTACTAGGAAAATATTCTGTAAGTCAAATTGCTGCCTTTTTGGCCACACCTTTGGTTTAGATGCCATGACCCAGTACCATCTGTATTTTCAAACACACCCAAAACTTGCACCTGGCCTGGGATTTGTTGTTTGAACCTTAGCTCTGTTGCAAAACCCCTATTGATTTTATCACTCAAGACCATCTCAATAAGCTCTTGACAAATTGTTAATAGTTGACATTTGAGAAATTGGTATGAAATTCCAAATATATTTGTAGATTCTGAAGTGTTTTGTGTTTAAACCCAATCTAGATGGATCAACAGGATATTATGGGAGTCATATGTTGAACTGATAATGTTTCAACTCAAACTGTAAAATAATTTGTAGACAGTGAAATGAATCTACATTATTCTTCAAGTTCACTAATATTTTTTGGTTTTGCTAAGTCTAGATGATGCAACATAATATTATGGGAGTCATATGGCGGCCATTTGACAATGTTTTGACTTTAAAAGAATTTGTAGACATTGAAATGAATCTACGGTAGTCTTCAAGTTTGCTGTAAATTCATTTCAAATTAATGCAGAATGAAATGTATGTCAAATTAATGCAAAAGTTCCTAATGCAGTTAGAAGATATTTCATTTTGTTTTTGTTTTTTTACCATATAGATGCTTATATAATTTGTTCTCATTTGTGCAGAATTATTCATCCAACCACCTATATTTTCTTCCTGCTCTTCCTGTTATAGCATTTGGCGAACAACTGGAAAATTGGGTACACAAATATGCTTTCCTTTTCATCTTCCATTAGTACTAAAAATATGCTTTATTTCATTTTTGTTCACTGTAAAGCCAACAGTGATGATTACACTCATGTCATTCACAAGAGACAACTTAAAGATAATAGAGATAATGCCAGTCAACTTATCACATTCTGTTGTTTCTTATGTACAAACCCCTTTAGATTGGGATTAATGAGGAGACAAAGCAATGGAAACCATAATGATTTTCTCAAAATACAAAGCTAGCCTCATACTGCAATATGCACATAAGAAAAACGTAGTTATTTGAGTACACTACGAAGCAAATCCTGAAGTGAGACACGAAGCAGTAATTTGTATATGGTATTTCAAGTAAAGTCTGTCCAATGTAGAGAGAATCGAACAACCCTCGAGCCTTCATTTACTTAGCACCAACCTATGAAATTAGTTAAACTGTGAATCAAAGACAGGATTCAGGCCACCTTCCACAGCAAACAAATTGCTTTTAGAACTAAATTAGTTCTGTAAACAACAATTTGGCACTTTGATTGTCAGAGCACATGTATGATTTCTCAACACCAATAGTTAAAGCATTTGTAGAAGTTTTATAGTGAAAGACATCCACTTTGACACCATCATACGTCCGAGACAAACCAGGAAGATCTAAAGAAAACAAGTTGCAATATGCATGCCATATCAAATCAATTATTCCATTGATCCAATAACTAAATCCTCTGAATATATTATGTATCATGTACCATACGATAAAAACATCTTAAAAGCCTCATTCAACTTAGATTGTATCTTAAGTTATAAATTTACAATAAAATAGACTGGTACAAGCCAGCAGTGAGAGCAATATGAAACATAAAATCTATCCGTAAACTGGACCCTGGAATTATATCTATAATTCATTAGAAAAAGAGGTCATGAATTTGTTTATTGAGCTTTCTGTGAAGTCAACTTTACATGTAAATGGTAAAAAATAATGACATCTACTTTTAATGTTATTAATTTGAATGGCACCCTGACAGCATGGAACAAAATAATCAAAAAATTGTTGCAAAGAATGAAAGAAGGGTTGTATCCAACTAAACAAATTTATCTAAAAGACACATTTTTTCCCGTGGAGTTCAAAAGGAATATGAATCTGGATCTACAATACACAAATAACACCCCTTTGTAAGAAAAAATTTTCTCAATAAAACCTTCAGACTACTCCTGATGGAAATACCCACAAGATGGTAAACAAGTAATTCCACTCACACAAGCAGCTGGCCCAGTGATATACATGGCGCACAAGTCTTAGCTGAATTTCATCTACATTACATCTCCAAAAGTTTCTGTGGGTTTGAAGACCCTAGAAAGTGGCTACAATGTTGAAGATCCCAGTTTGATCTTTTGGTGACCCATATCCACAAGAATGAAGTGATGGCTTTCACTCTGTGAAGTTGACACAATACACTTTCTATCCATAATACGAATTGCATCATTGTAGAGTACAAAACAGTGTCTTCTGAAAAGCCAAAAATATGAATCATAGGTATTAGTAAAAGGGTTTTCTCATATTACGAATCTTGATGGGAATTTTTTGTGCTTTCCTTGTCAAATACATTAGATAAATGCCTTCTCTCTCATTTTCACAAACTTCTTCTGTCTGGATTTTATTGTACTGCTCCACCTGTAGTCCCCGTGAAAGCCAAAGGCACTCCTCCCATCTAAAACAGTGAACATCATCATTTGTCATCCCTGCTACTTGCATAAATGTGTTAGCTTCAGTTGGTGTTGTTTTGTTGGCAGTGGTGTCAAAGGTGGTAATGGGTTTTATGTTCCACTTGGCATTGACTTGTTGACTGGGTGACATTCGCATTGTTGAAATGTTAAGTTAAATATTTTATAGTGCATAAGTGGTAAAAAGGAATGTTGTAATATTGTGTTATTGCACACCGGTTGTAAACAGGACCAAGCGGTCATCCTTCCTTTAGTTTTTGAAGCCCTCTTTAGGGCAAACTACATCAGCCGGTCACCAGTCTTAAGTGGTTGTATCCTTTGGCATTTCATTTCATCATGCATTGTCGTAGGGTTTGCAAGAACACTCATGGCGATAACAAGTTTGTGTTTGATCTGCCTAGCATCATGAGAAATTATGCAGGGAGTCTGAGGAAAAGTTGGAGTATTGACTTTATAAGCCTGCAGCTGTTATCATTGCAAGGTAAACGTAAATGGTAAAAGCTTCTGAATCTGCTTTCATGTTACAATCAATAGACGGTACGTATACACTTGAATGCCTATTTCTATTCTTTTGCAGAGTTAAAGAAATGAGTACTTTGCTTTGATTCATCCTTTGTTTGAATATCATGTTCATCCTTGTAGATAGCTTTCTTACTCTGTGCATTTTCAACTATGTTCATCATGTTTTGGGTATTCTGTAAAAACAAAACAAAAGGGGTTTCCTACAGCTATGCACTACCAACTGTATATTTGTCGGCCGCTATGTATCTTGAAACCCTAGGGTTGCACCTGGGTTATTGGCCATTGGTCGTGGCACTGATGTTCGTTGTTTTCTTTAACGGGTTAGGGTTTAACCCATATGCAGTCTATTGTTGTATATTCAACAGGGGTTTTGTCTTCTGTTCACAGCAGAGCATCATATGTGTTTTATTTGCATTAACAAGGCTTTATAAAGACAATTGAAATTGGTGCAGTTATAACTGTTTTAATTTCTTCAGTTGAAACTGTTTTCTTTTTGTAACCCTAAGGGGTTTTTGGTGAGCAACTGAAAGTGGACTCTTGCAATAATGTTTTGATACTTGCATAAAAGAATGGTGATAAAAGACAACAAGATTGAATATTCTGTTTATGATAGTTGCAAAACTGTCAATTGGTTTTACAGTTCGAAACTGTCAACAGTTATAGTTTTCTGCAAAGATAAAAAGGGTATAATGTAAATAATGTTAGTGCAAGTGAAATGTGTGTAGACTGCACTCACATTGTTGGTAGTATATGCTTTATAGAAACAGAGCTTTCCTCTATACGAAAATGTTTTGTTAAAACTGTGTAAACTTCCATATGCTAGTGAGGCAATGTATTCAGTGAGATTGTAAGCCAAAAAGGCACAGTAATCAGTGAGATTCTTAAGCCAGTGAGGCATTTTTTTGAGTGGTTTTATGCCAGGGGCTTTCCACTCAGGACAAATTTCAATGTCTCTATTTTGTGGTATGCTTCTTGATTTATTGTCAGATGTTTCAGCTTTTACACTTGTATCTTATTCTATTGGCACTGTCCTTGTGATTCAGAACATCTAAATGCAGTTGGTTTAATTGTTTAAATAGAAGTCTGTCACAGTAATTTGTTTCAGTTTGCAAATCATTTCTATAAGTGCGAATTTGTGTCGGGATACTGATTCACGCCCCCCTCTCAGTATCACTACCACTCTAACAAGTGGTATCAGAGCCAAACCCTCTATTGTTTAGGCCTAATCAGCCTAAGGGATTCCTGGTTGAGTGGGAACCATGTCTTTCCAAGATGGTCTTTCCTCATCCAAGGCACCCTTATTTGATGGTACAAATTATACATTCTGGAAATACAGAATGACTCGTCATATCAAAGTCTTGGGATATGATGTCTGGGAAGCTATTGAAACTAATTGTACTGTTACTAGCAAACCAGCTAATGCTGATGAAAAAAAGATTCTTGACTGTGATTCAAAAGTTGCTAGTGCTATTTGTTGTGGTTTAACAAATGAAGTGCTAAATAAGGTTATGGAATGTCAAACGGCTAAAAGCATTTGGGATAAACTTTTAAATATTTATGAAGGAGATGAAAGCATTAAAGAAGCTAAATTACAAGCCCTTAGGGAAAGATTTGAAAGAATGAGAATGAAAGACGATGAAAAGATAGCTGAATATCTTCAAAGAGTTCAAGAAACTGTCAATAGCATTAGAGGATTAGGGGAAAAACTAGAAGAGATAACTGTTGTCAAAAAGGTCCTACAGACTCTTACCCCCAAATATGACTCCAAAACTTCTGTGGTTGAAGATAAAGATCCAAAAACCATAACTATTGATACTATACTAGGAATTTTTACTGCATATGAAATGAGAATGGAAAACGAAAATCCTAATAAGGAGATTAAGGAAGCTGCTTTTAAAACTGTGAAAAAGGAAACTGAAATTGGCCATGAAACTGAGAATGAAGATGAATCTATCTTTGTTAGTAAGCTCAAAAGAGGATCTGGTAGATATAAAGGAAAACTACCTTTTAAATGTTTCAATTGTGGCAAAATAGGTCACTATGCAACAAAATGTCCTAATTTAGAGCTTGACAGTGAACAAGAAGATAACAAGAAACAATATAAGAAAAAACCTTTCAATTTTACCAAACGAAATTCTTTCAAAAAGAAAAGTTTAATTGCTAGAATAACTGATAGTGCGTCAGAAGAGTCTTCTGCTGAAATAGATGAAACTCTTTTTATGGCAGCAATTATTGATGTTTCAAAAGAAGAACAAGTCGAAATATTAGAAAATGAAGTTGATTTAGAAGGGGAATTAAAATGTGCTTTTAGTGAAATCAGAAGGTTCAAAAAGGAAAATAGCATACAGAGTAAATTAATATCTGATCAAGAAAACCAAATTTCTGATTTAAAGATTAGTCTTGACGAAAGCAAAAAAAGACTTTTAGAGTCTCAAGAACAATTAAAATCTAAGGAGGATGAAGTAATCAAATTGAAAAAAGAACTTGAAATGTGTAATAGCAGTGATAAACTTGCTGACATGTTAGGGAAACAAAAAGATTATAATGATATGACTAGGCTCAGTTTCTCAAAAGTCAATGCTCTAAGAATCATCAGTTCACAAATAATATGCCTTTCAAATTTTCAGGGTATTGTTTTTATTGCTATCAATATGGACATAGAGCAACTGACTGCAGGTTTGTTTATAAAAGACAGTCAAATTTTCTGCAACATAGAACTTTTAATTTTTCAAACAGAATAATATGTTTTAATTGCAAAAAACCTGGACATATGGCCAAGTTTTGTGACATAGAGGTTGCTTCTCCTACTAAGCAACTCAAAAAGAAATGGGTGCCCAAAAATAACAAAGCTATCATAGTGGAAGCTGCATTTCATGCAAAGAAAAATGAAATCTGGGTTATAGACCCAAAAGACAAATGATCCAGAGGAAGGGTGGAGTTCATGAAAACAGACCCAAAAGACAAATTATTCTTGCATGTTCTCCATTGCTGCTCCTATGTACACCTTCCTATATGACTTCAATGAACTAAGGTAAATCTACTTGGAATGCTTTCAAAAACCTCAATACAGATTTGGGAGCCTCTTTCAAACATTCTAAAGGTGATTCCAATAGGTATTAAACACCTAGACTCAAAAGCAAACCCTAACTTGCTTGGGTGCCAATTCTTACTCAATGATTGTAAAACTAGTCCTCTTGGGATAGTCATAATAAAACTTGTCTAATCCTTGGAGAATGCTCTAAAATCCTTTGTTCAGGTCTGTAGGACCTTTTAAGACCCCTTCCCAACAAGGAATATGCACAAACAACACTTTTAGACTTAAATTTGTTGAACTTCCAATTGCTTCCCCAACACTGTCATACACAATCATTTAGGACAGTCATCACACTTTGTCAAATAATGGCTAAGAAAGCTTCAAAACTCCTTGAGCAGGTCTGAAAGACCATATAGATTCTTCACACCTTTGGACTCTTATATGAGTATCAAATCATTATTTTAGGTTTGGAAATCATGAATTGTATGGTTAATTTTTTACATCTATGAGTTGTATGGAGGTGATTTTGAAGGATGAAAAAATGAATGCCATCGAAGGGGATTGTTAATCAACATAAATTGACTATCCTAATAATCTTAAACTAGTCCAAAAACTTTGTGATAGTCAAAAGAACATTAACCCTTGAAGATAACCTTTTGGATACTCATGACAAAAGATCAAAGACATCTTAAGTAATGCATAAATTAAAAACAACTTCATGATGGTCATGACTATGATAGTGGACTGTTATATAGACTTGTGACTGTCCTACACTCATGAAAACCTCCTTTTTAGTGTTTTATCTCCTTATAACACCCTTTGTATCATCTTGTGTATACCCTAAGACAACTCCTAAACCTCTTTTTAATGGAGATTTCTTAGATAATGGGCATGATACAATTTTTTTGAAAGTAGTTAGTCCTAGGGATTTGATCATTTTATAACAATTTTATAACAATTTTAAAAGTAGATAATCATGTGCATAAGCTAAATTGCCATAAAGGCCACTATGAAGAAGGAGACAATATGTTGTCATAACCAACAAAAGTAGGATAATCATTAATAGGTACAAATGCCTTGCTCATGAGTGTTGTTGATAGAGTTTAATTATGTCAAGAAGTTTCACATATGACTATCCTAACACAGCAAACCATTGAAACACACATGAAGGAAATCTAAATTGAAACACTGAAAACCATTGAAACAGAGTAGTCCTAGGGATAACCATCTAGGGTTATTGTGATTAGATAATTATCGAATGATGAAGCCACTATGACATGATGAATTATACGAATCATGAAGACAATGATGGAGATCCATGGAGAAAACCAAGGAGGACAAGATAAGACACGAATTTTGTGAAGTTGCCAATGGCAACAAATTTACCACCTAGCTGTCCTTAACTAATCCATGATTGCAAATGGATGTATTTTGGATTCTATTGACTAAAAGTGACTTATTTATGAATTGGTACATAAGGAATGTCCTAGCCCAAGACACTAAAGAGGTCTCCACATCCTCCAACCTTCTCCAAGAGAATTCATACTATGAAACATGCATGGAGAAGTTATCAAAAGGGCACCTAACAAGTATGTATAAATGATCAATAGAGACAAGTAGGATTGTCATAATAGGGGGCATATGATAGTCTAAGATTCAAGCCATTGCATGGTTCTATTAAAAGAATAGAATTATGCATGTATTAAGGAATAAATTCTTCTATATCATCCTAGGGCAAAAATTAAGAGTCTTCCAAAATCAATTTTGGCTCCATTGATCATGAATATGAGTATGACAAACAATTGTTCACTAAAATTATTTTATGAAGTATTTGATAATGTTTTTTTTTATGAAAATGTAACTATCTATTAAAATATGAAAACACTAAATCATTGAAAAATAAGTGGGTGGTAGAAAGGCACACCCCGAGAGTCAAATGGGTCAAGCCCAGAAAGTTCTAGATCAAAGTGTCAAAGGGTATACACAACCCATATAAAGACATAACAGAAAGAAAACATAATTCAAGCTACCAATGCCACCCTTACTGATGTTGGATCCCTATCATCTTGTTTCCCCCAAATTCTTGTGGGGTCTAGGTTGACATCAGGCAGTGCCCATCCATCATCATTCTCATGTTCTTCATTCGGTGCATTTGGATCCTCGTGTTGAGATGACATAGCCAAATTCAACCTTGGAAAAACTTTTGCATTGTCCCAACCAGAATTGGTTGGATTAGAAGGACCAGGAGCATTCCAACCTACATTATCAAGTATAGGCCAACCAACATTATCTCTAGTGGGCCAACCCGCATTATCCCCTACAACACTTGCAACATGGCATGAGGTCCATCCACGCTGACATGGAGAGGCCGAGCATTTGCGATGGTGAGCTCCATGACACTAAATAGGCTAGGAGTGAGGTTGAGAGTCTCTGGCTGAACCACTTCTTCATCTATGACCCTGGGAAGGTGAACAAGCTCTGACATATGAAGGAGAAGGAGGAACCCATGCCACAATACAGGGAGCATTCCCCTAATGATCTAGTAGCTCTTGTAAGTGAGCCACTTCCAAGATAACTTTATTAGCTTGCACTTGTATCTGTAGAAGAATATTAGAATAGATATTTATTTTAATGTAAACAGAAACAAATGTTCCAATTTTACATTCTTAAAATATACAAGAATTACGATCTTTCTGTTACATCCCTAATTTATGACTTGCTATACTTTTACTTTTTACTTGGACATAATTAAATTTATTGTGATGTTATAGATTTATGACAAGATATGGCATGGAATTATATTGAATAACATTTATGAAATCATGGAAATGATTATGTTATTATCGATTTAATATTTGTATTATGAGATTTGATTTATTAGTTGAATTAATAGAATAATGATGCACTGATCACATATTGTTTGATGACAAGTGAAATAGGATTACAAGTTATCAGATGACTCTCAGAGAAGAGAGAGAGAGAGAGAGTATCTTTCAAGAAGAGAGATATAGACCTCGGATTATGAGTGGTCTATTTGCCAAACGAGTATAGTGTTAAATGATAATGTGAACCAATGAGTCGTAAGAGGTAAGCCTTGTCTTGTTAGTTTACTTTTGAATCTAATTCGACAGGTAGTCAATATGTTGATTCTCATCTAGTCAAGTCGATGGTGAGTCGACATAGTCGTTTGTGAAGTAAACAACATTATTGACGTAAAACGGTTGTGTTATTCTTCTTGAGTCACTTGAGGTTTTATTATCGCTTCTTAATGTTAAGACATTTTCATTTATTTAGATGACATGAATATTGTCGACGGATTGTGATGGGGAGGTAAACTCGACCCATTCACATCATCCATAATCCTTAGTGGTCAAATTGATTTGATCATCAAATTATTATTAATCACCTTCTCTATTATCATGTCTATCTATTCCTTTCTCAAGATATAATGAAGAGAGAATTTCTAATCATTTAGGAGGCAATTACTACCCACATTTTCTTCATAGAAGTGCATGTCTTTTATTGAGGAGAAGTCCACGATTTGTGGGCACTTTTTTTAACCAACTCTGAGTGGTGAGAGTGTTTAGGATCGAATCAAAGTTGTTATTTAATGATTTAGTCATGTTCATTAAAGAGGGAGGTGGTGTTTTCTAAAATGGCGAACACCTCTAAATTCATCAAATTATCCTTGCGCTATTAATGGCACACTGCTCGTTGCCTGCTAGAATGTTATTATTGTTCTAGGTAGTAGTTTTTATAACTCAAGTGATCGCTAATGATCAAGTAGCCGTGTTTATGAGGGTGTCGGCCAACATTATGAGTTCTTCATCACCTTTGAATGGTGGTTGTAAACTTAAACCAATCAAAATTCCTTTTCCATCACCATTTAAACAGCTACCTCTCCTTGCACCAATCCATCAAACCTGTCATCATCTTATTACCACTGCAATTATATTAAGAAAAATATTTATATTGTGTTTTATACCACATTTTCCCTTCTCTTTGCGAGAGAGATCCTCATATTTTGACAGTTGTAAACTTTGCAACATAAGTGGAATTTGTTGCAACTTACCAAGTCGTGGAACCATATGTATAGATTGGATTGCTAGTCAATAGACATGGGGATAATAAAAAAGATTCATTATGAGTAGTGGATGGTTGAGACTCTGATTTCCTTTCTAAGGGAGCGAGTGATATAAGGAAGTTAAAACAACTCGTTATGGGGCTGGTGGAGTCCAGATAGCCACAACTATGTTAAGTCATTGGAGGCATCTTGAGGAGTGGGAATTTAGTACCCATGAACCCCTTAAGCATGCATGCAAGAGCAAAGAGGGGAGACCAGCATGTTTTGGAGATATTCTCTGTGGAAGGAAGTCCAAGAAGAACCAGATGTGAGTAGAGTTGTATGGTGGCTAGGATCAGTTTTAAGGAACCTTAGAGTTAGTCAATTGGGGGGGAGAACATTATTTTTGAAGGATGGATTATCTTCTGAGAGATGACACTCAGGGAGATAGATAGGAATCAACAGGGAAGAGAAAGAGGGAAGCGGTGATTAGAGAGTGGGGATCGTTATTGGAGAGGGCAACAACTTTAACATTTGATAGGGAAGAAGAGTTTAGGCAGCATTTCAAAGGGAACAAGAGAAAGAAGATCTAAGAGTTGTGAAGATAGAATACCTTAGTGGAAATCTCTATAAGCTTAATGTGGGAAATTGGGACTGTCGATAAAGTGGTGATTGCAATATAAAGATTGATAGAGAGAAGTGTTAACATGAGCTGTTGAATAAGAATAAGATTGGCAAGGGTGATCTTTGGCTGTGGAAGTACACTTAACAGGTTCTTTCGTTATACAATGTTATTTTAAATTGCTACATTCAAACAACCTTATGATCTATGTTGTGGATGGTTCTAAGTCAAAAATATCATACTTCTTATACCAATATGTTGTGATTTCATAATAGCAACAGTTTTATGTTTTTGGGTAAACTATGTCTCTTAATATCTATAGATCTCCTCTATACCATATGCTATAGTTAATGGTAGAACTTATATGTTTAAGTGAGATGGCTGTGGATTGTAGTAAATATCTAAGGTAATAGAACTCCTTCAAAGTATAAGGAACCGTGGGGGTCTAGTTAGGAAATATTGATTCCTCATAAGTATCCCTCTATCTTTCAAAGATACATCAAGTTTAATGACTTCTCTATATCTATTTTAGGAAGGAAAACTTGGTAACATAGTTTCATCCTAGCTCCTTTTAAAGAGAGAAATTTGAACAAACCTCGTAGAGGTTAGAGTGCTAAGTAGGGTAAAAACTCTATGATAACCCCATAGGGTGATAATTATTCTAAATACCTTGTTATTTTCATAGTATAATAGCTATTTTTCAATAGAGCAATAAATGAGGAAATAGGAACTCAAGTTACATTTGACTCTTGTCATATGGGAATATTTATCTCAAAATAATAACATATAGAGTTGGGTTGAAAACCTATTAGTACTTGATAGAACAACTTAAGGTTGTAAGTATTAAAGTGTTAATGATCCAACCATAGATGGAAAGATATATTTAACTCTTTAGTCAAAAGAAGACTAATAGATAATTGTTATTATGATATTCTTACTTCTTAGAATATGTATGTTTGTTATTCCATTGGATTGGAATAGGATGAATAAAACCCCAGTATAACCTTGAAGGATTAAGAATTATCTTACAATACTTTTATGGTTATAAACCATTTTAATTACTTTATGTGGGAAGTCATTAAAGGGTCGCGAGCCCTAATTTAGTAAATGTTCATATCTATCTTATTGAAAAGAGATTTGTTATTAGTTGACAATGTTTAACCTTAGGTAGGGAAAACTATTTGTTGGGCTACAAGTCGACTTGAAATACAAGTCGTAAGCCTCAGATTTTGCAATCATGCAAGAGGTACCATTAAATGGTTAGTCAAACATTAATTCATTATACCTTTTTATCACAATTTCTCTTAAGCTATTATTTGTCGATGAGTGTTGCATCTCAAATGTTGCGAGATGAAAAGAGATACCTAAGAATGGGTAGTCATTCCATAAGGTTTATAAAGCAATGACATTGTTGTGTGAATCCACCTAAGTCATAAAGACTAGGTTTGAGTTAGACAAAACTCTTTAGTTAAACCTTAGCTTAACCTAGATATGGTAATTATTTATATTAAGGCATTGAGATCATTATTTAGATCGTGATTGAAGGGTCAAGTGCCCTGCTATGTGTAATTATTCTTACTTGCAAGAAGGGAATTAGATTCCTAGACTATAATGCTTAACCTGGGTAAGCTTATCATCTTAGTCATAGTTAATCTATCTATAATTCTTATGAGACAATAAGTCATGGACCGCAGGTATTGTAATGATGCAATGAGAGTCCTCATAAAGAAAGAAAGTTGAATAGGTCTATGGATTATAGACAGTGAAAGAAAACATGTATGGGTCGAGAAGACTAAATTGTTGAAATTGTCATGACTTAAGTTAAACATAGTTGACCAAGTCGAACTGTACGAATATGATAGTATCCAAGTCGAGTTGGAGTGGGTGAACATTATGACAACATTCATTGCGAATGTCAATTTATATTGAAACTATGGCCATAGTAATGCATATGTCTTTGCATGCATTATCGGTTCACTGTATTTGGATTGCACATCCTATCAGAAATCATACTTAGCTAGAGGGTATCTAGAGTTGTATGATTGATAGAGTTGTGTAGGATACAACACTATGTACTTGGAAAGGCAAATTACCACTGGTCACCTTTGGTCTATATTCCTCATGAAGGGTAGGGCCACTTCCTATGTGGAAGATGTGTGGGAAACCGCCGGTCTGTGGTTGGAGGTAAATCAATAGAAAGATACTCTCTCTCTCTCTAGCAGAAGACGTGTCGAGGCTTGTGATAAAGATGTCAGATTTCCAGATGCAGTATATCTTTGAGACTTGTGTTTATTGAGACTATGTAAAACATTATTTAAAGCAGATATTTGTAATTGATTTACTTTTGTAAACATTGTACTTGAGAAAGACAATATGGTTTATTGTATTCTGTAATGAGAAATCTTGTAATTGTTGTTACTTGATTATATATTAAATAAAAGAAAAAATTTCTCTATCTCATTTTTACCTTGTTAAATTACTTTATGGTAAATTTCTAATTTTTACTATGTTTTTAGAATGTGGATGTTACACTTTCTATAATGTAAAAAGAATCTCCACCCTGAAAATATGCCAAATCTGAGTAAATCTTTCAAGAAACCTGGGAGAATCACACAGAAGGTAATTTGCCAAGATAAAGGCTCTGGTCTGAAAGGGCAAAAGAAATCATGAATCCATAGCCAGAATTCCTGGGCTCTAGTGCAATACCAGAAGAGATGTTGAATCATCTCAGGTTGTCCACAAAAAGGACATTGGGGATCCTGTACCCCAAGATGAAAAAGCCTAGTACCAACAGGCAGGCCTTGAAAAAGAATGCACCAAGAAAAATGAGCTAACTTGGGCTCAAGAATGGTAGACCAAACTGTTTAAAATCTGGTATGCCAAAGAGCCATAGAGCTATGAATAAGCCATCACTTATTAAGTGTGTCAACCATAGGAAAATGGGCTGAAAGCCACCTGTAAGCCATCCGTGGCTTGAAGTGATGCATTAGTGTTTCTGGATACCATTTCCATTCCTTCCACCATGGCTTGTTGGAATGAATTCCAACTTTGTGAAGCATTTCTGGTGGAATAACTGAGATGACTCTATCATATGTAGTCTGATCAGTTCTTGAAAGGCCAAATTTTACTCAAAATGGTTCCTAAGCCAAGAGGCTCATTGTTGGCTGATGAAACATATCATGTAAGGTCTGAACACCTTTTTATGAAATTTCAGAGCCTTTAAGCGAGGCAATTTGGCCAAAGGTTGGCCAGTAGTGGCTAAGAGAGGTGACCACTAGATATTAAGGTGATTAAAGGAAAGACCAGCATGAAACCCGTCACCAAACTAGCATAGCCAAGGTTTAACTTTCTCCCAGGCTTTCCAAATGCTTTTAACCACAAATGTGCCTGATATTTGAATTAGTTCTCTCATGACAAGGAGAGTAGAAAAGTCAATTCCTTTCCAAGTAGGTTTGTGTAAAGGGTGTCCCGTTTTAATGTTGTGCCAAAGTAAAAATTTCCATGCCTCACTGCCAGTGAGAGCATGAATTATCCATTTGCCAAAGTAGTGCCTTAGCATTGAGTAGAAAGAATCCCAAGACCTCCAGAATCTCTGGGAAGGCAGCAAAACTCCCATGCAACACGGTGAAATCCATGGCGAGTCTTAGAAGAGGTCCAAAGAAAATCCCTCAAGAGTTTTTCCAGCTTGGCATATGAAGCTTTTGAAGGAGCCCAACAAGAAGAGTAGTAAACATGGGTAGCAGCTAAGATCTTAGAATAAACCTAGAATTTACCAACCAGAGATAGTGGCTTAGTAATCTAGAATGCAAGTTTTTGTTCCACATGGGTAAGAATAGCTTGCCAAAGAGTAGCAGAAGTGTCCTAGAAGGCAAAAGGAATACCAAGAAATCTAAAAATTTCACCATGGCCAACCCAGCACTAGCCATATTGCTAGAGCCATTAAGGAATGGGAAGAATTGACTGCCTATAGCATAAAGTTTTATGCAACTAAATGGACGAACGTGAGGCTAGACAAAAGGTCTCCAGACAATTAAGAGCATTTTTGACAAAATTTTCTTCCTCCAGTAAGGTTAAAAAAGAGTCATCAGCAAAATGACCATTAACCAGCTGGCTGGAAGAATTAGGCAGAGAGATTCCATGCACAAGCCTATTGGACACTGAATGAGCAAGAAGGTATCCAAAACCTTCTATCGCAAGAACATATAGGCTTGGAGCAAGAGGGCATCCTTACCGGATTGATCGAAACAGGCCAAAAGTATGAGGCTGATGACCAATGATAGTGATACATGTGGAGGCATCTGAGAAGAGCATGTTTACAGATTGGATAAAATGATGCAAGCATTGCAAGAAAAAAGTGCCATTCAATGCGATCATAGGCCTTAGCAAAATCAATTTTTAGAAAGATTACTTTTTGATCTGATTTTCTTGTCCATTCCATTCCCTCCCAGACTGTAATAATATTATCTAAAATATATCTAGATTTAATAAATCCAATTTGTTTAGGGCGGAGAATCAAAGCAATCAGGTTGCGGAGTTTGAGCAAAAGGGCTTTAGCAATGATTTTGTAGGAGACATTAAGGAGCGTAATGGGTCGCCAGTTGCAAATATCCTCTGGATCACCAACTTTAGGTATGAACTTAATGTTTCCTTGATTTATAATATCTCCTAAAGAGTTTGAATGAAAAGATTCAAGATAAACATTATGTAAATCTTTGCCTGAGCAATCCCAAAGGGCTTTGTAAAACTCACAAGGAAAGCCATCAATTCTAGGAGCTTTGCCATTAGCCATAGAATAGGCCACTTCCTTAAGGTCTTCAATGGTCAATAATTGATTACAAAAGCATGTCTGGGCTAAGGAGAGATTTTTTGCAACAACTACAAGACAATCCTGTAAAGCAGTCTGTCGCTCAGGAGTATAATCTTGGGCTGTGAAAACTTTTTCATAATGTCTTACAAAAGCCTGGAGAATGTTTGGCAAATTTGTATGAACAGTATTATCCTCTTTGATTTGCTTAATACCTTGTGAGGAATGTCTAGCTCGAAGAGAAAGAAAGAATTCCTTAGAAACACGATCTCCAATTTTTAGCCACTGCATCCTAGCTTTAAGTTGCACTCCTCTGGCAGCATGACAATCAGTTTTGATGTCATAAATTGGCAACATGGATTTGCCTAGAGGGAGAAAAAGGGTCAGTAGCCAAAGCCTCTAAGGTAGATTTCAAAGCAGTAACAGTAGCCTCATAAGCCCTTCTCTTGAAAGTGCCTAGCTATCGGCCATAGATGCGAAGAAACCTCACAGTGCAGGTGATAGCATCATTTCACCACTTTATCCAACTAGTAGAATGCAGAGGGCAGCATTCTAAATTCCATATAGTTGCAATGTGTGTCAGCATGGGTTGATGAGCTAGCAAGGAAGTGTTAAAAAAAACTAAGATTTCATGGCACATGGCTGAGTGAGTTACCACTCAATGGCAAACTAAATTGGAAAGTGGTCAGACAATGTCACATCCACTAACGGTTGCATAGGAAGGGTGGATGACGTGGAAAAATTAAAAAAATATTGTCCCAAGATCATAACACGATCAAGGCATTTAAAGACCTTATCAGTTCTAGTTTGAAAATTGCACCAACTATGCCAGAAAGGATTGGAGTGACGACAACCAACATTGGGATCAAAAAGTCCTAATTTATTGCACATATGGAACCATGCCTCTCTTTCGTCAGCTAGCCAACAAAATGGAAGAATGCCATCTTTGTCATTAGCAATTTCAACCATATTAAAATCCCCACAAATAAGCCACATGGCCACTGGCAATGAATCCACAATCCACCACCACAGAGCAGATCTTTCTAATGCATCATTTGAGGCATAGATATTAATAATCCCAAACGAATGATTATTAATGTTAAGAAGCATACAGACTAAATGGTTGGTGGGATCCACCCCATGAGCCACCATCGAATCATGCCACCAAGGGGACAAAAGGGTAGCAACACCACCTTTGCCAACTTCATGGGTAGTGGAAAATAATTTACTCACTAGCCAAATACAACAACAAGCTGAAGACAAGAGAAAGCCTATAACTTTAACTTCTTGCAGGCACAGAACATCAAGAGAAGCATAGTGATGGAGAGCACCACGAACAGAGTACTTCCTAGCGAGGTCAATGAGACCTCAAACATTCCAAGAGAGAAAATTCATTTAAAATCCTCCACCATCTCCTTAGAATCTAGGCTTTCAAAGGAAGCAAATCTATTCTGAAGAAAGTGGGGTTTGACCCAAATTGGAGAGGAGGAATTTGCTTATTTTTAACCTCCTGAACAATTTCACCCTCTTCAGGAAGCTCTCGGCTATGAGAGCACCATCAAGGTGATAAATATGGATTGGCACGTGCTCGTGCCCTAGGTGGTGAACTTTGCTATGAAGGTAGCATAGTAGGACTCCTAATTTTGTCCTTCCTACCATTTGCAGAAAGCTTTGAAACATCCTTAGCTGACTCAGTAGCTTTGAGAGCATCCACAATAGTTTTCTCTTTGTGTTTGTGATTGCTAATAGTGACCCAAGTTTCCATTGGCTTAGAAACCACCTCCTTGGACATAGCTTCCACTGGACGTACCTAAATAATCTCCCTGGGTGAAACTCAAGTTCGAGGCACAACAAGAGGGCAGTCCCTAATTTTATGCTCAAGCGACTAGAAGCGATAACAAGTATTGGGCAAATTAAAGTATGTGACTTTCTGAGTGTGCCGAAGGGAGCCAATTTGAATGTCAATAAATTCCTTGAGGTCTTTCGAAAGATCCACCTCAACACAGATGCATTTTTTAGGGTGTGCTTGAAAGAACCTATTTGGTTCAACACAAATGACTCTTCCTAGAGAAGAAGCAATGTCATGCAAGAAATGCAAGTAGGGCAAAGGCAACCCAGGGAATTCAATCCACACAGGAACCTGGTGTTTGGTATCATCAGAAGCAACAAAATCATGGGTCCACTATTGGAAAACCAACAAGGAAGACTGAACATACAAAGGACCATGGTTCAAAATTGCTTGAACATGGCTAACTTCCGCAAAGAGGAAAAGGAAAAAGTCTTTGGTCAGATTTTGGACCATATCAAGGCGGACCCCATGAGGGACCCAAGCCTTCTAGACCCATTCTTGGAGCATAGATTCAGGGGGAGTTATCCCTACAAAGTAACTAATGAGAGTATGTTTCTCTAAACATAAACAAGCAGTATCAAATTCATGCGATGGTAAAATAACATCAGAAGAGTCTGAGGGCTTACCTCATGAAACACCTTCAAAATAAACTTTTGGGGACGCTTAGTCAGTGGAGAAGCCATTGTGTAGAGCTGAGAAACCACCAACACCTACAACAAGTGCTGGGTTAGAAGCGATAGGAAGCATTTAAATGGCCAAAAAGTTGCAATAAATGTGGGCGTACAGAAAGAAGGCTATAATTCCTGCGCCTAGAACATGGTATGGCACCTAGAAAGAACAATGGTGGTCAGCTTTAGAGAAACCCTAGCAGAGCTAAAACTTCACTTTAACAAAGCAATTTCTTGATAATGTTTTTCTCTTGTATAGCTGAAAATACGTGAAATGAAGGCATGAAGGGCCAAAAAAAGGTGGAAACATGAGGAATTTTGAGTCTCTTTGACTGAACTAATTGATATACCTAGACACATATATATCTTAGAACATAAAGAACATAAAAAACATAAAGACATAAATACATAAAGAACATAAGAACAGAAATATGTGAATTAAAATGGATATAAGTTGAACATACCTTAGAATTCGATATTGCAATTGACCAATTCTCCAAAATATGGCTTCAAAATCCTCAAATTCTTCTTTTTCGCAAGTTTGATTATGAATTCTATATAATTCTACAATAGGATTAATGAAATTTATGGAAAAAACAAACATTTATCATCAAATGCAATCTATATATCAATGGTAATTAGCTTTGAAACAATATCACACATGAAACATGAAACTTTCAGTTTAAATAATAAAATTTTCTCTAAAAACATGCAAAATCAGTTCTTCTATTTTGAAAAAACAAAAAAAGGTGGTGGATTGATATAAAAATGATTCTCAATAAGTCAAACAACATGAAAAGCATTTTCTTGTCTAATATACTTGTGAAAAGAAGGAATAACAGTCATGTGGGGTCTGAAACATAGATACAACGTGAAAAGAAGGAATAACAATCATGTGGGATCTAGATAGAGGGAGAAAGATAGAGATACATATAGAGAGAGAGAGAGAGATGGGAGATATAGGGAGATAGATCTAGCGAGGGAGAGATAGATAGGGAAATACAGAGAGAGAGGGAGAGGGATATATTAAGAGATAGGGTTATGCAGATAGATAGAGATAGGGAAAGAGATGGAGAGATGTCTAGAGACATAGGGAGAGAGATTTCAAGAGGTAGAGGGATGGGGAGAGATAGAGAGGAGGAGAGAGAGGTAACGAGGGATAGATTAAGAGATAGGGATCCATATGTCCAGAGAGATAGAGATAGGGATCCCTATTCTCCTCTCTACCTAAACCATAAACCTAAACCTCTAAACCTTAACCCCTAACTCCTAAACCATAAACCCTAAACCCTAAATAATGCCCCTAAACCCTAACCCCTAACCCCTAAAAATGAACAACCCTAAACCCCTAAACCATAAAACCTGGAAACAACCCTAAACCTCTATCTCCCTATCTCTCCCAATCTCTATTGGTCTCCTCGCTCTATCTCTCTCCAAACCCTAACCCCTAAACTCAAGAAACCCTAAACCCCTAACCCCTAAACCCTAAACCCTAAACCCTAAACTTGAGCATCCCTAAACCCATAAAGCCTAAATAATTCCCCTAAACCCTAAACCCTATTTACTTGAGCAACCCTAAACTCATGTAAACCTCAAATAGTGAGGGAGGGAGAGATATAAAGGTAGAGTTAAAGAGAAGGGATCGAAAGTGAGAGAAAGATAGAGAGATGAGGAGAGAGAGAGGTAGGTATAGTTAGAGAGAGGGATAGAGGAGACAGAGATATCTCTCCCAAGCTCAGTCTCCTCTATATCTCCCTAATCTCCTCTCTACCTAAACCATAAACCTAAACCTCTAAACCTTAACTCCTAACCCCTAAACCATAAACCCTAAATAATGTCGCTAAACCCTAAAAATGAGCAACCCTAAACCCCTAAACCCTTAACCCCTAAACCATAAAACCTAGAAGCAACCCTAAACCTCTATCTCCCTATCTCTCCCAATCTCTATTGGTCCCCTCGTTCTATCTCTCTCTAAACCCTAAACCCTAACCCCTAAACTCAAGAAACCATAAACCCCTAACCCCTAACCCCTAAACCCTAACCCCTAAACCCTAAACCCTAAACTTGAGCATCCCTAAACCCCTAAAGCCTAAATAATTCCCCTAAATCATAACCCTAAAGGTGTTCCCTAAACCCTATTTACTTGAGCAACCCTAAACTCATGTAAACCTCAAATAGTGAGGGAGGGAGAGATAGAAAGGTAGAGTTAGAGAGAGGGGATCAAAAGAGAGAGAAAGATAGAGAGACAGGGAGAGAGATAGAGAGGTAGGTATAGTTAGAGAGAGGGATAGAGGAGACAGAGATATCTCTCCCAGGCGCAGTCTCCTCTATATCTCCCTATTCTCCTCTCTACCTAAACCATAAACCCAAACCTCTAAGACTTAACCCCTAACCCCTAAACCATAAACCCTAAACCCTAAATAATGCTCCTAAACCCTAACCCCTAACCCCTAAACCCTAAAAATGAGAAACCCTAAACCCCTAACCCCTAAACCATAAAACCTAGAAGCAACCCTAAACCTCTATCTCTCTATCTCTCCCAATCTCTATTGGTCCCCTCTCTCTATCTCTCTCTAAACCCTAAACCCCTAACGCCTAAACCCTAAACCCTATTTACTTGAGAAACCCTAAACTCATGTAAACCTCAAATAATTCCCCTGACCCCTAAATCCTAAACTCGAGCAACCAGACTAAACACCTAAACATATAGTTTGACCTAGGATGATGGAGGATCAATGTGAAATGGATGTAGAATTCTTGGATCTTGATTAAATCATTATACTCATTGGGATGTGATTCAAGATCTAGGATCCAAGATATTTGTTTGATTGTCTATGTTTTCTTGAGGACCAAGTGTCTCATCATGGGATATTGATGGATAATGAATAGGAGTAGCACGAGATGATGGATAGGGCTAATGGGATGATGGATAGGAGTGATGTGGGAACTTACTTGCTCATGGATAAGATCTTGATCATAGATAATATCTTGATCATAGGGAGGATAAGCATGAATAGTGCAATATTAGATATGGATAGGGTAAGTGGGGATGCATTAATATTCATTGGATTGGGGAGTAAGAGGTGGTGATGGAGGTTCACTAGGAGATGTTGGAGGATTAATGATGGGATCGATGTACAAAGGGGTTGACCATGAGATGGTAAAGGAACCGAGATGGGATTAGATGGGATGTTTGGATTTAGATTAGGATGGGTGGTTGGTGTTTCCACATTCTTTGGACTAGGCTCTTCATGTATAGCTATCAAGGGTTTCTTATATGGATGTGATGGGTTCTTGGATCCAGGAACAATAATCTTTGGATGTTTGACAACATGGCTACATAATGGGGTTTGACTTGAACTTATGGTAGGAGACTCTTCAATGAAATGGATAGACATAGGAGTGGATGATGTTGCTGGAGTGGTATACATGTTATGAGGATGTTCTTTGTTAGGCTCAAGGATAGGAATTTGAGTACATGATGATCTTAGATTCCTTTCTAATAGTCCTTGGGTCACATCCTTCATGGCTTCATGGGTTGATGGACTAGGATATGCATATAGTTGATGGATAATGATGGAAGATGTTGTGGGGTTAGGATTAGGATCGAGTGAATGGATATAGGAGGCCTGGATGGATTAGGATTGGGAGTGTTAGAGGGGGATGAAATTGGATCAGTGGATTTGGATGGCTCCATATCTTTTCTTTTATTTTGGGATTTTGTAAAGACTCTTCGGAGAAAATTTTTCAAGCATTCATGGGTTGATGGATTAGCTCTTAGAATGTTTGATGGTGGATTAGATAGTTAGTTATATTGTGGATGGATGATATGGATTGATGGATTAGGAGATGGGTGGACTAATGCGTTAGTATTATGAGGATTGGAGGGAAATTATAAAATAATTCCCCTTTAACCCTAACCCCTAAACCCTAAACTTGAACAACCCTAGAAACTCATAAACCCTAAATATGCCCCTAAACCTAAGCAACCCTAAACCTCTCTCTCTCTCCCAAAGCCCCTAAACTGTAAATAATACCCCTAAACCATAAACCCAAGAAACCCTAAACCTCTAAACCCTAAATAATTCCACTAAACCCTAAACTTAAGCAACCCTAAACTCATAAACCCAACCAACCCTCTCTCTCTCTCTCCAAAACAAGAAAACTAGGACTCTCTCTCTCTCCTTATCACCCTATCTCTCCACTCTCTCTCCCATCCATCTCCATCCTCTCTCCCTCTTCCTCCCTCTCCTCTCACATGTCGACAAAGAATATGGAAACAAGAAAACTAGGACATGCAAAGAGGGATGAGGATATAAATTGGGATGATGAAATGGAAACAAGATAATTTATGAAATTTCATTGGATGGGAAGAATGATGAGGAGAGGTAGAGAGGGGAGGGAAGTAGAGAGTGAGAGAGAGGATAGGAGGTAGAGACAGGAGGGAAGTAGAGAGTGGGAGAGGACCATAGAAGGTAGACAGGGGAAGGAAGAAGAGAGAGAGGGTAGGAGGTAGATAAGGGAGGGAAGCAGAGACTGAGAGAGAGGGTAGGAGGTAGACAGGGGAGGAAAGTAGAAAGTGAGAGAAAGGGTAAGAGGTAGAGAGGGAGGGGGAGAAGAGAGTGAGAGAGAAGGTAGGAGGTAGAGAGGCGAGGGAAGCAAAGACTCAGAAAGAGGGTAGGAGATAGATAGGCAAGGGAACTAGAGAGTGAGATAGAGGATAGAAGGTAGATAGGGGAGGGAAGAATAGAGTGAGAGAGAGGGTAGGAGGTAGAGAGGGGAGGGAAGTAGAGACTAAGAGAAAGGGTAGGACGTAGAGAGGGGAGGGAAGTAGAGAGTGAGCTCGAGACGATAGGAAGTGTAGCGGCCCTTGTAGACATCTATGTAAAGTGTGGAAGCATAGACAAGGCATGTCAATTGTATGACATAACACCTCAAAGAGATGTTCTATAATGGAATGCAATGATTGCAAGATATGCAAAAAATGGATTTGTTGAAAAGGCTTTAGAAACGTTCAAGCAAATGCAATTGGCATGTGTATTGCCAATTATTCTCATCATAACACAAACGCGTTATAATGCATTCGCATTGTGCTCAAGGTTCTTTGACGTGTTTTTATTAGTTTTTAGCAAAATATGGAGATAATCTGGAGTGTGCTCCCCATTAGAATGGCACTTTTTTCAATGAAAACTCAAACAAAATACCACCATAATCTTAAGCTCTCTATTAGCTATCTAACCATATTATTTTTTTCACATTTTGAGTACATTTGCTATTTCATCTTGAATTTATTTTGTTAGTGTGTCCATTTTTTGTTAAAAATCAGTGTCTAGTATTTTTGACCTTTTTTAATTATTCATTGAAATTTGAAATAAGTTATATTTTTAGAAACTAGACTCCATTCTACACGAATTAAAAAAAAATGATTTTCAATTAGTTTTCAAACATTTTAAGGGGGAGCACACTCAAATTTTTGTTTTTCAGGATGTTTCCACTTTAAAAATTACTAAAAAATCAATTATTCAATAAAAAATTATCAGAAAAATCAGGGATAAACTACATGGTGTTGGCTAATTTCTCACTGGAGAGATTGTTGAAATACTAAAAAAAAGTTAACATTATAGGGAGAGCACACCAGACGCTATGTTATGTTTTTTTGAGAAAAACAAGACCAATTTGTGTGCTCCCCCTTTTTGAACCCCTTAATCTCAACCATTTTTGGAAAAAAATTTCCAAATAGTAGTTTAGAAACTAGATTCAAAGCACTACAACTCTTGTTTTTGTTCCATCTTCAAATTTTGAGTGTAGCTATCTTCAATTTCTCATCCAATATCAATGTTTCCTGATTTTAAAAAAAAAGTGGCAACTTAAGACCCCATTTTGGTCCCTCATCTTTGTGCGCTTACCCAATAGCTTCTTCAAAATTGCTCAAAGCTTCTATATTAAAAAATTATCCTCCCTTATGAATGAGGGAAGGGTTGTTTAAATATAAAACGAGGAGAAAAAATCAAGCTAAGAGGGTGGCTAACAAGGGTGAAAAATACATGGAGGGTATTAAGGAACTAGGAAGATTTCCATCAAAACAAAAAAGTTGTGAGGAGAAACAAGCACGCCACATAGGTTGTGAGCTAGACCACCAAATAATCATTGAACTCATTTAGACCACATGTCTTTAGACCATGCAGAAGCACTCAAAACAAATACAGTGTGGGGGATTATCGCCACACATCTTTAGACCATGCCACAAACACGCAAAACACACAAGGAAGACACGTAAAACACATGGAGGACACACGGAATATACGAGCACCACATAGTATGTCATCAACACACTACACATCTTATACATGACAAACACGAGTGATAGGAAGGATCTCATCGCTACACTCCACTATCTAAAACATGCCAAACACACCTGACAGTTGAGCTATGCTACCACAACCACCAACGACATGCTTAAGGGTGAATGACTCAAGATCCAACCCCACCTTGTGATGAGGACTTTGTTTAAAAGGATGTGCACTAGCTCAAGAGATACACCATCCTGCCTTCCATAGAAGGGCTTTAAAAATGCTACCCCACTCAGATCACAGAGATGCCTTATAGTGAAAAGGAAGCATGTACTCAAGGTATACAACCCCACCTACATCATGGAGGCGCATTACAGTGAAAAGGAGGTATACATAATAGATCAATGTATGAAAACACGCTTTGTCAATGTAAAAAGTAATCAAGTGGTTACCATTATATATGCCCCCACCTTAAAGTGGTTGATCCCACTTTCTAGTATCAAGCACATTAAGGTAAAGTGAAAACATGCAAGGGAACAAGAGCTTTCACAAAGCCCATGCCCCAAAGGTGACATGTGCCATGATCGCTAAATGTTCCCACAAACACATCGATATCATTTGCTAACATAATCAACAAGATATAATCTTTGGTTATAAAATATATTCTAAGATAATAACCAAATCAATTCATGAAAGCTATATAGAAAACATATCACATAATAGACAAAGGCTACACTTGCGGGGTCAAAACCAAGTATAGTCATTAAGTTACACTGCAAGTATCTCAAAACTAAGTGTAGCAACAAGGTGAGATACAAAACAATCGAAAGTGCATAGAAGTAGATTTAGAGTATTGCAAAGTTTGTTACAAGATTTTCACAAGATGATATATCACACATAGTGATTATACTAGAGTCAAACCATCAGTAATATATATCAACCCAATCTTCATATATGGACTAGGTCCATTTTTTCTTTCTTGCTGAAGGGACACACGGTCCTTATCAGTATTTGTTTGTTTTCATCATCCACTGACTAGTAGTGTCACTGAAGAATGGAAAAGTAAAAATGAGAGAGGAGACAAGAGTGACTTGGTTTACAACATGGGAAGATGCCCCCAAGACATCCTCCACAACGTTATTCCCCCAAGGCACAACACACAACAATTACACTAAGAGAGAGAGGAATAGAAGAATAGAGACACGAATAGAAGAAGTGTCACAACATAGGTGGTCTCCTTGTATCCTTGACCTTACAAGAGTATCAAGGGTCATCCAAGAAGTCCTAAACAACATTTAACACAACACGGGGGAACACAACACAACATTAACAACATATATATCTAGGAGGATGCCACCCTTGAGAGCAACTATAATAGGTGCTACATCGAGTATGGCTAAATGAGTGATAAATACTTACTTAAGTCAATGAGATATCTCCTGGTGGACAATCCATGTATATCATCACATGATATATCATATTGAGTTTTGGACTTGTTGATATTGTATTAGAATTAGTAAACTTATTCACTATCCCCTTAAAAGGATGGAATAGGTGAATTGTTTTGAGTGATCTCGAAATCTATCCATAAGGGATTTAATGTGAGAGACCTTTCATCATCCACTAGTGCTTCATCTTTTGAAGGGAGAGCATAGGAATGAAGGGAAGGTACAGTGTTGTTAGGAGAATTCTTGGTGATTATATCTTTAGTGATGTCCAAAGGGTTTGAACATGCAACCAAAGGATAATCCATGGCCTTCGCATCCTTAGTGATATCCAAGGGACTTGGACATTCAACTAAAGGGGGGAAATCAAGGGTCTTCACTTCCTTAGTAATATCCAAGGTACTTAAATATTCAACTAAAGGAGGAAGATTAAGGGTCTTCACTTCCTTAGTAATATCCAAGTTACTTGAATATTCAACTAAAGGAGGAAGATCGAGAGGATCATCCATAGAGACTTTGAATTCACTATGGTAGGGATAGAGTAAGATGAATTCTCATTATCTATCCATAGAGTGTTCTTTGTTAGAGGGGGTTCCTCATTCACTAATGCTTCATCCTTCAAAGGGAGAGCATCAAAATGAAGAGAGGGTAGGGTGATATTAAGGGATGTGTTAATGATTTCATCCTCTTGTGCTAAAATGTCCTCATAAGTGGGAAAAACTTTGGGAGAGAGATCATAAGGTGAAATAGACAAAATTAAGTTACCATCACATGTGTTAGAGACTAGATCCAGGGCATGGTCCTAACCTTTAGCAATAGAAGTCGCAATGGAATGTCCAATAGAGATAAAGTCATCTAGGGCTTCATCTAACATATTGAAGTCATCACTACTAAACGATGCATCATATTTATTATTATCTATGAATTTAGTGAGATCATCTAATATTGAAGGATATATTACCATGAGAGTTATGAATCTTTCAAAGTCAGATATACAACAAAAGATTTCATATGTGGAACATGTAGAAATGTCAATGTCATACATGTATGCTATTTGATTTAAGACTTGAGGATGCTTATTAGTGACTTTGTATAAATTATCCATATCTATGATGTATGCAAACAAAGCTTCCAAAGAGGAATAACAAGAAGCATCCATGATGAAAATATGATAACTCGTTGCACACCCAAACACTAGTTTGAGGAAATCCGGTTTTTGAAGATCAAAAACACACTAAATTTACTACAAAAAAAAGTGAATATGGTTTGAAGAGTGTTGTGTACAACAAAGTAATGTAAATGATTTTAAGATTTTGCAAAAAGAAGTACGAAAAGAGTGTTAAAAGCCCTCAATGTTGAAATAAACAATGTGTAATTACAAACATTGAAATTTTAAAAGCAAGGACATCAAATGATGCAACAATACAATGCACAATCAGATTTGAATGAATATTTAAAGAGAGGAGCAAAATCTGAAATAAGATTTTGACTACCAACCCTAGCTTTTGCAAAAACTAGGTTATATGAAAAATGCAAGTTTTCAACAAAACTGTAACAAATGAGATATGCAAATGCAAGATGTAATATCTTGAAATGATTAATTGTTGTAATTTGTTTCAGATCTAATGTAAAAATCAGAAAATCTAATGTTTTTAATGATATGCAATGAAATAATGCAAAACTATGCCTTTATGCAAGCCTAGAATGCTTATTTTTTCAATTTTTTCAAAATTTGTATGCAAGATTTTTGAAAGTATGATATGAATTAATACAAGATATGATTTCAACACTCAACAAGATGCAAATTCTTAATACACGGGTTCACCAAAATGTTTAGTAGAAAAAAATAAGGGGTTGATGGAAGCATGTAAGTACACTAGATCAAACCCTCTTTCACTACAACATTCAAGGACAAAACTGAGCTAAGTCACTACAAGATGAAAGAGGATTCAACTAATGATTTTGTGTTCATGTGATTCAACCAAGATTTTTACCAAACCCTAGGCCAATGAATGCACTAAACCCTAGAATTGAGGTAATCAACTTATAATAGACAAACAACAACAGAAATCCAGGATCTAAAAGTACCAAGATGATCAGTGAGATATGGTACCCTATTACACAAAAGCTAAAATGTCAAAAGACTCTGGTGCTAGCACCTAAGTCTAGAAAGTCCTAATCTCTGGAAGCTTAAAACTGGAAAAATGTTGTAAATGATGTCTTGATGTTGTATCCAATGTCTGATTTAGTTGGTGGATGCTAGGGTGGGTGCCCAAGTCTACCACAGAGGAATTTCTACACTCTATTTTTTGGGTCTTGAAACTCTATTCCTTGAACAGCCTCCTTGTACCTGTTGATATGCGCCAAACAACTGAGAGGGGGGGTGAATCAGTTGTCACAAAAACTTAAACACTTTCTGCAATTAAAACATTCATCACTTATCCACAATTATTATAGTTTAGCAATGGGTGCATGAAATCAAAAACTTAACCACAGATACAACATCAAACACAAGAGACACCAAATTTATGTGGAAAACCCCAAGGTGGGGAAAAACTACGGAGAGGATTAACTCTCAATATATATTGCAATCTTGAAATAATGATGTTCATGCTTGGTCACTCCATGGGCCTAAACATACTGGCTTACTTCCATGAAGAACAACTAGGTCTAGAAAACTCACTGCCTCAACCCTAAACCTAGCAAGATTACAATAAGGGCTGTTAAACCCTGAGGGATGTTAAACCCTACTGGCATCTTATTGCTAGACTCACTGCTATGATACACACCTTTTTGTATTGTGAATAACAATTCCTTTGCTCTGATATTCCTCTACTCTGCTCTTTCTTTGCTCTGCTCTTTCTTTGCTCTACTTTTCTTCTTCTTTCCTTTGCCTCTTCTCTGCTTTGCCTTTGGACCTTTCACAATATCTTTTCATTTTCTCTCAAGGACACCTTTTCCATGACACAACTACAAGTATTTATACACTACATCAACCTTGGAATGATCATCAAGGTCGGCATCACAATCATCAACCATTGGAACAATCTCCAAGGTTGGTATTACAAACATTTACAAGATAGGTCCTGACCTATTGCAACATCATGCAAAGGGAATGAAATGTAGATCATGTCATGCCTTAGCTAGGACTCAAACATGATCTTCCACACCACAACACGCTTCCACAATCTTCCAGAGATCTCCACAATCACTGGGATCAACCAGGTCAGCTAAGACTAGTTACACGCTACATTATCTGGGAACAATCTTCACACACCATCTCAATTTCTTGGTGCGGACCAAAGTCTAGATAGGAACATGATTAGGAGACATTCACAAGTATGCTATAATCATCAGGAGCAACTGCATGAACCTTAACCACTTTATCCATAGGAATCTTCTCACTAGAACACATGAACTTCACTGTCTTCAACTGTCATAAAAGAAAGATAGCTTGCAAACCACCAAACCACAAACCATTGCCAATGTAAGCACTTATCATCATTCTAGACTTCCCTTTAGAACTACAGAGCCAAATACTTTATTGCAGAGGAATGTGGAGTAGAATACTTTCTTCCTATCCCAACTGGACTTATAGAAAAAATAGGTTTCACTCTAGTGAATACAACTCACTCAGATCTTCATGCGAATGGCTCAAACCCAAAATGTAGCATCCTTAGACATATCTCTAACTTACTTCCAATCCGCAGACCACGAGCTTCAAGAAGAAATAAATGTGGAGCAGTTTACCAGACTATTCTTTAGCATACAACTCACTGTCTGTACTACACTTCTCTGTAACTCACTTGTTTCTTCTAGAGAGGCTATTTTTTTCAATATCCTCAACATACAAGTCTTCTAAACAAGTAATAGAATAAAATACAGTTGACACTAATGACAACAAGGATATGTTGACATCAATGACAACACCGATTAGGCACATACTTGCAACAATCTCCCCCTTTGTCATTGATGGCAACATATGATGTGAAAAACTGCAATAGCCATCAAGACAATATTCTCCCCCTTTCTCTTTACACACCTGTACTTCTTTCTTTCTCCAAAATTCTCCCCCTTTCTTTTACACATCTGCACTCTAAGTTCTTCACATGACTTCTCTCCCCCTTTGACATCAATGGAAAAGGGCACATACTTGCACTCTTCTGCTCTGATCTAATCTCTCTTCTAAACTCTCTAACTACTCCCCCTTAGAAGTAGCCCTAAAATGCATCAATTCGGACCTCTGAACACCTCTAGACTGATGCACTATTGTGCATCTTATTTTAGAGCATGAGGGGTGATGACCCCTAACTTTTATCTAAGATACCCAAAAGTATCCTTAGGCAAAGGCTTGGTAAAAATGTCTACAATCTGATCCTTGGTAGAAACATACTCTAACTTGACTTCATTCTCTGTCACTTTTTTCTCTTAGGAAATGATACCTAATGGATATGTGCTTGGTCCTTGAATGCATCACTGGGTTCTTTGATATGTTTATAGCACTTCTAATGTCACAAAAGATCGCAATACGTTCTTCATACACAACTTTGATGTCATTAAAAGTCTGCTTCATCCATAAGACTTGAGTGCAACTGCATGCCGCTGCAATGTATTCTGCCTCTGCAGTAGACAGGGATATTGAATCTTGTTTCTTGCTTAGCCAAGATACTAATCCTTTTCCCAAGAAGAATGCACCTCCACTTGTACTTTTTCTGTCATCCACATCTTCGGCCCAATTTACATCAGTATATGCACTAAGAGTAAAGTCACAGTCCTTAGACTACCACAAACCATAATCTATTGTGCCTTTTAAATATCTCAGAATTCTTTTGAGTGTCATCACATGTGATTCCTTGGGTTCTGCCTGAAATCTTGCCACAAGACACACTGCATGCATTATGTCAGGTCTACTTTGAGTCAAATAAAGTAATCCTCCAATCATAGATCTATATTTTTTTGGTCTTCCATGGGTGAGTTATCATCTTTGCTCAACTTAAAACTAGTTATCATAGGTGTGCATACTGGTTTAGAGTCTTCCATCCCAAATTTCTTTAACAACTCTTTCACATACTTAGACTAAGAAATGAAGATACCCTTATCTGATTGACTTATTTGTAGACCTAAAAAGAAGTTCATCTCTCCAAACATAGACATTTCAAATTCACTTTGCATTTCTCCAGCAAAAACTAACCACATACCTTCATTGCCTCCAAAAATAATATCATCAACAAAAATTGCAACAATCAAGGTTTGTTCATCATTGATCTTGAAGTAGAGATTACTATCTATAGTACCTTTACTGAACCTAATCTATATCAGGTACCTGTCCAACTTGCATACCATGCCCTGGGAGCTTGTTTTAATCCATACAAAGCTTTCTTTAATCTGCATACTATGTCCCCTTGTTCTGATGACTAAAATCCTTCCGGTTGTTCAATATAGACTTCCTCTTCCAACTCTCCATTTAAGAAGGCAGAGTTCACATCCATTTGATAAACCTTGAAATCTTTGTATGCTGCAAAATCTAGAAACGTCCTTATTGCTTCAATCCTTGCTACTAGAGAAAAAGTTTCTTCAAAGTCTATTCCTTCAACTTGAGTGTATCCTTTGCATACCAGCCTTGCTTTGTTTCATACCACTTCACCATTCTCATTCATTTTATTTTTGAAGACCCACTTTGTACATGTTGTCAATCAAGTATGCACCCTTGCTAAGTTCACAGAAACTTAGCTACCTGTTGAAACATGGAATCATTCTTAGGATGTGGGTCTCCTATAATGAGAATGAATCTCCAGAGTGAGCTGGTTCTCCTTATGATTTAACTCACAACACTCAGCTTATTTAACTCATAAATATTTCACATGAAGTTTTGGAAAACACAACATGCAACTTGAATCAAACAAGATTTTGCACAAGGAAATAACAAGCCAAGACAAAGCAAATAAATTTTCATCACAATGCAACATCAAATCAACTTGCAAATACTCAGACAAAATATGAAGGAAAGTTGCTACTCAATAACTGAAGGAATAATGAGTACAATGAAATAAATGAGTACAACACTCTCGATGTGAGAGGAAGCCTTTGTCTCTCTGCACTCTGATCTCTAAAACTCTGACTAAAAAACTAAAAACTAGAAAATTGGAACTCTACAAAAGAAAGGAAAATCTAAGATATATGCTATGAAAGATCTTTCCCTGAAAGCTGGAATAAAGCTCCTAAAAATAGACTCCAAGTCCATTTTTGAGCTACTCAGAAAAGCACAAATAAAAGCTCTTAAAAAGAGTCCAAATTGCCAAATCATGATGCTAAATGATCTCCTGATGTGTCCCCACCACAAAGCTGCTTTCTTCTGCTCATGAAATCCTCAAATTTTGTCCTATATGACTCTAAATAAAACAAATCGAAAGAAATATTTGATTTGTTTTATTAGCCTATAAATTGTCTAAAAATAGTTAAGATTAAGAATCAATTTATAATTGATTGCTTTTAAACTAACTTCACAATGTTGTGGCAATTTGATTTATATCCCTATTTGATTTGATTTTTGTAAAAATAAAATAATATCTGGCTCATAATTTTGCCAAATATTTTACAAGATATTACAATTGATTTTCTATAAAAATCATAAAAAATGGTGAACACATTACTATATATTTTTGCAAAAAATATCAAAGCCTTGAAGGCCAAAAACCATGGCTCTAATCCCGCAAATGCATGTCCATGTGTCAATCCCTTGCTACTCATCTCTATCTTCGTTCCTTGCAAAATGCCACCTCACTGCCTATACAAGTATCACATGTCAAAATTAGACTTTCTCATAATGCCATTACCTATGCATGCATCTTATGTCTTCAAATGTTCTTTACTTCGACCTCTCTTATACATTTGAATCATATAAGGAATTGAAATAATAATTAATGCATAAAGTGGGAGGTCCTTTGACTCTCGACCACATGCATAATTATATGGCATTTTGATTATACCATGAGTCGACTACATTGGAAGTAAAGGATTTGAAAGGTTTTAAAGGCATAAGCCTTACTCTCTCATGATACTGACCACTTTTGACTTTATAAAAATCAAACAAAATGAGAAATGTTGTTGGCCTTTCCACTCCATGATTATTAGGGACCATCGATTGCAAGTGTTGACCACGATACTGTTTTGGATGAGGCAACTGTGTATTTGTAAAGTCAAAAATGAGGAGTGAAAAACACCATCGAACAAAACAGTGATACGAACCCTAAAAGCTACTTCATTTTCATTTGGCATCCATTTTTTTATTTGCTCTACAACTCTCATGTCGCCGACCTGGGGTTTGATAGCTCTCTGGTTTTTCTCTCCATTTGATGGCTTCTGTGGTCAAAATCTCACATTTCTTGAATAAAATAATAGGTAGAACTACTATAGGTATGATATATGCAACTTTGACTATCATTTAATTCTTTTTGTAGCTCTCATTTTCTTTAATGGTCGTGGCCATAGTGCTCAGTTCTTCCTCTACAAACATTGACTTATTTCTTCGAATCTTTTTGTGTCTTTGTATTCTGGTAACCATGACAAAATTTGTGATAAGCCTCACGTGAGGCAACGACAAAAAAATTGCTTCTCATTATAAATAGAGGTAAGATCCTTTACTCAATTCCTATATATCGTTTCACTTTCATTGCAACAGAAAAATGAGAGTCTTGTGTAAGAAAATTGATATGGTTCTACATTTTTATTAGAAATGCTAACCATATTGTTATGGTCGTGATTGTATACACTTGCTACACTTGTTTCTGTCCATTATCTTCAGTGTAAATGAAAAACACTTTGAGGGTTTTAGCATATGAAACAAGGGTTTCATTTCCATTGAATAAATGGACCTCTCCACACCACAACTATACCTGTAGACACACTATATTATGTTCTTTTGACTGTAGCTGCAGAAAAAGAAAAGAGGGTTTCAAAATCTTGACAAGGGTTCTAAAAAACTGCATATAAATGCCATTCTTTGTCACGGCCATGCTAGCAACACCTCTCTGTAACTTCCTTTTTTCACTGTGACTAAAATGAAGATAAGGGTTTTGATTTTAAAATGAAGGTTTCATTTTAAACATATAGGTATTATATTTCAGGCACAAGAACCTATTTTCCAGTCACAGCCCTAGAAAAAAAATATATTGTATCACCTTCTTTTGTATTTTCAAAACATGCACTGTCATGGTTGTGACATATATTTCTCTTCTGTGAATTTTTTGTTGTGTATTAAGTACCTTTTGAATCATACTATGCATTCTTTCCTTCATTCAAAAGGGTTCTATAGCTGTTTTCTTGAACATGGAACTTGGTTTAACACTTATTTTTCTATGGCATGAATCCAATTAACTGTCAGATATTCTTCATCACATGATGTTGGTCTTTCATTTCTCTTTCTGGCACTTAGATCCTCCAGTAGCATACACTGCACATCATATGTCTTCTCTCTTGTTTTGAATATGGCACTGTATCCTTGACATTTTGATGATACCTATAGCATTCATCTGTCTCTTTTACGTGATGTATCACCTTTGGTTGTCCATGGATTTTGTATTTGTATAGTGCTGCAATCAAAGAAAAAATAGTTGGCACTTTGCTTCACAAGTCATTATGAATGACAAATGGCCTCTTCTTTCTGTATAATGATAGATGAAGTATCAAACAATTGGACTATCATTGATCTTTGTAACAAGATGTTTATTGATCTACAATATATGATATCTTGTTGATGCTTATGAACATTTGCATACTCTTGTCACTGTAGCATACTTATTTTGATGTCATTGAACAAAATATGATAGCATTACTGAATGATGACACCATAGCATTGTTTCTTCATGATGCAAATGTATAACCTAATTGCTCTTCATATGATGAAATGCCAGTTGATCTGCAATGCTCTCTTGACTAGTTTTTACATTTCACTATTTTAAATGACTTGCTCTTGTTGGAGGATTGAAAATATGTCTCTCTCATTTATGAACAACCTTATTGTTAAAGTGCCTATATATTGAAATTGAATGTTGCACTTCTATAGGTTGAAAAGGCACAATTGTATTTGATCATCATTGACACTATGATAGTCACTTGGAATCATAGGTCTATCTCATGGATGAGATGCTATCCAATGTGGACTGTATAGTCCCTGTTGTTCCATTTCTTTCTCTTGTAGCACTGTTTCCTTGGGGCTTGTTTGTTCTTTCATGAAGTAACTGTTCTCATACTCTAAAAGCAATAGCTCCTTGTATCAATCATGAAAAGAAATAAGAACCCTTGTTGTTCCAAGATTGATGTCTTCTTGATTTAGTCTATGTAATGCAATTTGCATTCTATTCCACCATTGTGGCATGGCACAGGCTAATCCATATATACACTTAGGATACTCTTTATTCAAAACATGTATACAAATGATTTCTATTTTCTGATGTTATGCTATCATCAAACAATCATATACAGTTGTTTCATATTACTCAATGGCAACTTTTGACGTTCAGCTGATACAATGTATCTTAATATTTTTATTCCTCTCTGATGTATCCAAATACTATGAAAGATGTATAAATGAAATACTTGTGAATGTCACTTTCTAATGTCAACTGAAGTGATGATGACAGCTACCATATGCATTAAATGCAATCCTTCTTTCATAGCTCAGCTCATTTTCATGGTTGCATTTCATTCCTTGAACTGTAATCATGACTATGTCCTGAAACAAAAATGATGCATATGATTGCTTTTATTATTCCTTTAGCTTGTCATGTGAATGTGAACAATGATTCTTTCTTTTTTCTAGTCATCCCTTTTGAGATTAAGGGGAAGTAGCATGTTGGGATCAACCCTTGTGGGAGCCCATTTGACGCCACATGTTGAATGTCTTCAATCAACTACATGACTTGTCCTATACCTGCACATGAAATAAATAGATTAGAATAAAACAGTGATGCTCCATGTTTACCTCTTTTTAGTTCCTTCTACATATGGATGATGTTCATTTGATTAATGCACTATAATCAAAGTATTATGCATCTTCTGATAGATAAAAGGACTTTCATAACCAAAACTTCTAACGAGACCCTGCCCACATTTTTCAGGTACATGTTGAGATCAAGAGCAGGACAGGAGGCTACTCTGAAGATCAACAAAACAAGGCAATGAGGGTTATGTCTCTCCTTTCTCATTCATTAGATGCATAATATTTTATTTATATCTACATGTGTTCAGCTATAACCCATGGCTTATGTGGGACATCTAATATGTCATCATTTCTTTCAATGCAATGCTTATTCCTTTATGTATTTCAACTTGTAAATGAATAGCCATTGTGATGAATGAAATACTTATCTCACTTGACTGTTCTATAATGCAATGATTGATATGAAACTTTTCTCTCTTTCCTGAACAACTGAACTGCATTTAACATTGAAACATAATAACTATGCAACTTACTCATAACAGAAGTAAATCAAACCTTACTAAAAAAAATGATAATGTTATATCTGCTCAGCCAATTTTTGAGCTATGGTAAAAAAAAAATGGTAACATTTCTGGCGATTTCTGCCATATGCTTTCTTGCTAAGCATTTGACCAGTTGCCTTGAATATTCATTGGGCATTGAGTCATACTTTGTCCTCATAAACTCAAAAAACACTGTAATTCAGCTCTCCAATAGTCAAAACAGCAACTGAAAACTGAAAACAGACTCTACTGAAAGCAAACTAACAGGCCCTAATGGCCAAAACAAAATGCTGAAAACAAATGTGCATGAGCACTTATTGACTAAAATCACTAACTCTGACCTACTCTAACCGGCCAACATGCTAATCAAACATATCCATTCACTGTTTGAGTGAAATAACTCCCATTCCTAACCAACTGAGAATTTTTCTCATGCTTACACATTGGCAATGAGGAGTGAAAGGTAAGAATACACCTTACAAAATGTTGTAATGCATTACAACCAAAGGTTTGAATCCCTTGATTCTGCTCAAGCATACCTCCAGTTTGCCATGAATGAGCAAGCTGGTTCTGCAACTCCAAAACTATAATCTCATTCTTAGGGGAACTAAAAATGCTTTGAACCTTGCTAGTTACTCCATTGATCAAACCCCTAATGGGGCATCCTCTTGAAAGGATGTACCCTGATCTTTTAAGACAATCTCCTTCCTGGTTGTCCACTGTTTCAAACTCAGCCTTCTGAGTGAGATCATTTGAAAACGTGTCACTCAATCTTACACAAAACTCATCAATTATATTAGTACACAAGATATCATCAAATCCATAATCAGCGTCTTGATCCATAATAGGCTCTAAGGTACCTTCCTAATTGATTTTCTGAGAACTTGGAGGAATGTCAAGGACCATACCTTGTAATGCAGCCTCATTCTTCTGCTCAATTTGGACAATGCTTGCAAGTACACCAATTTCTCAACTGTCCAAATTAAGGATGTTCTCATCTATTTGCTTGCTAGTAAGCCCCTCGTCATCATTTTGTTGAGTTTCAACACCCTCTTTTGTGTCTACAACTTGTTTTTCTATAGATTATTCTTCAAAAGATGATTGTTTGACATCTAAAGTTGAAGCAAAATTTTCAAGGTCATCCCAAAACATGTCCTCTACACAATCATCTTGACTTTCTGATGAAAGGGGACTAGTTTTTACCTCATGGAAACACTCATTCAGCTGTGTAAGGTGCATGATAGGCTCTCTTTCAAGCTCCTCTACATGATCCAAAACCTCCTTACCAAATTGTTCAGCTTCAATTAGCAACTCACCAGATGGTTGAGGATCCTCATGTTGCTCTGAAACTGCTACTTCTGGGATGAGCATATCCTCCTCATCTAGTTCTACAAAACCAAGTAACTGATCGAACAAGGTTATTGGATCTTCTCCATGATCCAATGGCTTCTCGGATGAAACTTGTCTTTTCAGTCTTTGTAATTGAAGGCTTTCACCTTGTGACTTATGCACCCTGCTTTCATGCATCTTATGAACAACATCAGAAAATTTTTAAAATGACTCAAAATGTAAAGGGTTTAGTATCATATTTGAATCAACTTGCTCTTCACAAACAGCAATAGCCTTTTCCTATGAATCAATCTCTTGCACTACATGACTTTCTAAAAAAAAATTATCCTCTTTAACAAAATAAGGGGAATTATCGATGCAAACATCAGAAGGTTCATCAGGAGGAGTTTTTTCTGATTTGATCTTCTGCTGCTCTAACTGATACTGCTCCATAGCTATATGCAATAAATTTACCTGCCTAGCTTCCTTCATGGTGAATGAATCATTTTGTAAGACAATAGGTCCATCCTTACAAAGGTGAATAGTGATAGGACAATCAGATTTATCTGGTTTGGAAACTTGGGGAGTCTCTTAGATTTCTTGGAGGAATGGAGACTCTTCAAGTGGTTGATTTGCAACTGTACTATGTCAAACATGGTTATTTTCTTCAACTTGCAAGGGGGGAGGGTTTCTGAAATTGGGTACTTTAAACTTATTAGGCTTCCTTGAGGGAGCAAGAACTTCATTGTGCCTAGAACTCAAAATTTCAACTTTAGGAGATTTAAGAGGTTCATTTTGTCTGAAACTTGGGAATTTATACGTACATACCTCTTCTTGAGCAGGTTGTTCTAGAACTGCCAGAGCTGCTTGAGCTCAAGCAAGCAACAACTTGGTTTGTACAACTACCTCTCTCTCAAGATTCTCTTCAAACTGTCTCTTTTGTGTCTCCCACTCCTGATTAGAAACAAAGATCTCACAGGGTGGCTGCTCTAGATGTCGAAGGTAAACTTGGTGATTCAACTCGTGTAGCTGTAAATTAGATTCTTCATATAGCCTTGCTTGAAATCCCTGTTCTTGTTGGTACTGACAACCCTTCATGCTTGCAATTTCTTGCTCATGCAGATAGGCTTGGTAAGCTAGTTCCTCCTGGTGTTGTTTATATTCTCGTTCCCTCTTGATCTCCTCCATCTGCTTATTAAAGTCTAATATAAGGTCTCTCACCATGTCATTAATTGTATACGGTTGGTAAGGAAGCTGAGCAGGGGTGGGTAGATGGCATTTATATTGTGCATGTTGTCTTTGCATGGCCATGGAATTGGAAGCAATAGCTTGATTGGTCTGATATAGTTGATAAGGGGTCCTATTGATAGCATCTTCATAGTATGGTGGTGGATATTCATACTGCCTATGAAAATCTGACATTTTTATTCATATGAAAGCTAGAAAATGGAATGAATAGATGAATTTTAGAACATACCAGCACTTGATCATAATGAAACCAGTAGATTCAAACTCAAAGTTGCCAGGTATACTTGTAAGAAGCCTTTGAAGGCTAGAACACTACTGCGTATATCAGAATAGCAACTTGAAGATTAAAAAACTTCTCTAAAAATACTTTCAGAGTCCCACCAGGCGTGCCAAAAATTGTTGTCAATCAAGTATGCACCCTTGCTAAGTTCACAAAAACTTACCTACCTGTTGAAACATGGAATCACTCTCATGATGTGGGTCTCCTATAATGAGAATGAATCTCTAGTGTGAGTTGGTTCTCTTTATGATTTTCTAAACTAATGACTTGCAGGGAAAAAGGATAGAAAGATATACTGAAAGAAATGAATCCTAATTAACTTGAAGATGGAATTACCTAACAGATCTTACTCACAAATAGATTATTGAATTCTGACCCTCACAACACTCAGGTTACTTAACTCATAAATATTTCACATGAAGGTTTGGACAACACAACATGCAACCTGAGTCAAACAAGATTTTGCACAAGGAAATCACAAGCTAAGACAAAGAAAAGGATAACTTTTCATCATAATGCAACATCAAATCAACTTGCAAATACTTAGACAAAATATGAAGGAAAGTTGCTGCTAAATAACTGAAGGAATAATGAATACAATGAAATAAATGAGTACAACACTCTCGATGTGAGAGGAAGACTCTGTCTCTCTGCACTCTAATCTCTAAACCAGTAACTGAAAAACTAAAAACTAGAAAATTGGAACTCTCCAAAAGAAAGGAAAATATGAGATATATGTTGTGAAAGATCTTTCCCTAAAAGCTGGAATAAAGCTCCTAAAAATAGATTCCAAGTCCATTTTCAAGCTACTCAAAAAAGCACAAATAAAAGCTCTTAAAAAGAGTCCAAACTGCCAAATCATGATGCTAAAGGATCTACTGATGTGTCCCCACCACAAAGCTACTTTCTTCTGCTCATGAAATCCTCAAATTTTGTCCTATATGACTCTAAATAAAACAAATTTAAAGAAATATTTGATTTCTTTTATTAGCCTATAAACTCTCTAAAAATAGTTAAGATTTAAAAGTAATTTATAATTGATTGCTTTTAAACTAACTTCACAATGTTGTGGCAATTTGATTTATATCCCTATTTGATTTGATTTTTGCAAAAATAAAATAATATCTGGCTCATAATTTTGCAAATATTTTACAAGATATTACAATTGATTTTCTATAAAAATCATAAAAAATGCTAAACACATTACTATATATTTTTGCAAAAAATATCAAAGCATTGGAGGCCAAAAACCATGGCTCTAATCCCACAAATGCATGTCCATGTGTCAATCCCCTGCCACCTCATCTCTATCTTCATGCCTTGCAAAATTCCACCTCACTACCTATACAAGTATCACATGTCAAAATTAGCCTTTCTCATAATGCCATTACCCATGCATGCATCTTATGTCTTCAAATGTTCTTTGCTTTGACCTCTCTTATACATTTAAATCATATAAGGAATTGAACTAATAATTAATGCATAAAGTGGGAGGTCCTTTGACTCTCGACCACATGCATAATTATATGGCACTTTGATTAGACCATGAGTCGACTACATTGGAAGTAAAGGTTTTGAAAGGTTTTAAAGGCATAAGCCTTACTCTCTCATGATACTGACCACTTTTGACTTTATAAAAATCAAACAAAATGAGAAATGTTGTTGGCCTTTCCACTCCATAATTACTAGGGAACATCGATTGCAAGTGTTGACCATGATACTATTTTGGATGAGGCAACTATGTGTATTTGTAAAGTCAAAAATGAGGAGTGAAAAACACCATCAAACAAAACAATGATACGAACCCTAAAAGCTACTTCATTTTCATTTGGTGTCCCTTTTTTTATTTTCTTTGCAACTCTCATGCCACCGACCTGGGGTTTGATAGCTCTCTTGGTTTTCTCTCCATTTGATGGCTTCTGTGGTTGAAATCTCACATTTCTTGAATAAAATAACAGGCAGAACTACTATAGGTATGATATATGCAACTTTGACTGTCATTTAATTCTTTCTATAGCTCTCATTTTCTTTAATGGTTGCGGCCATAGTGCTTAGTTCTTCCTCTGCAAACTTTGACTTCTTTCTTTGAATCTTTCTGTGTCTTTGTATTCTGGCAACCATGACAAAATTTGTGATAAGTCTCTCATGAGGCCACAGCAAAAAAACTGCTTCTCATTTTAAATAGAGGTAAGATCCTTTACTCAATTCCTATATATGGTTTCACTTTCATTGCAACAAAAAAATGAGAGTCTTGTGTAAGAAAAATGATATGGGTCTTCTTTTCATTAGAAATGTGAACCATATTGTTATGGCCGCGACTGTATACACTTGCTACACTTGTTTCTGTCCATTATCTTCAGTGTAAATGAAAATAACTTTGAGGGTTTTAGCATATGAAACAAGGGTTTCATTTCCATTGAATAAATGGACCTCTCCACACCACGGTTGTACCTATAGACACACTGTATTGTGTTCTTTTGACTATAACTGTAGAAAAAGAAAAGAGGGTTTCAAAATCTTGACAAGGGTTCTAAAAAACTACATATAAATCTCATTCTCTATCATGGCCATGCTAGCAACACCTCTCTGTAACTTCCTTTTCTCATTGTGTGACTAAAATGAAGTTAAGGGTTTTGATTTTAAAATGAGGGTTTCATTTTAAACATATGGGTATTATATTTTAGGCACAAGAACCTATTTTCCACTCACGGCCTTAGCAAAAAAAAAAATACTATATCATCTTCTTCTGTATTTGCAAAACCTGCACTGTCATGGCTATGATATATATTTCTCTTCTATGCATTTTATGTTGAGTATTAAGAACCTTCTGAAGCATATTATGGATTCTTTCCTTCATTCAAAAAGGTTCTATAGCTTTTTTCTTGAACATGGAACCTAGTTTGACACTTATTCTTCTATGGCATGAATCTAGTTAACTGTCAGATATTCTTCATCAAATGATGTTGGTCTTTCATTTCTCTTTCTGGCACTTAGAACCTCCTGTAGCATACACTGCACATCATATCTCTTCTCTCCTATTTTGAACATGGCATTGTATCCTTGACATTTTGATGATACATGTAGAATTCATCTCTCTTTTACATGATGTATCACCTTTGGCTATCCATGGATTTTGTTTTTGTATAGTGCTACAGTCAAAGCAAAAATAGTTGGCACTTTGTTTCATAAGTCATTATGAATGACAAATGGCCTCTTCTTTCTATATAATGATAGATGAAGTATCAAATAGTTGGACAGTCATTGATCTTTGTAACAAGATGTTTATTGAACTGCAATACATGATATTTTGTTGATGCTTATGAATATTTGCATACTCTTGTCACTGTAGCATACTTATTTTGATGTCTTTGAACAAAATATGATAGCATTACTGAATGATGACACCATAGCATTGTTTCTTCATGATGCAAATGTGTAACCTGATTGCTCTTCATATGATGAAATGTCAGTTGATCTGCAATACTCTCTTGACTAGTTGTTACATTTCACTGTTTCAAATGACTTGCTCTTGTTGGAGGATAGAAAAGATGTCTCTCTCATTTATGAACAACCTTATTGTTAAAGTGCCTATGTATTGAAATTGAATGTTGCACTTCTATAGGTTGAAAATGCACAATTGTATTTGATCATCATTGACACTATGATAGTCACTTGGAATCATAGGTCTATCTCATGGATGAGATACTATCCAATGTGGACTGTATAGTCCCTGTTGTTCCATTTCTTTCTCTTGTAGCACTATTTCCTTGGGGCTTGTTTGTTCTTTCATGAAGTAACTATTCTCATACTCTAAAAGCAATAGCTCCTTGTATCAATCATGAAAAGAAATAAGAACCTTTGTTGTTCCAAGATTGATGTCTTCATGATTCAGTCTATGTAATGCAATTTGCATTCTATTCCACCATTGTGGCATGGCACAAGCTGATCCATATATGCACTTATGTTACTCTTTATTCAAAACATGCATACAAATGATTTCTATTTTCTAATGTTATGCTATCATTAAACAATCATATACAATTGTTTCATATTACTTACTAGCAACTTTTTACATTTAGTTGATGCAATGTATCTTAATATTTTCATTCCTCTTTGATGCATCTTGAACATCAAAAAATGTCCCCTTGGGGGCTTTTCCCTCATAAGATTTAGCTCCCGGGTCTTTAGAGTGCATTTAGGACATTTTAGTTCATATTTTAGCATCCCGATGGAATGGGACCTAAGTCCCATGGTAAATAGGACCTAGGAGGACCCCTTGAGCTGTACCTTGCCTAAAATATGAGGGAAGGACTTGGGCACCCACGCCCTAGTCCTGCCCTATTTTAGGGCAGCCCCAATTTTTTGGTTTCATTTAGTGACCGTTATTAGGTCCCTTTGTCGACACGTTAAGTTTGAATTTCAAATATCTTGGCGGGAGTGCTTGTAGATGCATATATATGTTGGCAAGAGACACTGTGTGGCTTCATGAATGTTGTCATTGATGGCAAAAAAGTCTTTCCCACACATCACCAGCACGTAGTATGTCTCTACCAGAAGATAGATTGAAGAGTGTTTTGGTCCAGTGACTAAGAACAGAGCATGCAGCAAGGTCTGACAATTAGGTCCGAATCTCTTAGAGGGTGTAACTCAGCAAAGTGTGGACTTGGGCAAGTCAAGAGGAGTATCATGACTACTATATTCTGGGGATTGAGCCTCCAATGATGAATGAGTGAAAAGATATGAGAATCTAAGTGTTAGGTTCCTGACAGGTAGAGTAGACTAAGGAAGAACTAACCGGCAGAGCATCAAACTTTAATCCAGATGAGAAATTGATGGTGATCAAGCTATTTGAGGAATCATACATGGTTGGCCGACATGATTGATGACTTATATGTCTATTTCTTTGATACACATCATATATTAAGCATGGATTCAGCCGACAAATCAGTGTCTTGAAAATATCTTGAGTATTCCGGTTGTCGACTAGAAAGATGTTGAAATCCTTGATGCAGATATATATACCAGATGGATTTCGGTATGAAGGAGTGTGTGTGATGATATAGTTCATGAGGAAAGGTAGAAAGAGGTGTGGAAGCAGCAATACAAGTCCGGTATGTGACAGAACAACAACACTAGAATAGAGGAAGAATGAAGTGCATTAAATCAGTATATTGAGCCTAACCAAAACTGAAACTCAGCATTGGCACATGCTTCTCATCAGTTCAAACACCTGGTTACTTTCTATAAACCTTGTAGATAGTAATTCTCTTATAGGCAATGTGCCTCTTGTGAGCAGTGTGCTTGGGCAGTGAGCCCTAATTAGCAAGTGCCATTTTGTACTTCTTATTCTTTTAATAGAGAATACAATCTTGGGTTAGTCACCCCGTGGTTTTTCCCTTAATAGGGTTTTCCACATAAAAATCATTGTGTTATGTGTGTTGATTTTATTTCTACTCTCATGGTTATGTATGCTTATATGTTTTGATGTTGCACTAATTGTTAAAGAAGGAAAGAAAGTTAAAATATTTAAGATAACTAATTCACCCCACCTCTCAGTTATCTACCTTGTTTCCAACAATTGGTATTAGAGCTAATTTCCTCTTAACAGAGCCTAACATCTTGAGGAAGATCTAGGAATCTCAATGGATATGTATGGTATGAAGGAACAACTTCAGTCTACCCTAGATGATCTTGAGAAATCTCACTCTGAAGTCAATAACTTGAGAGAAAGACTCAAACAAGCTCATGATTTCATAAATGAGCTAAAAGAAAAACTAAGTATCTCTGTGAAAAAGAGAATGGAACTACTTCAACAATTAGCAAGTCAAAGTGAAGCCAATGATACTAATGAAGATCTGATTGAGAAAAACAAGCTATGTGAGGAGCTATCAAAAGAGGTCATTATGGTAAGACATGAAATGGAATCAGGGGTTATGAGATTCACCCAAGAAATTGAAGAGAAAAGAAAAATTGAAGATAATCTAAAACAGTCTCTTAAAGAAAAGTTAGAGGACTATCACAAAATGGATAGAATAATCATACATCTGGAATCTGATCTTGAAGAAACTAGAGATAATGAAGAACAACTTGAGAATCAGATAGACACTCTCAAACGAGATCTTCAAACAACAAATGAATATAAAGAGAAATTTAAGATAAGCTCTGTGCAACTTGAAGTTCTTCTTGAAAGCCAAAAGAGGGTAGATGACAAGCATGGCTTGGGATATGAGAAAGGTGAAAGCTCCGGATCCGGTCAAAAGAACTCTGAATCAAGAAATCTAAGGAACAGGCCTAGAAGACCTCCGGTAAGGAAACCAAATGCTCAAAGATATCCATCCTTCAATGGATACTACTACAATTGCAACAACTTTGGTCATAAAGCAACTCAGTATAGAAGAAGAATGAATCAGACTAATTCATCCTTCTCCAGATAATGTTTCAACTACAAAAGGTATGGTTACAAATATCATGAATACAGAAATATGCAAATAAACAATTCATTCAATGGAAGATGCTTTGCATGAAATAGAATGGGACATATGGCTAATCAATGCAGATCAACTCAAATATGCAAGGAAATGTTGTTTGCTACAATTGTAATAGATCTGGTCATATTGCCAAATTCTGCAGAAGTAAGAATCAGGATAAAAAGGGTCCAGTGCATCATAATCAAAATCAAGATAAAGGAAAAGGAAAAGTGAATGCAGGTGAAGTTCAAAGGGAGATGAACAAGATTTGTGTGAAGAAGAGTACATAAAATGTTGGAGATGGATCTGCACCAAAATCTGGTGCTGATGTTCCTTCCAGAAACTAAACAAATGAGATTTGGCTTAGGGGGAGTCACAAAGGAAAATAAATTCCCCCAGCTAGTCATTTGGTGCCTAAATTTGGCACATGGAATGTTGTGGATTAAAGGGTTCTCAGAGGAATATCCAAATAACCTTCAGTAAAAATATGAATGATCTGCAAGGAGTTTTGAAGAGTTTAATTAGCCAAGATTGATCTGGTTTGACAACAATCCAGTAAAAGCAGGATTTTCACAGTTAGATCTAGTATGATTCAAAATTGAAATATCTTGATCTGTGGATAAATGGCATGATTGGAGGAAAGAAGATACATTGTCAATTATCACTAAAAATAATTCTAAGTGCATCTCAGTGATTCAAAAAGATCTCTTTAAGAACAAGGCAACTAGAATAACTTAAGTTGTACATTTATTACAATAGGAAATTAGGGTTTGCATAGAGATAAAAGGGTTCTTTTATTCATCATTTGCACAATTGCATTCACGAAAAAGAAAGGAAGAGCTCTGCATCAAAATTGTTACAACCTTCTAAAAGATCAACCGTAAAATCTTATTCAACCAACGATCTTTTCCAACGCATATTGTGAACCCTAGAAGCATAAAAAGGTATTTTAATTTCTGAATATCTCTCTCTAAATTTTTTGCAAAGATGGCTACTCCTGTGGTTGTTAAGATCACTGATAGGCCACATCCAAAGTTCAAGAAACACCCCTACAAATCCCTAGAAGTTGATCCTTTAGGCGCCTTTTCTAGCATTTCGTATGGGGTTCTGCACGTGGAAGATGTTAGGGTATAAATCCATGCCAATATTGAGGAATTTGGAGAATCAAAGCTGATGGATATCTACCATAAACAACTAATAGATGAAACTTTTGAACTCAAACCTTAATACAAGGCCATCTGGGATAAGCATTTTGGACATTGCATCCACTTTCCCTATTTTGCAGAAGATGAATGGGTCCGATATGTTCTTAGCAGAATACATGACAACTTCATGTGGTTCTTGAAGCTCTTCAAGATAACAAAAGATGCAATTAGGGTAGTAACTAGATTGTACTCATCTGATGGGTTGCCTGCTCTCAAATCTGTTAAGAACCAGACAGTAAGTGAGGCTACCAGATCAAAGTTTGATGAAAGAGCAATGACAATAGAAGATATCACATATCAGGATATCAAATGTGCCTCTATGATAATTGGCTATAAAATATATCATTCCAGTAGGGATAACTTTGTGTCTGAAACTGCAATATATATTGCATATCAGATGCTAAGGGAAAATGTAGATTATGATTTATGCAACCTTCTCCTGAACCAACTATTAGAAAACTTGTAGAATATCAAGAAGGACAATAAGAACTCATTCAAGTATGGTGGCTTAATACTATGTCTATTCTTTTACTATATGAATGAGCTACCCAAACCAAGTGGTTGGGTATGGAAAAATGACATACCGATTGCCATACAAATCAGAGACTATATGTATGGACTTGGTGATGCCAAGGCTCAAAGTACAGCACTTTGGGGATACTTCAAAAACTTCCAAAGTTTGATGCAAGCCAGAGAAAGAATTCCTCAAACAATAGTTGAAAAATATAAGGATATAGTATGCTTCATGGTAGACACTGATCAATGCCTAATGGAGGCAGTTGAGCCCATAACAGTTTGGATTATGCCAATGGGATATGAGGTAGATGAGAAAATCCTAGAGCTGCATGTCCAACACTTGCTAAGTCAACCTAAGGACCCTGAGGCAGAAAGGTTTGGAACCTTTCAAGAATTAAGTGTGAAAATACATGTTGAACTAAGACAACCAGAAATGAAAAGAAAAGTGAGAAGGGAAGTAGAGGAAGTTGCCAAAAGATATGGCATATCAAAGGAGGCAGTTGATGCAAACAAAGAGAAAATAGAAAGAGCCGAGAAAGAGAAACAAGAAGTAGAAAAAGAAAGTATTCGGGTACAAGCCTCCTCCTGGATTAGATCCTCCAAGAGCTCTGTACCTGCCACTTCTAAGAGCTCAAGAGCCTCAAAACTGGAAGCCAAGACATCTGGAAAGGGAGAGAAGAGAATGAAGACAAAGGCCACAAGGTCATACATAAGCCAAAAGGATGATGAAGAAACAGAGTCTGATGAGGAAGTTAAGAAAATGAGGAAGAAGAAGAAAACATCAAGGGAATCCTCTGCCGGTACAAACAAAGAAGAAGAGGTAGAAAAATTTATTGAAAGGCCTACTCTCTCTATTGATGATATCATAAAGGTAGTCACAGTGGATGGGAACCTGCAACCAGTCACTGAATTTTATGATGCATATAGTGATACTAACAAGAAGATCTCAGAAGATGCTATAGTTAGGTACCTAAACATTTATAATAAAGTATTCATTGAAATCATCTCTCTAATTCCCAAAAGTCTAGAGAAGGTACTTGAACTGAGAAAGGAGAATGCTAAGGCAAAAGACCTAGAGATCCGAGAATAGATTGCAATTCAACTCTATCCTTCCATTACTCCAAAACAAATGACCATGATCTTTAAGGACTGCAAGGATGAGTTCCGAAGCAAAGTAAGAATGAACAAACTTATGCTTGGAGAGACTGATTAGGTGGCAAAAGAAACATAAGACATCCTTTGGAATGCCTTCATGAGATTCAATCTTCCTATTATAGAGGAAATAGATGAAGAACCTTCTACCATGGATGTCAAAGGATTAAATGCATCAAAAGAAGAATCCACTGAGAAAAATTTAGAAGAGTTAAAAGAGATAGGTGAGGAAAAGTCTAAGGACTTGGATTCCTCTATTCTAGAAGAGGATGTCCATGAAGAAGTTAACATCTCTCTTTCAGATCACCCAGCAGACTCTGGAACTGAAGGAGAAGAAAGAAAAGAGGAGAAATTGAGTCAAGTAGAGGAAGAAAAGGGAAGAGAAGAAGAACAAACAGAGAAGACCTCTGAGGGTGCAAAAGGAAAGAAGACTCAGTCCCCAGCAAGAGACACTATAGAGGCAGTGAAGAAATTTCTGAACAAAGAGATGATGGAGATAGATGAACAGGAACTCTTTCAAGGACCACTCAATTTTGATTCTCTCTCTCTAGTCCAAACCATGAAGATAGCATCCTTTGCCCAAGATAAAGCAAAAGAAAAGCTTTTGAAGTCTCACATGGAAGATTGTGAGCTGATAGAGATTGCCTTAGGAATGCTGGAGAAGATCATGCCATCCTTCCAAAAGGATCCTTCAGCCTCTCCATCCAGTAACCTTAAATCTCTAATAAACTCTGTCAACACTCATTTTGATTCCTTAGAGAAATCGACAGAAGAAAAGGTCTGGAAAGAATTTTTGGGAAAGAGATTCTCTGAAGTACAGGGACTCATAGCTAATGATAGGAGAACCCTGGATATTGGGATAAAGAGCCTAGAAAATGCTCTTAAAGATGGTGGAGAAATGTACAAATTTTGTCTCTCTTAGTCTACAGTGACAGAAGACATTGCAAAGGTGGAAGAATAAGAGGGTAAACTGTCAAGTTTATCTCAGAATTTTGATCCTCTCACCTCATCCATAATGAATCAAGAGTGCCAAGCTATTGCCACTATAAATGAAATAAAGAGGCTTGAAAAGCAAAAGAAGAATAGAATAAGCAGGATGAGTGAACTAAGAGGGATAATTATCCCTAAGTTAGAGGCAATGCATGAGGCCTTAACTGATGCTCAGACTACAGCCCGGACCAATGATCCGACAGACTTAAGAAGGGAAGAAGCTTTTGCATTTTTGTTGAGTGGTCACATCTCAATTTTGGACAAGATGAAGCAGAGTTGGGCAACAGAATTTGTCCAGTTGAAGACCACTTTTGCGGATATACTTAAGTATATGTAAGTACAACATGTATATATACTTATGCAGCTATGTATAGGTTGATTGTTGCAGATTTTGGCATGCAAATTCCACCCTTTTCTATTGATGTCAAAGGGGGAGTGAGGAGTAGTGAAAAATGTGGAATCTGGCTAAGGGGGAGCTCCGGTAAAAGTGTACATAAGACAGAGCATCAGCCAAGGGGGAGTTTGCTTTGACACTTAGTCATTTTTTACTAAGTGTTGCCATCAATGCTAAAGGGGGAGATTATTGGCAATAGACACTGTGTGGCTTCATGAATGTTGTCATTGATGGCAACAAAGTCTTTCCCACACATCTGCAGCACATAGTATGTCTCTACCGGAAGACAGATTGAAGAGTGTTTTAGTCCGGTGACTAAGAATAGAGCATGCAGCAAGGTCCGACAATCAGGTCTGGATCTCTCAGAGGGTGTAACTCAGCAAAGTGCTGACTTGGGCAAGTCAAGAGGAGTATCATGACTACTATATTCCTGAGATTGAGCCTCTGCTGATGAATGAGTGAAAAGATATGAGAATCTAAGTGTTGGGTTCCTGACAGGCAGAGTAGATTAAGGAAGAACTGACCAGCAGAGCATCAAAATTTAATCTGGATGAGAAATTGATGGTGATCAAGCTATTTAAGGGATCATACATGGTTGGCCAACATGATTGATGACTTATATGTCTATTTCTTTGATACCCATCATATATTAAGCATGAATTCAACCGACAGATCAATGTCTTAAAAATATCTTGAGTATTCCGGTTGTCGACTAGAAAGATGTTGAAATCCTTGATGTAGATATATATACCAGATGGATTTCGGTATGGAGTGCATGTGATGATATAGTGCATGAGGAAAGGAAGAAATAGATGTGGAAGTAGCAATACAAGTCCGGTATGTGACAGAATAGTAGCCCTAGAACAAAGGAAGAATGAAGTGCATTAAATCAGTATATTGAGCCTAACTGGAACTAAACCTCAGCATTGGAAGATGCTTCTCATAAGTTCAAACACCTGGTTACTTTCTATAAACCTTGTACACAGTGAGTCTCTTGTAGGCAGTGTGCCTCTTGTGAGCAGTGTGCTTGGGTAGTGAGCCCTAATTGGCAAGTGCCATTTTGTACTTCTTATTATTTTAACAAAAAATACAATCTTGGGTTAGTCACCCCATGGTTTTTCCCTTAACAGGGTTTTCCACATAAAAATTATTGTGTTATGTGTGTTGATTTTATTTCTGCTCTCATGGTTATGTATGCTTATATGTTTTGATGCTACACTAATTGTTAAAGAAGGAAAGAAAGTTAAAATATTTAAGATAACTGATTCACCCCCCTCTCAGTTATCTACCTTGTTTCCAACAATATAAGCATGTGTAGGGGGTAAGTGCAAGAAGATGGGGGGCCAAAAAGTGGCCAAATTAATTTTTAAAAAAATTAAGTCATAACGCGAGCGCATTATAACGCGCTCGCGTTATGGCTTGGTAATGACAAGCCTTAGGCTCGTCATTACCAAGCCATCATGCACTCGCGTTATGACTTACTATAAATAATAAAAAAAGCAGTCCAATTTCATTTCTTTCTATTTTCTCCTCTGCCCGTGGCTTCCAAACCCTCAAAAGCGCACTCGCGTTTTGCAAAACACCAATCAACACAAAAAGCTTATCAATTCATCACCAAAATGCCGCCGCAATGTCGAGCACGCCAAAGGGGTGAGTTATCTTTATTTTTTTGTTTGAATTTGTTTCTAAATAGGTAGGTTTTTGTTAATTTTTTATGTATATTTCGTTATTTGTTAGGAAATGTTAATGCACCTCCTCCTCCTCCTCCTCAAAATCCACAAAATCCTGAGGAGGAAATACCTGTAGAACAACAACCTCCTCCATTCATTCGTCAACATGCCCCTGGAACACAAGATAATATAATGGGGCAAATTGAAAACAACAAAAAGGAAATTGAAGATATAATTGCAAGGTTGAAAGATCCTTCCACTTCAACCTTGCATAGGTCCACGCTTGCCAAATCTCTTGAGTCTATGTTATCAAATGTAGATTCAATTAGCAAGCAAATAACTAGTTGGACGGATAAAAAGAGAGAGTTTAGAGATTACTATGTAGACAAGTTGTCATAACAAGATGTCAAAAAATTACAAATTACAAAATTAGACTTGTGTTCAATTTTCACAAACCTACAAACAAATCAACCTCCACCCATTACATGCAAGAGGTTCCCTATCCATTGGTGCAACAACCAAGTGATAAGGGACAATTTCAGGCAGAGGTGGTGGATAGTTTTTGACCATCCTCCATCAATAATAATGAGGTCCCGCAATACTTTTTGAGGAAACTCTACTGCGAGTTTGTCCTCAATAAAGTGCCAAACTATTTTGATATGCGGGACTTCCAGGGTAGAGGTGGGGGGTCAGCACAAGATAGACCAAGGGCACGTCTTGACCCACAGTGGGTAGTGAGACGAGTAATCAGCAGACCAGCCCACAGGCATGTTTCTATCCCTTCCATTGTGAAGGAGAGTGTTGAGGTCGATACACTTCAGTCAATTAGTGCCTTGGCCCAGAGCATCATAGAGCATGCCAGTCCTGCAACACAAAGTGGGTTGGGAGATAGTGTGAGGAGTACAGTCCCACCATATACTTGCTAGGTTTGTGGGTCAGCCTGTGGTTATGACCCCATGGACAGTCAGGACGCAAGTGCACAGGCTACATCTGCAGCTGAGCAGATGGTGATGACAGATACCCTCCTGAGTGAGACTTTCAGCCTTGATACTCAGGTAAATATTAGCAAGTTTATTGAATTTAATTTATTAAATTTCATTTTTGAAATATAAGATTAACTAATTTAAATTGATGATTTTAATGAAATTTCAGGGTCATAGCATCGATGCAGTTTTTAGTGGTTCTCCACCTGCATTTTTCACTAGATCATCTACTATCGAGGTATGTAACTAGTAAACAATTATAAATATTACATGTGAATAGCATCGTTATATGAATGGTATTCTAATTTCTAATTTTGGATGTTGAATAGGTTAATACTATAGATTTCATGGCAATACCTGCCACCGGTGGTGGACTTCAAAGCTTTACAGAGGTAATAAAATAAATAGTTTAATGAATGAATTGTACTTACTAAATTTTTGTATGTGATTTGTGTGCTTTATTGTGTGTACTTCCATGTTTAGATGAATGTGTGTGTATGTTAGGAGCCATGATTTGCATCACTATTATAGTTTTCATAATTGAATAATGTTGTTTTATTTCCAGATGATGCAAGCTATGGAGACACCTCCCCATGTTCATAGGGCAATGGAGCAGGGTGTGGCCTCTGCGATTCATAGCTCCATGGCATTGACAGGGGTATGAGGCAGATTAGTAAATTTCAATTTACATTCATTGTTATAGTTGTCTATTTTTGAAAAATCAAAAGATTATTGATTTGAAGTTTAATTGCTATCTGGAAGGTTTCTATAGGACATGACATCACCAGGGCCTATTCCTGCTACTGAGGCAAGCGAGGAGACAGATTATATGTTAGCGGTAAGTGATTATTTTGTTAAATGTTTCATTTTTTATAACATGTAATTTCTATATATTAATGTCTATACTTTTTATTGTAACAGGTAAAGATGCAGGAAGACCTAAATAGGAGGAGTAGACCTCGGGTTTGTAGTAGACCACCCACATGCGTGTCTCCATCCCCTAGAAGATCAAAGGCTACTCGTGATTTATTCTCTTCACCAGCCAGAGGGGAATGACTTTTTATTGTGTTCCTTTGTTGTATGCCTATATGGCATTTGTGGACATATATTTTGTATTGTACATAGTTGACATTGTATGCCTATATGGCATTCTTGTAAGCCTATATGGCTATTTTGTATATATGTTATACTTATATCAACAGATATTGATGTATGTCTATATGGATATTTGGTTAATACAAATCTTTTTTATTGATGGCATCCATACTTGCATTATAAATCCATGTTTGAATGGATATTTGTAGATGGCTACTTCAAATATTTAAAGTCCGATTGTATTACATAGGATGTTTGCATTTTCTTTGATAGGCTTGATAGGCCATGGATTAAATGATGGTGTTTGATGGAAAAGTATGGTACTAGGAGACTCTAGTTCATTCTTAATAGGCTTGTGATTGATAATATCTTTGCATGATTGCACTTGATCTTGGATCATGGGCATGTTGTTAGGATATTGATTGCATTATGGTGTTTGATGGATAGGCATGGTACTATGTGACTTTTGGATACGCTTGGGAGAGGTACACTAATTGAATTTGTGATTTCTAGTTTGAGATTTTTCCTCCACTAGAAGTCCTTGGAGGAAATCTAAAAAGGATGATTTGGATGTAGTGGGTTTGGATTGATGGGATAAGTTGGAATGTAAGGATTATGAGATGGAGGATTTGAATAGGATACATAGGATAAACAGTTCTCACATGCGGTTGGGATTGGAGATATGAATTGAATATGAAGACCTTGGTCTAAAGTGGTTCTTCCCTTACCAAAGGTACCATAAGGATGACCATTAGATGTGTATTTAGGATTGGCATGATAGCTAGTGCTAGTCATTTCTTGTTTGAAATATTCTTGCATGTTCTTGAGTGGGAGATGAAGGTTTATGGAAAGTTTGCATGTAATGATCTCATAGTTAATGCTATTGTCATCTTGATATCATCTTGATCTACAAGACTATCATCATCATCATTGTCAAAGGGATTTTTTGATTGATTTGGATAAAAGATCTCATTTAAAGGATGCATGGTTTGAGGACCTATTTTGATTGTGATTTTGGGTTTTGCATGAGCCTCGCACAAGGTAATAGGCATAGGGTTTTTATCTTGCATAATAATTTTTTCAAACCAAGGGTCTATGATGGAAATGATTAAGGATGATAGAATGTTTGGATTTTGGACTTTGAGATGTTTATGGTTGTAAATGTTTATTGTTTGGACTCAAATTTTGTTAAATGGTTGTTTGAAAGAGGACACATCAAACACAACAATAAGATTGGTTTAAGTATGGATGCAAATTATGTTTACTTGTTTATTAAATGAAGACACATCAGGTACATTAATTGCCTATTCTATTGAAGTGGGTGTATCAATCTCCATGGGCTTAGCAATATTCTGGTTTGAGGACATGGTTGATACATGGCGAGACTAGGAGTCTTGTTTTAGTGGGATTTGAGCATAGGTATAGAAATGATGATAATTATGGTGTCATGGATATGTAGGTACATTTGAGCATTGGCAAGACTTGACCATGTTTGTAGTTGATAAGTATGGGTTATGATGTTTGATTCATGATTACAGGTGGTGTTGTGGTTTACTTTTAGCACATTGTTCTTATCTCTTATATGCTTGATTAGTTCCTTGACTATGGTTACTCATTTGTAAACTTGTTTGGAAAGTTGAATCTACGATTGATTTGGTGAAGTCTATAAGTTATATTATTTGATACCTCAGTTTGGAAGTTACTAATGTGATGATGATTTTGCATGTTTTCAATGGTTGGGATCTACAAGTTATGCATTTTTTCGGGATGCACACCTCATTAATTGTAGTGGGATGACTTGAATGCATATTGCCTATATCCACGGGATTGATGCAGTGTTGATGTAGACTTTGTTATTTTTCCTTGTCTATGCTCATTTGTGCATTGGTATGTTACATTGGGATGAGAGGATGGATGATGAGAATGATTGGATAGTTGGTTATTGGGACTTGTAGCATGTTTATCATGATGTCATGGATATCTTAGTTGCATAGTTTAGTGTGAGTTTTTGACAGTAATGATGGTTTATCTTCTTAGATTGGAGATCTTGGTTCTACTTTGGATTTATTAGTATTATAGTTGAGTGTGTGTGGACCATGGTGATCTTCATTTAGGAGATGGTTATCACAATGCCATGTGTAGTTCATATCATGGTTCAGTGGGAGCTTTGATAGTGATGTGTATTCGTCACCTAGTGATGGATGATCTTATATAGTGGTTGGGTGTAATGGACAAACTCTTGGATTATGATTATTATTTGTAGTGAGAGTGCTTTGACATCTTGGCTACTATTTTTAGGAGATGGTTATCTTCATGTGGTTATAGATGTTGATCCTTGGTTTAGAGGTGTTTGGTAGTGTGTCTTGGTGGACTCTTGATTCTAGATTAGAGTATTAGCATGATACAAGTTCTCTTGAGCCTAGGATGTCTGTATTGGTGCATGTGATCTTCTAGGAGGAGATGTTAGATCATGATGTCATGTTTGGATACCTAATTTTGTAGTTGGAGTTTTGACCATGGTCTTGTTGGTTCTCTTGGTATTGAGTACATTGGTCATGTGCTTGGGAGCTTCATGATAATGTGGTGTTGCATTTGGAGCTTAACATGGATTGATTGGTTGTAGGTTCTCATACATACTTCAAGACTTGGGTGAGGCTAGAGTTCTCTTGGGATTAGAGACACTTGTTGAGATGGTTACCCTTTAGAGGTTTTAGCAGGAAGACTAAGGAGACTTTCACTTGGATATGGGCGTGAGTTAATTATGGACCTAGAGAAGATTCTTATTAGAGAGAGTCATTGTGGCTTGGTGTATCTTCGAGGAGCATTCTCATTGCCCACTCTTGGTCTACTCGGCAGACTATCATCTAAGAGGTATTTCCCATCCTTTAGATGAATTTTTTTAATGCTTTATCTTCTCATGGTTATGGATCTTGAGCTATGGTTATTGGTTCTAGAGGGTTCATTCGAGGGGTGTCTCTAAACATGCTTTTTCTCAGGTGCTAAACTGGAGTTGTCTAGATGCACAAGTGCGCCTCCCTCAATGAAGTTTATTTTGTTAACTTAATTCATCCTAGTGACTCAAGGGGTTGTTATATTCTTTAGGCGCAATCTTTCATAGACTAAAACATTCACTCCATGTTAAGGCGCTCGAAGGAGGCTCTGGAGATGGAAAATGGCGCCTTAACTCACTTATGTAAATTTTGGACTTTTAGGCAATTGCAAGATGTCTTGGAGGGCTCAATTCTTCAAGGCGCCCATTTTGTTCACCACTTGTAGCATCACTTGTTCAAGGCGCATGTTTGGGATTCTCTGGTGCGATGTGTGATTTGGTCACAACAGGTGCCTAGAGTGAATAGGCTTTCATCCTGACTTAATACACTGCCTCCTTCTAACGATTTTTGGGGCAGCAGAAAACCTTTCACCATGGGCAAATGTCTCAGAGATATAAAAAACTGAGAGAGGTTATTGTAGAGGCACTCTACGTGATCGCGTTGCCTCAGACGGAATGTTTGTAAGTGACACAATTTTTGAGTAACATCTCATCAAAGATTGCTGCCTTTTTGCACTTTGGACTCTTTAGTGAAAAATAGGACCATGCCTAGTGTAAATGTACCCATTCAGATGTGTTAGAATAGTCAGTTTGGTCACATCAGGAGCAGGACGAAAGTTCCACCCCTTTGCAACTTTACATTGCCTCCTTCTGACGATTTTTAGGGTAGCAGAAAACCTTTCACCATGGGCAAATGCCTTAGAGATATAAAAAATCGAGAGAGGTTATTATAGAGGCACTCTACATGATCATGCTGCCTTAGACAGAATGTTTCTAAGTGACACAGTTTTTGAGTAACATCTCATCAAAGATTGCTACCTTTTTGCACTTTGGACTCTTTAGGGATATCGTGGGTACAATGTAGCTCAGACTGTTTCGACATGTTTGGGTGAAAAAAAAGACAATGCCTAGTGTAAATGTACCCATCCAGATGTGTTGGAACAGTCAGTTTGGTTGCATCAGGAGCAGGACAAAAGTTACACCCCTTTACAACTTTACACTGCCCCCTTCTAACAATTTTTGGGGCAGCAGAAAACCTTTCACCACGGGCAAATGCCTCAGATATATAAAAAACTGAGAGAGGTTATTGTAGAGGCACTCTACATGATCGTGTTGCCTCATACAGAATGTTTGTAAGTGACACAGTTTTCGAGTAACATCTCGTCAAAGATTGCTACCTTTTTGCACTTTAGAATCTTCAGGGATATCATCGGTACAATGTAGCTCAGACTATTTCGACATGTTTGGGTGAAAAAAATGACCATGCCTAGTGTAAATGTACCCATTCAGACGTGTTGGAACAGTCAGTTTGGTCGCATCAGGAGCAAGACGAAAGTTACACCCCTTTGCAACTTTACACTGCCTCCTTCTGATGATTTTTGGGGCAGCAGAAAACCTTTCACCATGGGCAAATACCTCAGAGATATAAAAAATTGAGGTTATTGTAGAGGCACTCTACGTGATCGTGTTGCCTCAGACAGAATGTTTCTAAGTGACATGGTTTTCGAGTAACATCTTGTCAAAGATTGCTACCTTTTTACACTTTGGACTCTTTAGGGATATCATGGGTACAATGTAGCTCAGACTGTTTCGACATGTTTGGGTGAAAAAAAAGACAATGCCTAGTGTAAATGTACCCATCCAGATGTGTTGGAACAGTCGGTTTGGTTGTATCAGGAGCAGGACAAAATTACACCCCTTTGCAACTTTACACTGCCTCCTTTTGATGATTTTTGGGGCAGCAGAAAACCTTTCACCACGGGCAAATGCCTCAAAGATATAAAAAACCAAGAGAGGTTATTGTAGAGGCACTCTACGTGATCGCGTTGCCTTAGACAGAATGTTTCTAAGTGACATGGTTTTCGAGTAACATCTCATCAAAGATTTCTACCTTTTTGCACTTTGGACTCTTCAGGGATATCGTCGGTACAATGTAGCTCAGACTGTTTCGACATGTTTGGATGAAAAACATGACCATGCCTAGTGTAAATGTACCATCCAAATATGTTGGAACAGTCAGTTTGGTCACATCACGGGCAGGATACCAAAAATGCAAAAGTTGCTTTGTGCAACTTGACAACATTGACACTTTTTTGCAACATGACTCAAAGACTCAAACTGACCCCAAATGACTCAAAGTGACATAAAATCACCTTGATTTTGGTACCCAATGTACATTATAGAGGTCAAGGCGCTCCTTATCATTCAAACATCTTAGATGAGTGCATAGGAAAGGAAAAAACTCTAAGTTTCATCATCATGAGTGCCTAATATCAAGAGACTTTAATGGCTCAAACCTTAGCATGGAGTCCTAAGGTGCATTTCATGTCTCCTTTCATCCAGTTTGGCACCCTTATGTAGATTTTTTAACTTGATTTGGTGCCCTATATGTGAAGGAAGATCTAAAGGCATGAAAGTGGATGTCATATTGCAAGAGTTTGGATCATCAAAATTGAAAGAAATAAGTCTATTAAGCTTGGGCACCCTTGGTCTTCTTTTCATTCATTAGGAGCGCCTTGGGAGAATGGTATATAGGTCATCATCATGATTGGGCACCCTAGATCCAGAGTGTTGGAGAGATCATCAAATAGTGTCTAGAGGAAGTAGGGTGAGTTATGAGTTTGGTCACATTAGGAGCAGGACACCAAAAATGCATAACATGATGATGTAAAAATGTGTACATATGTGTAAAAATATAGGAGGAAATAAAAAAAGACAAACCTTACAAATTAATGTACATACTTACAACTCAATGTAACATAACTTTGCAAAATCAATGTGAATACTTACAAAATTAATCCAATGAACCATCCGGGTCTGCTCTACTCTTTATTGTGTCAAGTATTGCTTCATGGTCAGACTCACGCACCTTCCACAATATTTTGTTCAAAGGTCTACCCCGATACTTTATCAAATGAACATTGGATGCCACGACAAGGTTCGAGTAATGAAGAATCTTCTGATGTGTGTCAAAGTCCTGAAATAGCCAAATATTAACACTCTTATGTGGGTACCTTCTAAGCCATGTTCTAGTAATAACCACTGATCCTGTAGGGTATTCGATGTTTTCTCCATCTGTAACAAGGGCCTCCAATTTCTTTTTGGCCTCAACACAACGACATAAGTAATAATCTGTTCCCTCTTCATTATCTTCATCTGCAATAACTACATATACGTGCCCTACATTGATATGTGTAGCAAATTAGATGAAATTAGTCAACATTACAAAAACACTACAAAGTAAGATGACATTACCTGGTTGAACTAGATGAAATTAGATGCATATACGTGCCCTATATTACCTAGTTGAACTAAATCTAATATGTGGTCAAAGTCAACTTACGATTCCATCTATGTTAGTTCCAGTGCCGTCAGGGGTCGATACATGTCAAGTGGGCTAAGATAACTTAACTACCATTTGTCAACCCACTCCTTTGACTCGCACTCATCCCAGACTTGAATTGTACAGGAAAAACAAAAGTATGACACCTTTCGTGTATGGATACTCCATGAACCTGCAATTGAGCTTCTGAAAGAGTGCATCTCATTTGATCTTGTCAGTGTACAACAATCCTCATATGGTGCAATGTTAGTATCATCTATCAACCAAAAAAATATACGAACTAAAGACTTACCTTCATTACCTGGACCCATGGAAGCATTACACCACTCGACAATCAATTTTGCATCTATCAACTTTGCATTATCTTTATACTTTAACTCTTCTCATGCTATGGCTCTTTTGATACATGCTCCTACACCATCATGCTCCCCCTTTCCATGCCCGGCCTCACAAAAGTTCCACATATGTTGAATACCTGTAAAATTATGCCTCCTACTCAGCTAATAGAAATTCTACGAGTTCTTGAATTGTGACGCACAGTTATCTGACTGATGCAGAGGCATCCACACTATATCATTCGCATATAGCATGAATGTCTGCAGACCAACCTCATCATCATCATCTTCGCCATCATCATCATATTCCCTACCAACATCATCATATTTCGGCTTTACTCTGTCAGCATCATGTTTCCGAAAACCAACAGCATTATCATATTGCGGACACTCGCAATCATCCTCCTGCCGACTACTATTCACCTCCTCCGCTTTCCTCCTAACATCATCATCATGATGTTCAGCGGGCGCACACATCCTCCGGTTGCACTGTTCATCAGGCTCCGAACTCTAACGTCTTCATCATGATATTCAATATCACCTTCGTCAGCAGGATATCCAAATATCCGGTTGTTCAAATATCCTGATGACGATCACCTTCAACAACTTGCCTTCGACGCTCCACTGCCCGATGATACAAGCAACAACATCATGATATAAATTATCCGGTTCTCTTCGAAACCTCCTGATGATGATGTTAACACAACTTCCTGCTACGGACTTCCGCCGATACCTTAACACCTTACGACAGTAGGATGAACTCGCACAAGGGGATATCTCAATATCCTGATGACGATAACGTCATATCCTGATGACGATGACGTCACCCAATATCCTGATGACCTTCTCAATACTTAGTCAAAAATCTGAACTTTCTCTCCCGCATCTACTCGCGATATGCGGATGTTTGGCACTCCCAATATGATGATCCTGATGCCGATGCACTCCTCGGCTCCTCCTGCTGATGATCACCCCGACGAACTCGCACTTCATGCACTCGAAAACATCATGCTCTCCTTCACTTATCCGGATGATGATGCCTAACCCGACTGCAGGATATTTGCAGAAATATCCTGATGATGCTGTTTTCGCGAACTTCTTCACTTAGCGAAATCTCTCTTCGCCGATCCTCCAGGGACGACCGATCCAGTCTTAGGGTGATCTCTCTCAACTTGAACTTCTCAACTTGACCTAGCACATGAGGATGCTAGGGTCTTCAACATCTCTTGACCGCGATCCTGCACACCTGCATGCAAACAGAAAACAACCTACAATCTAACCTACTGTATATTGCCATTCCACCGATCAGATGAGTCAACCGGTGGAATGGATCAGTATATCCATGAAAACCTCTCAAACCAGCAATCGATCAAGCAATGGAATGCAACAGAGGATGAACACAAACAGGAATACTTTATTCGATTTCAAAAGATGCAACTACAATATGATGTTCCTCTCGCTCTGTCTCACTCTCGCAAAGTCTGATCAATGATTTACAATCAACCGATCCCATGCTTATAAAGATTTCCCTATGAGTACTACTGACCCGACTCCAAGCGGCTGGGAACTCTCCAGGCGGCTGGGAGATCCCACCGAACATACATCATGACAGCTGTTATAACTAACTATCTAAAAATAGCAAAAGCCTGGTCAGCATGATCTTATCATGATCAGCGTGACCTTATTACATGCATCTGGTCTTAACAGACCTTCTTGGAAACATAAACTGGACCTAAACTACTAACTGCCTTACCCAGACCAGCTGTCAGGTAGGTGCTCCTGCACCATACTCCCCAACAGAAAAGAACTCATGTCCCATGAGTTTAGCATGTGGAAGTCCTCCACCGTTACACTTTGCTTTGTCAGTCGTCTGACCTGCTCCAGCTTTATCTGCTGCTGTCTCTTGGCTGTTCCAAGACTTCTGAACTGTAACTTGCTTTCTGGCAAGTAAATCATCATGCCTGTTGATGTAGGCCTTCTTCTCACATACCCTGTGTTTGTCAGGTTGCCTAACCAGAACCTCTGGCTGAACTACCTCTTGAACTTCTGAAGTGTTCAAGTCTATCTTCCTTTCAACTCTTATAGGACAAACAATAGTCCCAACTATGACAACATCCTTGTCATTCTTCTGAACTGGTGGCTGTTTGCACCCCTGTTTCTGAACCTGCTGCTGACCTCTGTCAGTCACAACTGAAACTGTCTTCAGCTTGTTGTCTGTAACAACTCCTTTCCCTGCAGTGTCCTGAACTGCCTTCATGCCTGCTCCTCTAGGCATCTACACATACTCCTTCTTTCCCATTAAAATGATTTGAGCTGCCTTCTGTACTGCAGCTTTTGCCTGCAATGGCATCAACTTGATAATCTCCCCATCCTTTTTGATGGTGTAGGTATTAGCATACCCATCATACAGTACCCTTCTGTCAAATTGCCATGGTCTACCTAGCAGTAGGTGACAACATTCCATAGGCAATATATCACACAAAATTCTATCATGATATGGTCCAATCTGGAAATCCACATATGCCTGTTCAGAGACAAAAAGTGATTGCCTATCACTCACCCAAGATGCCTTGTAAGGGTGTGGATGTGGAATCCTTTCCAACTTCAGTTTGTCCACCATTTCCTGAGATACCATGTTGTCTGTTGAACCAGTATCAATGACAACTTTACATACCTTACCTTTGCTCTTACATGTGGTCTTGAAAAGAGCTCTTCTTTGCATCATATCCTTTGATGCCTGCAAACTTGTTTTCCTTAACAGCAGTGATTCTCCACTCTCTGGATATCCAAAATTCTCAGGACCTCTGTTTGAACTCTGTGCACTTTCTTCTTTCTCTTCTTGCACAAGTTGTACTCTCTTGTCACTTGTTCTATCATTTCTGGATGATGAACCTTTGTTTTCTGGACATTTGAAAGATGGATGACCAAACTCTCCACAGGTGTAACACTTTCCTGAAAATGTAGTAGAACCTCTACCACCTCCAAATCTTCCTCTATTACCTTTCCATCCACCTCTGAAATCAGACTGTCCCTGTCCTTTACCAGTGTCTTCTTGAACCTCATTGATTTGCTTTTGTGCAGGGGCTGCTCCTCTTCCCCTATTGTTTCCTCTTCCTCTCATGGACTTCTCATGTCCTCTATTCAGCTTTTCTTCAATCCTGATTGCCATTTGATAACAATCCTCCACATTCTTAGGGTTAGCTAAAACTAACTCATCCTGTATGTTAAACCTTAAACCAGCCAAGTACCTAGCCACCTTTTCTACCTCATTCTCATGATGACCAGATCTCATACTCAACAGATAAAATTCCTCAGTATATGTTTTCACATCCCTGTCTTTCTGCTTTAAAAATTGCAGCTTCTTAAACATCTGGATTTCATAATCCCTTGGCAAGAATTTACCCTTGATCCTTGCTACCATCTTATCCCAAGAAGTGATCTTAGACTTCCCTTGTTTCCTTCTCTCAGATTGTACATAATCCCACCATACCAAAGCATGACCTCCTAACTTGGTCTTTGCAATTTTGACTTTCTGATCCTCAGCAACATCTTCACATTCAAAGTGATTATCCAGTGCAGCAATCCAATCCAACAACTCATCTTCATTCAAGCTTCCAGTATATTTGGAAACATCAACCTTTACCTTAGGTTTTTCACTCTGCACTGCCTTTAACAGTTTTGCCAATCTCTGGTCTTCAGCATCCAGATCTTCAGCTACCTCTTCATACTCTTCAACAGTATCTGCCTCTTCTTCAGACTCACTGTCTTCCACTTCCCTCTTTTTGTTCTTTTCCAGGGCTGTCAGCCTGGCTTGAAGTGCTTCAGCAAGCTCCTTCATCTTCCTCATCTCTCTAGCATGTTTCTCCTTCATCTCCTGCAATTCCCTTGCAGTACCACTACCTTTAGGAGGCATTTTGTCAACCTCTCACAACGCACAACACACAATTCAACTCTATCTCTACCTCTGCCCTTTCGGTGACAGAATCAACACACAACAGCCCAGACCTTTTGCTGAGCTCTGATACCACTATGATGCAGAGGCATCCACACTATATCATTCACATATAGCATGAATGTCTGCAGACCAACCTCATCATCATCATCTTCGCCATCATCATCATATTCCCTACCAACATCATCATATTTCGGCTTTACTCTGTCAGCATCATGTTTCCGAAAACCAACAGCATCATCATATTGCGGACACTCGCAATCATCCTCCTGCCGACTACTATTCACCTCCTCCGCTTTCCTCCTAACATCATCATCATGATGTTCAGCGGGCGCACACATCCTCCGGTTGCACTGTTCATCAGGCTCCGAACTCTAACGTCTTCATCATGATATTCAATATCACCTTCGTCAGCAGGATATCCAAATATCCGGTTGTTCAAATATCCTGATGACGATCACCTTCAACAACTTGCCTTCGACGCTCCACTGCCCGATGATACAAGCAACAGCATCATGATATAAATTATCCGGTTCTCTTCGAAACCTCCTGATGATGATGTTAACACAACTTCCTGCTACGGACTTCCGCCGATACCTTAACACCTTACGACAGCAGGATGAACTCGCACAAGGGGATATCTCAATATCCTGATGACGATAACGTCATATCCTGATGACGATGACGTCACCCAATATCCTGATGACCTTCTCAATACTTAGTCAAAAATCCAAACTTTCTCTCCCGCATCTACTCGCGATATGCGGATGTTTGGCACTCCCAATATGATGATCCTGATGCCGATGCACTCCTCGGCTCCTCCTGCTGATGATCACCCCGACGAACTCGCACTTCATGCACTCGAAAACATCATGCTCTCCTTCACTTATCCGGATGATGATGCCTAACCCGACTGCAGGATATTTGCAGAAATATCCTGATGATGCTGTTTTCGCGAACTTCTTCACTTAGCGAAATCTCTCTTCGCCGATCCTCCAGGGACGACCGATCCAGTCTTAGGGTGATCTCTCTCAACTTGAACTTCTCAACTTGACCTAGCACATGAGGATGCTAGGGTCTTCAACATCTCTTGACCGCGATCCTGCACACCTGCATGCAAACAGAAAACAACCTACAATCTAACCTACTGTATATTGCCATTCCACCGATCAGATGAGTCAACCGGTGGAATGGATCAGTATATCCATGAAAACCTCTCAAACCAGCAATCGATCAAGCAATGGAATGCAACAGAGGATGAACACAAACAGGAATACTTTATTCGATTTCAAAAGATGCAACTACAATATGATGTTCCTCTCGCTCTGTCTCACTCTCGCAAAGTCTGATCGATGATTTACAATCAACCGATCCCATGCTTATAAAGATTTCCCTATGAGTACTACTGACCCGACTCCAAGCGGCTGGGAACTCTCCAGGCGGCTGGGAGATCCCACCGAACATACATCATGACAGCTGTTATAACTAACTATCTAAAAATAGCAAAAGCCTGGTCAGCATGATCTTATCATGATCAGCGTGACCTTATTACATGCATCTGGTCTTAACAGACCTTCTTGGAAACATAAACTGGACCTAAACTACTAACTGCCTTACCCAGACCAGCTGTCAGGTAGGTGCTCCTGCACCATACTCCCCAACAGAAAAGAACTCATGTCCCATGAGTTTAGCATGTGGAAGTCCTCCACCGTTACACTTTGCTTTGTCAGTCGTCTGACCTGCTCCAGCTTTATCTGCTGCTGTCTCTTGGCTGTTCCAAGACTTCTGAACTGTAACTTGCTTTCTGGCAAGTAAATCATCATGCCTGTTGATGTAGGCCTTCTTCTCACATACCCTGTGTTTGTCAGGTTGCCTAACCAGAACCTCTGGCTGAACTACCTCTTGAACTTCTGAAGTGTTCAAGTCTATCTTCCTTTCAACTCTTATAGGACAAACAATAGTCCCAACTATGACAACATCCTTGTCATTCTTCTGAACTGGTGGCTGTTTGCACCCCTGTTTCTGAACCTGCTGCTGACCTCTGTCAGTCACAACTGAAACTGTCTTCAGCTTGTTGTCTGTAACAACTCCTTTCCCTGCAGTGTCCTGAACTGCCTTCATGCCTGCTCCTCTAGGCATCTACACATACTCCTTCTTTCCCATTAAAATGATTTGAGCTGCCTTCTGTACTGCAGCTTTTGCCTGCAATGGCATCAACTTGATAATCTCCCCATCCTTCTTGATGGTGTAGGTATTAGCATACCCATCATACAGTACCCTTCTGTCAAATTGCCATGGTCTACCTAGCAGTAGGTGACAACATTCCATAGGCAATATATCACACAAAATTCTATCATGATATGGTCCAATCTGGAAATCCACATATGCCTGTTCAGAGACAAAAAGTGATTGCCTATCACTCACCCAAGATGCCTTGTAAGGGTGTGGATGTGGAATCCTTTCCAACTTCAGTTTGTCCACCATTTCCTGAGATACCATGTTGTCTGTTGAACCAGTATCAATGACAACTTTACATACCTTACCTTTGCTCTTACATGTGGTCTTGAAAAGAGCTCTTCTTTGCATCATATCCTTTGATGCCTGCAAACTTGTTTTCCTTAACAGCAGTGATTCTCCACTCTCTGGATATCCAAAATTCTCAGGACCTCTGTTTGAACTCTGTGCACTTTCTTCTTTCTCTTCTTGCACAAGTTGTACTCTCTTGTCACTTGTTCTATCATTTCTGGATGATGAACCTTTGTTTTCTGGACATTTGAAAGATGGATGACCAAACTCTCCACAGGTGTAACACTTTCCTGAAAATGTAGTAGAACCTCTACCACCTCCAAATCTTCCTCTATTACCTTTCCATCCACCTCTGAAATCAGACTGTCCCTGTCCTTTACCAGTGTCTTCTTGAACCTCATTGATTTGCTTTTGTGCAGGGGCTGCTCCTCTTCCCCTATTGTTTCCTCTTCCTCTCATGGACTTCTCATGTCCTCTATTCAGCTTTTCTTCAATCCTGATTGCCATTTGATAACAATCCTCCACATTCTTAGGGTTAGCTAAAACTAACTCATCCTGTATGTTAAACCTTAAACCAGCCAAGTACCTAGCCACCTTTTCTACCTCATTCTCATGATGACCAGATCTCATACTCAACAGATAAAATTCCTCAGTATATGTTTTCACATCCCTGTCTTTCTGCTTTAAAAATTGCAGCTTCTTAAACATCTGGATTTCATAATCCCTTGGCAAGAATTTACCCTTGATCCTTGCTACCATCTTATCCCAAGAAGTGATCTTAGACTTCCCTTGTTTCCTTCTCTCAGATTGTACATAATCCCACCATACCAAAGCATGACCTCCTAACTTGGTCTTTGCAATTTTGACTTTCTGATCCTCAGCAACATCTTCACATTCAAAGTGATTATCCAGTGCAGCAATCCAATCCAACAACTCATCTTCATTCAAGCTTCCAGTATATTTGGAAACATCAACCTTTACCTTAGGTTTTTCACTCTGCACTGCCTTTAACAGTTTTGCCAATCTCTGGTCTTCAGCATCCAGATCTTCAGCTACCTCTTCATACTCTTCAACAGTATCTGCCTCTTCTTCAGACTCACTGTCTTCCACTTCCCTCTTTTTGTTCTTTTCCAGGGCTGTCAGCCTGGCTTGAAGTGCTTCAGCAAGCTCCTTCATCTTCCTCATCTCTCTAGCATGTTTCTCCTTCATCTCCTGCAATTCCCTTGCAGTACCACTACCTTTAGGAGGCATTTTGTCAACCTCTCACAACGCACAACACACAATTCAACTCTATCTCTACCTCTGCCCTTTCGGTGACAGAATCAACACACAACAGCCCAGACCTTTTGCTGAGCTCTGATACCACTATGATGCAGAGGCATCCACACTATATCATTCACATATAGCATGAATGTCTGCAGACCAACCTCATCATCATCATCTTCGCCATCATCATCATATTCCCTACCAACATCATCATATTTCGGCTTTACTCTGTCAGCATCATGTTTCCGAAAACCAACAGCATCATCATATTGCGGACACTCGCAATCATCCTCCTGCCGACTACTATTCACCTCCTCCGCTTTCCTCCTAACATCATCATCATGATGTTCAGCGGGCGCACACATCCTCCGGTTGCACTGTTCATCAGGCTCCGAACTCTAACGTCTTCATCATGATATTCAATATCACCTTCGTCAGCAGGATATCCAAATATCCGGTTGTTCAAATATCCTGATGACGATCACCTTCAACAACTTGCCTTCGACGCTCCACTGCCCGATGATACAAGCAACAGCATCATGATATAAATTATCCGGTTCTCTTCGAAACCTCCTGATGATGATGTTAACACAACTTCCTGCTACGGACTTCCGCCGATACCTTAACACCTTACGACAGCAGGATGAACTCGCACAAGGGGATATCTCAATATCCTGATGACGATAACGTCATATCCTGATGACGATGACGTCACCCAATATCCTGATGACCTTCTCAATACTTAGTCAAAAATCCAAACTTTCTCTCCCGCATCTACTCGCGATATGCGGATGTTTGGCACTCCCAATATGATGATCCTGATGCCGATGCACTCCTCGGCTCCTCCTGCTGATGATCACCCCGACGAACTCGCACTTCATGCACTCGAAAACATCATGCTCTCCTTCACTTATCCGGATGATGATGCCTAACCCGACTGCAGGATATTTGCAGAAATATCCTGATGATGCTGTTTTCGCGAACTTCTTCACTTAGCGAAATCTCTCTTCGCCGATCCTCCAGGGACGACCGATCCAGTCTTAGGGTGATCTCTCTCAACTTGAACTTCTCAACTTGACCTAGCACATGAGGATGCTAGGGTCTTCAACATCTCTTGACCGCGATCCTGCACACCTGCATGCAAACAGAAAACAACCTACAATCTAACCTACTGTATATTGCCATTCCACCGATCAGATGAGTCAACCGGTGGAATGGATCAGTATATCCATGAAAACCTCTCAAACCAGCAATCGATCAAGCAATGGAATGCAACAGAGGATGAACACAAACAGGAATACTTTATTCGATTTCAAAAGATGCAACTACAATATGATGTTCCTCTCGCTCTGTCTCACTCTCGCAAAGTCTGATCGATGATTTACAATCAACCGATCCCATGCTTATAAAGATTTCCCTATGAGTACTACTGACCCGACTCCAAGCGGCTGGGAACTCTCCAGGCGGCTGGGAGATCCCACCGAACATACATCATGACAGCTGTTATAACTAACTATCTAAAAATAGCAAAAGCCTGGTCAGCATGATCTTATCATGATCAGCGTGACCTTATTACATGCATCTGGTCTTAACAGACCTTCTTGGAAACATAAACTGGACCTAAACTACTAACTGCCTTACCCAGACCAGCTGTCAGGTAGGTGCTCCTGCACCATACTCCCCAACAGAAAAGAACTCATGTCCCATGAGTTTAGCATGTGGAAGTCCTCCACCGTTACACTTTGCTTTGTCAGTCGTCTGACCTGCTCCAGCTTTATCTGCTGCTGTCTCTTGGCTGTTCCAAGACTTCTGAACTGTAACTTGCTTTCTGGCAAGTAAATCATCATGCCTGTTGATGTAGGCCTTCTTCTCACATACCCTGTGTTTGTCAGGTTGCCTAACCAGAACCTCTGGCTGAACTACCTCTTGAACTTCTGAAGTGTTCAAGTCTATCTTCCTTTCAACTCTTATAGGACAAACAATAGTCCCAACTATGACAACATCCTTGTCATTCTTCTGAACTGGTGGCTGTTTGCACCCCTGTTTCTGAACCTGCTGCTGACCTCTGTCAGTCACAACTGAAACTGTCTTCAGCTTGTTGTCTGTAACAACTCCTTTCCCTGCAGTGTCCTGAACTGCCTTCATGCCTGCTCCTCTAGGCATCTACACATACTCCTTCTTTCCCATTAAAATGATTTGAGCTGCCTTCTGTACTGCAGCTTTTGCCTGCAATGGCATCAACTTGATAATCTCCCCATCCTTCTTGATGGTGTAGGTATTAGCATACCCATCATACAGTACCCTTCTGTCAAATTGCCATGGTCTACCTAGCAGTAGGTGACAACATTCCATAGGCAATATATCACACAAAATTCTATCATGATATGGTCCAATCTGGAAATCCACATATGCCTGTTCAGAGACAAAAAGTGATTGCCTATCACTCACCCAAGATGCCTTGTAAGGGTGTGGATGTGGAATCCTTTCCAACTTCAGTTTGTCCACCATTTCCTGAGATACCATGTTGTCTGTTGAACCAGTATCAATGACAACTTTACATACCTTACCTTTGCTCTTACATGTGGTCTTGAAAAGAGCTCTTCTTTGCATCATATCCTTTGATGCCTGCAAACTTGTTTTCCTTAACAGCAGTGATTCTCCACTCTCTGGATATCCAAAATTCTCAGGACCTCTGTTTGAACTCTGTGCACTTTCTTCTTTCTCTTCTTGCACAAGTTGTACTCTCTTGTCACTTGTTCTATCATTTCTGGATGATGAACCTTTGTTTTCTGGACATTTGAAAGATGGATGACCAAACTCTCCACAGGTGTAACACTTTCCTGAAAATGTAGTAGAACCTCTACCACCTCCAAATCTTCCTCTATTACCTTTCCATCCACCTCTGAAATCAGACTGTCCCTGTCCTTTACCAGTGTCTTCTTGAACCTCATTGATTTGCTTTTGTGCAGGGGCTGCTCCTCTTCCCCTATTGTTTCCTCTTCCTCTCATGGACTTCTCATGTCCTCTATTCAGCTTTTCTTCAATCCTGATTGCCATTTGATAACAATCCTCCACATTCTTAGGGTTAGCTAAAACTAACTCATCCTGTATGTTAAACCTTAAACCAGCCAAGTACCTAGCCACCTTTTCTACCTCATTCTCATGATGACCAGATCTCATACTCAACAGATAAAATTCCTCAGTATATGTTTTCACATCCCTGTCTTTCTGCTTTAAAAATTGCAGCTTCTTAAACATCTGGATTTCATAATCCCTTGGCAAGAATTTACCCTTGATCCTTGCTACCATCTTATCCCAAGAAGTGATCTTAGACTTCCCTTGTTTCCTTCTCTCAGATTGTACATAATCCCACCATACCAAAGCATGACCTCCTAACTTGGTCTTTGCAATTTTGACTTTCTGATCCTCAGCAACATCTTCACATTCAAAGTGATTATCCAGTGCAGCAATCCAATCCAACAACTCATCTTCATTCAAGCTTCCAGTATATTTGGAAACATCAACCTTTACCTTAGGTTTTTCACTCTGCACTGCCTTTAACAGTTTTGCCAATCTCTGGTCTTCAGCATCCAGATCTTCAGCTACCTCTTCATACTCTTCAACAGTATCTGCCTCTTCTTCAGACTCACTGTCTTCCACTTCCCTCTTTTTGTTCTTTTCCAGGGCTGTCAGCCTGGCTTGAAGTGCTTCAGCAAGCTCCTTCATCTTCCTCATCTCTCTAGCATGTTTCTCCTTCATCTCCTGCAATTCCCTTGCAGTACCACTACCTTTAGGAGGCATTTTGTCAACCTCTCACAACGCACAACACACAATTCAACTCTATCTCTACCTCTGCCCTTTCGGTGACAGAATCAACACACAACAGCCCAGACCTTTTGCTGAGCTCTGATACCACTATGATGCAGAGGCATCCACACTATATCATTCACATATAGCATGAATGTCTGCAGACCAACCTCATCATCATCATCTTCGCCATCATCATCATATTCCCTACCAACATCATCATATTTCGGCTTTACTCTGTCAGCATCATGTTTCCGAAAACCAACAGCATCATCATATTGCGGACACTCGCAATCATCCTCCTGCCGACTACTATTCACCTCCTCCGCTTTCCTCCTAACATCATCATCATGATGTTCAGCGGGCGCACACATCCTCCGGTTGCACTGTTCATCAGGCTCCGAACTCTAACGTCTTCATCATGATATTCAATATCACCTTCGTCAGCAGGATATCCAAATATCCGGTTGTTCAAATATCCTGATGACGATCACCTTCAACAACTTGCCTTCGACGCTCCACTGCCCGATGATACAAGCAACAGCATCATGATATAAATTATCCGGTTCTCTTCGAAACCTCCTGATGATGATGTTAACACAACTTCCTGCTACGGACTTCCGCCGATACCTTAACACCTTACGACAGCAGGATGAACTCGCACAAGGGGATATCTCAATATCCTGATGACGATAACGTCATATCCTGATGACGATGACGTCACCCAATATCCTGATGACCTTCTCAATACTTAGTCAAAAATCCAAACTTTCTCTCCCGCATCTACTCGCGATATGCGGATGTTTGGCACTCCCAATATGATGATCCTGATGCCGATGCACTCCTCGGCTCCTCCTGCTGATGATCACCCCGACGAACTCGCACTTCATGCACTCGAAAACATCATGCTCTCCTTCACTTATCCGGATGATGATGCCTAACCCGACTGCAGGATATTTGCAGAAATATCCTGATGATGCTGTTTTCGCGAACTTCTTCACTTAGCGAAATCTCTCTTCGCCGATCCTCCAGGGACGACCGATCCAGTCTTAGGGTGATCTCTCTCAACTTGAACTTCTCAACTTGACCTAGCACATGAGGATGCTAGGGTCTTCAACATCTCTTGACCGCGATCCTGCACACCTGCATGCAAACAGAAAACAACCTACAATCTAACCTACTGTATATTGCCATTCCACCGATCAGATGAGTCAACCGGTGGAATGGATCAGTATATCCATGAAAACCTCTCAAACCAGCAATCGATCAAGCAATGGAATGCAACAGAGGATGAACACAAACAGGAATACTTTATTCGATTTCAAAAGATGCAACTACAATATGATGTTCCTCTCGCTCTGTCTCACTCTCGCAAAGTCTGATCGATGATTTACAATCAACCGATCCCATGCTTATAAAGATTTCCCTATGAGTACTACTGACCCGACTCCAAGCGGCTGGGAACTCTCCAGGCGGCTGGGAGATCCCACCGAACATACATCATGACAGCTGTTATAACTAACTATCTAAAAATAGCAAAAGCCTGGTCAGCATGATCTTATCATGATCAGCGTGACCTTATTACATGCATCTGGTCTTAACAGACCTTCTTGGAAACATAAACTGGACCTAAACTACTAACTGCCTTACCCAGACCAGCTGTCAGGTAGGTGCTCCTGCACCATACTCCCCAACAGAAAAGAACTCATGTCCCATGAGTTTAGCATGTGGAAGTCCTCCACCGTTACACTTTGCTTTGTCAGTCGTCTGACCTGCTCCAGCTTTATCTGCTGCTGTCTCTTGGCTGTTCCAAGACTTCTGAACTGTAACTTGCTTTCTGGCAAGTAAATCATCATGCCTGTTGATGTAGGCCTTCTTCTCACATACCCTGTGTTTGTCAGGTTGCCTAACCAGAACCTCTGGCTGAACTACCTCTTGAACTTCTGAAGTGTTCAAGTCTATCTTCCTTTCAACTCTTATAGGACAAACAATAGTCCCAACTATGACAACATCCTTGTCATTCTTCTGAACTGGTGGCTGTTTGCACCCCTGTTTCTGAACCTGCTGCTGACCTCTGTCAGTCACAACTGAAACTGTCTTCAGCTTGTTGTCTGTAACAACTCCTTTCCCTGCAGTGTCCTGAACTGCCTTCATGCCTGCTCCTCTAGGCATCTACACATACTCCTTCTTTCCCATTAAAATGATTTGAGCTGCCTTCTGTACTGCAGCTTTTGCCTGCAATGGCATCAACTTGATAATCTCCCCATCCTTCTTGATGGTGTAGGTATTAGCATACCCATCATACAGTACCCTTCTGTCAAATTGCCATGGTCTACCTAGCAGTAGGTGACAACATTCCATAGGCAATATATCACACAAAATTCTATCATGATATGGTCCAATCTGGAAATCCACATATGCCTGTTCAGAGACAAAAAGTGATTGCCTATCACTCACCCAAGATGCCTTGTAAGGGTGTGGATGTGGAATCCTTTCCAACTTCAGTTTGTCCACCATTTCCTGAGATACCATGTTGTCTGTTGAACCAGTATCAATGACAACTTTACATACCTTACCTTTGCTCTTACATGTGGTCTTGAAAAGAGCTCTTCTTTGCATCATATCCTTTGATGCCTGCAAACTTGTTTTCCTTAACAGCAGTGATTCTCCACTCTCTGGATATCCAAAATTCTCAGGACCTCTGTTTGAACTCTGTGCACTTTCTTCTTTCTCTTCTTGCACAAGTTGTACTCTCTTGTCACTTGTTCTATCATTTCTGGATGATGAACCTTTGTTTTCTGGACATTTGAAAGATGGATGACCAAACTCTCCACAGGTGTAACACTTTCCTGAAAATGTAGTAGAACCTCTACCACCTCCAAATCTTCCTCTATTACCTTTCCATCCACCTCTGAAATCAGACTGTCCCTGTCCTTTACCAGTGTCTTCTTGAACCTCATTGATTTGCTTTTGTGCAGGGGCTGCTCCTCTTCCCCTATTGTTTCCTCTTCCTCTCATGGACTTCTCATGTCCTCTATTCAGCTTTTCTTCAATCCTGATTGCCATTTGATAACAATCCTCCACATTCTTAGGGTTAGCTAAAACTAACTCATCCTGTATGTTAAACCTTAAACCAGCCAAGTACCTAGCCACCTTTTCTACCTCATTCTCATGATGACCAGATCTCATACTCAACAGATAAAATTCCTCAGTATATGTTTTCACATCCCTGTCTTTCTGCTTTAAAAATTGCAGCTTCTTAAACATCTGGATTTCATAATCCCTTGGCAAGAATTTACCCTTGATCCTTGCTACCATCTTATCCCAAGAAGTGATCTTAGACTTCCCTTGTTTCCTTCTCTCAGATTGTACATAATCCCACCATACCAAAGCATGACCTCCTAACTTGGTCTTTGCAATTTTGACTTTCTGATCCTCAGCAACATCTTCACATTCAAAGTGATTATCCAGTGCAGCAATCCAATCCAACAACTCATCTTCATTCAAGCTTCCAGTATATTTGGAAACATCAACCTTTACCTTAGGTTTTTCACTCTGCACTGCCTTTAACAGTTTTGCCAATCTCTGGTCTTCAGCATCCAGATCTTCAGCTACCTCTTCATACTCTTCAACAGTATCTGCCTCTTCTTCAGACTCACTGTCTTCCACTTCCCTCTTTTTGTTCTTTTCCAGGGCTGTCAGCCTGGCTTGAAGTGCTTCAGCAAGCTCCTTCATCTTCCTCATCTCTCTAGCATGTTTCTCCTTCATCTCCTGCAATTCCCTTGCAGTACCACTACCTTTAGGAGGCATTTTGTCAACCTCTCACAACGCACAACACACAATTCAACTCTATCTCTACCTCTGCCCTTTCGGTGACAGAATCAACACACAACAGCCCAGACCTTTTGCTGAGCTCTGATACCACTATGATGCAGAGGCATCCACACTATATCATTCACATATAGCATGAATGTCTGCAGACCAACCTCATCATCATCATCTTCGCCATCATCATCATATTCCCTACCAACATCATCATATTTCGGCTTTACTCTGTCAGCATCATGTTTCCGAAAACCAACAGCATCATCATATTGCGGACACTCGCAATCATCCTCCTGCCGACTACTATTCACCTCCTCCGCTTTCCTCCTAACATCATCATCATGATGTTCAGCGGGCGCACACATCCTCCGGTTGCACTGTTCATCAGGCTCCGAACTCTAACGTCTTCATCATGATATTCAATATCACCTTCGTCAGCAGGATATCCAAATATCCGGTTGTTCAAATATCCTGATGACGACCACCTTCAACAACTTGCCTTCGACGCTCCACTGCCCGATGATACAAGCAACAGCATCATGATATAAATTATCCGGTTCTCTTCGAAACCTCCTGATGATGATGTTAACACAACTTCCTGCTACGGACTTCCGCCGATACCTTAACACCTTACGACAGCAGGATGAACTCGCACAAGGGGATATCTCAATATCCTGATGACGATAACGTCATATCCTGATGACGATGACGTCACCCAATATCCTGATGACCTTCTCAATACTTAGTCAAAAATCCAAACTTTCTCTCCCGCATCTACTCGCGATATGCGGATGTTTGGCACTCCCAATATGATGATCCTGATGCCGATGCACTCCTCGGCTCCTCCTGCTGATGATCACCCCGACGAACTCGCACTTCATGCACTCGAAAACATCATGCTCTCCTTCACTTATCCGGATGATGATGCCTAACCCGACTGCAGGATATTTGCAGAAATATCCTGATGATGCTGTTTTCGCGAACTTCTTCACTTAGCGAAATCTCTCTTCGCCGATCCTCTAGGGACGACCGATCCAGTCTTAGGGTGATCTCTCTCAACTTGAACTTCTCAACTTGACCTAGCACATGAGGATGCTAGGGTCTTCAACATCTCTTGACTGCGATCCTGCACACCTGCATGCAAACAGAAAACAACCTACAATCTAACCTACTGTATATTGCCATTCCACCGATCAGATGAGTCAACCGGTGGAATGGATCAGTATATCCATGAAAACCTCTCAAACCAGCAATCGATCAAGCAATGTAATGCAACAGAGGATGAACACAAACAGGAATACTTTATTCGATTTCAAAAGATGCAACTACAATATGATGTTCCTCTCGCTCTGTCTCACTCTCGCAAAGTCTGATCGATGATTTACAATCAACCGATCCCATGCTTATAAAGATTTCCCTATGAGTACTACTGACCCGACTCCAAGCGGCTGGGAACTCTCCAGGCGGCTGGGAGATCCCACCGAACATACATCATGACAGCTGTTATAACTAACTATCTAAAAATAGCAAAAGCCTGGTCAGCATGATCTTATCATGATCAGCGTGACCTTATTACATGCATCTGGTCTTAACAGACCTTCTTGGAAACATAAACTGGACCTAAACTACTAACTGCCTTACCCAGACCAGCTGTCAGGTAGGTGCTCCTGCACCATACTCCCCAACAGAAAAGAACTCATGTCCCATGAGTTTAGCATGTGGAAGTCCTCCACCGTTACACTTTGCTTTGTCAGTCGTCTGACCTGCTCCAGCTTTATCTGCTGCTGTCTCTTGGCTGTTCCAAGACTTCTGAACTGTAACTTGCTTTCTGGCAAGTAAATCATCATGCCTGTTGATGTAGGCCTTCTTCTCACATACCCTGTGTTTGTCAGGTTGCCTAACCAGAACCTCTGGCTGAACTACCTCTTGAACTTCTGAAGTGTTCAAGTCTATCTTCCTTTCAACTCTTATAGGACAAACAATAGTCCCAACTATGACAACATCCTTGTCATTCTTCTGAACTGGTGGCTGTTTGCACCCCTGTTTCTGAACCTGCTGCTGACCTCTGTCAGTCACAACTGAAACTGTCTTCAGCTTGTTGTCTGTAACAACTCCTTTCCCTGCAGTGTCCTGAACTGCCTTCATGCCTGCTCCTCTAGGCATCTACACATACTCCTTCTTTCCCATTAAAATGATTTGAGCTGCCTTCTGTACTGCAGCTTTTGCCTGCAATGGCATCAACTTGATAATCTCCCCATCCTTCTTGATGGTGTAGGTATTAGCATACCCATCATACAGTACCCTTCTGTCAAATTGCCATGGTCTACCTAGCAGTAGGTGACAACATTCCATAGGCAATATATCACACAAAATTCTATCATGATATGGTCCAATCTGGAAATCCACATATGCCTGTTCAGAGACAAAAAGTGATTGCCTATCACTCACCCAAGATGCCTTGTAAGGGTGTGGATGTGGAATCCTTTCCAACTTCAGTTTGTCCACCATTTCCTGAGATACCATGTTGTCTGTTGAACCAATATCAATGACAACTTTACATACCTTACCTTTGCTCTTACATGTGGTCTTGAAAAGAGCTCTTCTTTGCATCATATCCTTTGATGCCTGCAAACTTGTTTTCCTTAACAGCAGTGATTCTCCACTCTCTGGATATCCAAAATTCTCAGGACCTCTGTTTGAACTCTGTGCACTTTCTTCTTTCTCTTCTTGCACAAGTTGTACTCTCTTGTCACTTGTTCTATCATTTCTGGATGATGAACCTTTGTTTTCTGGACATTTGAAAGATGGATGACCAAACTCTCCACAGGTGTAACACTTTCCTGAAAATGTAGTAGAACCTCTACCACCTCCAAATCTTCCTCTATTACCTTTCCATCCACCTCTGAAATCAGACTGTCCCTGTCCTTTACCAGTGTCTTCTTGAACCTCATTGATTTGCTTTTGTGCAGGGGCTGCTCCTCTTCCCCTATTGTTTCCTCTTCCTCTCATGGACTTCTCATGTCCTCTATTCAGCTTTTCTTCAATCCTGATTGCCATTTGATAACAATCCTCCACATTCTTAGGGTTAGCTAAAACTAACTCATCCTGTATGTTAAACCTTAAACCAGCCAAGTACCTAGCCACCTTTTCTACCTCATTCTCATGATGACCAGATCTCATACTCAACAGATAAAATTCCTCAGTATATGTTTTCACATCCCTGTCTTTCTGCTTTAAAAATTGCAGCTTCTTAAACATCTGGATTTCATAATCCCTTGGCAAGAATTTACCCTTGATCCTTGCTACCATCTTATCCCAAGAAGTGATCTTAGACTTCCCTTGTTTCCTTCTCTCAGATTGTACATAATCCCACCATACCAAAGCATGACCTCCTAACTTGGTCTTTGCAATTTTGACTTTCTGATCCTCAGCAACATCTTCACATTCAAAGTGATTATCCAGTGCAGCAATCCAATCCAACAACTCATCTTCATTCAAGCTTCCAGTATATTTGGAAACATCAACCTTTACCTTAGGTTTTTCACTCTGCACTGCCTTTAACAGTTTTGCCAATCTCTGGTCTTCAGCATCCAGATCTTCAGCTACCTCTTCATACTCTTCAACAGTATCTGCCTCTTCTTCAGACTCACTGTCTTCCACTTCCCTCTTTTTGTTCTTTTCCAGGGCTGTCAGCCTAGCTTGAAGTGCTTCAGCAAGCTCCTTCATCTTCCTCATCTCTCTAGCATGTTTCTCCTTCATCTCCTGCAATTCCCTTGCAGTACCACTACCTTTAGGAGGCATTTTGTCAACCTCTCACAACGCACAACACACAATTCAACTCTATCTCTACCTCTGCCCTTTCGGTGACAGAATCAACACACAACAGCCCAGACCTTTTGCTGAGCTCTGATACCACTATGATGCAGAGGCATCCACACTATATCATTCACATATAGCATGAATGTCTGCAGACCAACCTCATCATCATCATCTTCGCCATCATCATCATATTCCCTACCAACATCATCATATTTCGGCTTTACTCTGTCAGCATCATGTTTCCGAAAACCAACAGCATCATCATATTGCGGACACTCGCAATCATCCTCCTGCCGACTACTATTCACCTCCTCCGCTTTCCTCCTAACATCATCATCATGATGTTCAGCGGGCGCACACATCCTCCGGTTGCACTGTTCATCAGGCTCCGAACTCTAACGTCTTCATCATGATATTCAATATCACCTTCGTCAGCAGGATATCCAAATATCCGGTTGTTCAAATATCCTGATGACGATCACCTTCAACAACTTGCCTTCGACGCTCCACTGCCCGATGATACAAGCAACAGCATCATGATATAAATTATCCGGTTCTCTTCGAAACCTCCTGATGATGATGTTAACACAACTTCCTGCTACGGACTTCCGCCGATACCTTAACACCTTACGACAGCAGGATGAACTCGCACAAGGGGATATCTCAATATCCTGATGACGATAACGTCATATCCTGATGACGATGACGTCACCCAATATCCTGATGACCTTCTCAATACTTAGTCAAAAATCCAAACTTTCTCTCCCGCATCTACTCGCGATATGCGGATGTTTGGCACTCCCAATATGATGATCCTGATGCCGATGCACTCCTCGGCTCCTCCTGCTGATGATCACCCCGACGAACTCGCACTTCATGCACTCGAAAACATCATGCTCTCCTTCACTTATCCGGATGATGATGCCTAACCCGACTGTAGGATATTTGCAGAAATATCCTGATGATGCTGTTTTTGCGAACTTCTTCACTTAGCGAAATCTCTCTTCGCCGATCCTCCAGGGACGACCGATCCAGTCTTAGGGTGATCTCTCTCAACTTGAACTTCTCAACTTGACCTAGCACATGAGGATGCTAGGGTCTTCAACATCTCTTGACCGCGATCCTGCACACCTGCATGCAAACAGAAAACAACCTACAATCTAACCTACTGTATATTGCCATTCCACCGATCAGATGAGTCAACCGGTGGAATGGATCAGTATATCCATGAAAACCTCTCAAACCAGCAATCGATCAAGCAATGGAATGCAACAGAGGATGAACACAAACAGGAATACTTTATTCGATTTCAAAAGATGCAACTACAATATGATGTTCCTCTCGCTCTGTCTCACTCTCGCAAAGTCTGATCGATGATTTACAATCAACCGATCCCATGCTTATAAAGATTTCCCTATGAGTACTACTGACCCGACTCCAAGCGGCTGGGAACTCTCCAGGCGGCTGGGAGATCCCACCGAACATACATCATGACAGCTGTTATAACTAACTATCTAAAAATAGCAAAATCCTGGTCAGCATGATCTTATCATGATCAGCGTGACCTTATTACATGCATCTGGTCTTAACAGACCTTCTTGGAAACATAAACTGGACCTAAACTACTAACTGCCTTACCCAGACCAGCTGTCAGGTAGGTGCTCCTGCACCACTGACCATATGATATGCTGACTGAATGATATGCCCCTTCTAGCCAAATCATTGTAGAACACCTAAAAGCAACCTTGCACAAACTCCGTAGAATGCATGCGATCATCACTAATATAGAAATTATACTCCCTTATGATCTTTCTGTCATCCTTTGTACTATCATTCACATGAATAAATGCGATGTGCACAAATATAGAAACCTATGTGGAGTTGTAATATTGTGATTGCACCTCACGCTGTGGCTGTAGACTGTAGTTCTCTGCAAAGTTGACAACTGAAACAATGCTACCAACTGGAAATGTGTCCTTACATAACTTGAATTGCAAGTCCAACCATCGAGATCTATGGGCATGTCTTGTATACTCATACACTATGCTGTCACGAAATATAGGCATAAACTGATACACTGGAATCTTTTCAATAACTAATTCACACCTCTTTGCTTCTTTACCATCTTTTGTATTGTATGCCACTATTTTATACTTGCCAAGCTCTACTAATTCGTTTCCAACCGCATGTGTTATTTCCATATGTTCACATATTGGCAAATGTTGCAAGCCACCGTAACGATGACATGTGCCATCCAAGCATAATTTCTTGTAGAATATATGACCTTCCTCTCTTTCACATAAAATTCTTGATATGAAGTCTCTTGAAGATGTTGGTGGGGCACATATGGCACAACCCTACAAATCATTGTTAGTATGCATATCTAAATATATAGACCTATAAGCATCAAAATGGTTAGAAAATTCAATATGTAATCTACAACAACAAGTAGTGCGTGTGTGATTTATCTTAACATAGAAAGGTTTTAGCAATTCAAAATATCTTTGAGAAATTTTAATTTGAGGATACTTCTCTAGAAATTTACCATAAAACTATGTTTGAGTCTCATCCAAAAAATGCTTTGGATGTGGCTCGCGATTCTGACTACTGATTCTCCTTCTTACCACATCCCTTTGATTCAGAGATACCCTTGTGTAATTCTTCCAAAAGTCTTCAATTAGTGATCTCAATGCTTCAACAATTGGTTTATCTTTTCGTGGTAGTCTCCCCGAGAACGCCCATAATTCATTGGCATTAGTGTCCTCAATTCTTTAGCGTCTTCCAACGGCTCTTGATAAAGTTTTCCTATTAATTCTCAATTCTTGACTTGTCTTTCTAATGAGACGAGCTTTCCTCATTTGACTACTTACTATAGTCGATGTAATCACACACCGTGTTGCATTACTATCTTTTGTGTGTGTGGTGTTACCCACACTCTCATACGCACTCATTAGATTCTTGACAATAGATTTTTCACTTGAAGCCTCTGATGTTCTCAACCCAAGAATCTTCATGATAGACCTATACTTTATACTTCCCATCATTTCAACGAATAGTTGACATCTTGCAGTCTCATTTAACTTTTCAAAGAACAATCTCCAAATCTTATTAGCATATCTTCTACAAGTGCGTTTTGGAATCTTACCTTCCATTGGCTGCAAAATATTCTCATCAATATCAATCAAATACTTTGGCTTTCTATGCAAAATTCTAGGTGGTGTCAAGTTAGGTAAATTCATCTCAACATTAGGAATTTCATCAATATTTAAATGAGATGGGTTAGATGGCATACCTTCGATCGAAGATGGAATAGATGACATACCTTGAGGTTGAGGTGGGAACGATGGCGTACCTCCTTCATCACATGTGAGTGATGATGTACTCTCAACTTGAGATGTGGGATATGGTGTCCCTACATGTTGACTTGTGGTAAAGGACGTGTCTCCAACTATGGTATTCAAATCTCTCGTACCACGAAGTTTTTGCATTCGTTCTCTTTGTGCTGCCAATACCATATCTCTTTGTGATGGTTGTGGTTCCTCTTCAATTAGTATGTCTTCATTTATCGTGTCCAATTTCCTCTTCTCACAAAGTTCCCTCATAGCCACTGCTTTCTTTGCATTCTTAGCTTCTATCTCTTCCTGTGTTGGTTTAATTCTTCATCGTTTCCTCGGCATGACGGAGAATTTGTCTGCAGCATGATAAAGAGACTAATATTAGTTCCTAAGAAATGAATACAAGATAATAGTGGGATTGTATTTTTTTATGTTGTAAGGATTTATTCTTGTATAGTTTGATATCATGGTATGTTAAGGTTTGTTTATTACACATAATTATTAAAGAGCCCAAGTGTAGAAAATATACATGGCATCATGTGAGATTGTAGGCTGCTTTCTTGATTGGGAATGTGTCTATTTTAAACATGTATGATAAAGCATGATAAAGTAATTCAATCTGAAATAAGGAAAATGTAAAGAACATGCATGTAAAGACTTGACATACCTAAAAAATGAAGATTTGAATGGAGAGAGTACCCAATTATGTAGTGTTTTTATCTTCTTGCATCAAACTCCTCAACAATTTGAGTTTTTCACCACTTGCTTCCTTTTCAATGTTAAATTGAATAACACTCAAATATCATTACTAACAACAATACTATTAACCAATCTATAATGTTAAATTCCTAAAATTGAATCACAATTAACATTGCAACACTACAAAAATTGAAACTTGAATAGATATATATCAAACTTGGTGTGAAAACTATGTTATTTCCTCCTTCTCAAGTTGGCAAAGCAGAAAAGGTGGTGGAAAGATCATGCAAAGGTGGTACAATGTGTCAAATGTGCATGTGAACTTCCCAACAGCATGAAAGCACTTCTTTTTTGTCAGAGCACACGCAGAATCAGTAAGAAAATAGAGCATGTGGGCCTAGATCACGGGGGTAACCACTTTTTTACCGTTTCAATAGAAAGACAAAATGCGAGTGTGTTATAACGTGCTTGAGCTATAACGCGCTCGCATTTTGTCCTGCTATAGATTCATCACATCCTTTGCATTGATCACATCTCTTTCCTGCAAGGGCTTGCCAAATGCTCTGCCATATGATAGGCATAACAATGAAGGGGCAAGCCCTCATAATCAAGTTCTTCATAGAAAATGCCCTCAACCCTCAACGTTAAACCCTAATCCCTCAACCCTTAACTCTGATCCCTCGACCCTCAACCCTCAACATCAAATCCTAATCCCTCAACCCTTCATCTAATCCCTCAACCCTCAACCCTATCCCTAAACCCTCAACCCTCAACGTCAAATCCTAATCCCTCAACCCTAATCTGTCATCCCTCAACTCTAATCCCTCATCCCTAAACCCTAAATGATATCCCTAATCCTACACCCTCAACAGACTCGATACTATACCTTAAACTCTAACCCCTTATCCCTAAACCCTCCAACCCTATCCCTAATCCTTACACTCTCCACACTCTACTTTAACCCTAATCCCTTCAACCTCAACCCTATCCCTAAACCCTTGACCCTTGAACCTCAACCCTCAACCCTTGACGTCAAACCCTAATCCCTCAACCCTTAACTCTAATCCCTCATCTCTCAACCCTAACCCTAAACTCTAAACCCTAAACCCTCAACCCTCAACATCAAATCCTAATCCCTCAACCCTTCACTGTAATCCCTCAACCCTAAACCCTATCCCTAAACCCTCAACACTATACCTTAAACCCTAATCCCTCAGCCCTCAACCCTAAACCTTATCCCTCAACCCTAATCCCTCAACCCTCAACCCTAATCCGTCATCCCTCAACTCTAATCCCTCATCCCTAAACCCTAAATGCTATCCCTATTCCTACACCCTCAACAGACTCGATACTATACCTTAAACTCTAATCCCTTATCCCTAAACCCTCCAACCCTATCCCTAATCCTTATACCCTCCACACTCTACTTTAACCCTAATTCCTCAACCCTCAACCCTATCCCTAAACCCTTGACTCTCGAACCTCAACCCTCAACCCTCAACGTCAAACCCTAATCCCTCAACCCTTAACTCTGATCCATCAACCCTCAACACTATACCTTAAACCCTAATCCCTATCCCTCAACCCTTAACCCTTAAAATTTAAACCCTATCCCTACACCCTCAACACTTGACACTATATCTTAAGCCTTATACCCTCATCCCTAAAGCCTCAACCCTCAATCCTATACCTTAAACCCTAATCGTTCAACCCTCAACCCTAAACCTTATCCTTAAACCCTAATCCCTCAACCCTCAACCCTAATCCATCATCCCTCAACTCTAATCCCTCATCCCTAAACCCTAAATGCTATCCCTATTCCTAAACCCTCAACAGACATGATACTATACCTTAAACTTTAATCCCTTATCCCTAAACCCTCCAACCCTATCCCTAATCCTTATACCCTCCACACTCTACTTTAACCCTAATTCCTCGACCCTCAACCCTATCCCTAAACCCTCAACCCTCAACGTCAAATTCTAATCCCTCAACCCTTCACTCTAATCCCTCAACCCTAAACCCTATCCCTAAACCCTCACACTATACCTTAAACCCTAATCCCTCAACCCTAACCCTAAACCTTGTCCCTAAACCTTAATCCCTCAACCCTCAACCCTAATCTATCATCCGTCATCCCTCAACTCTAATCCCTCATCCCTAAACCCTAAACACTATCCCTATTCCTAGACCCTCAACAGGTTTGATACTATACCTTAAACCCTAATCCCTCTACCCTCGACACTCTTATTTAACCCTAATCCCTTGACCATTAACCCTATCCCTCAACCTCAACCCTCAACTCTCAACATTAAACCCTAATTCATCAACCCTAAACCCTAATCCCTCAAACCTAAACCCTATCCCTAAACCATCAACCCTCAACACTATACCTTAAAACCTAATCCCTATCCCTCAACCCTTAACCCTTAAAACTTAAACCCTATCCCTACACCCTCAACACTTGACACTATATCTTAAGCCGTAAACCCTCATCCCTAAAGCCTCAACCCTCAATCCTTAAACCTTCAACCCTAAACCCTATCCCTAATCCCTCTACCCTCGACACTCTAACCCTAACCTTGACATTAAATGCTAATCTGTCAACCCTAAACCCTAATCCTAAACCCTCAACCCTCAACACTATACCTTAAACCCTAATCCCTCAACCCTCAACCCTAAACCTTATCCCTAAACCCTAATCCCTCAACCCTCAACCCTAATCCCTCATCCCTCAACTCTAATCCCTCATCCCTAAACCCTAAATGCTATCCCTATTCCTAAACCCTCAACAGACTTGATACTATACCTTAAACTCTAATCCCTTATCCCTAAACCCTCTAACCCTATCCCTAATCCTTACACCCTCCACACTCTACTTTAACCCTAATCCCTTCAACCTCAACCCTATCCCTAAACCCTTGACCCTCGAACCTCAACCCTCAACCCTCGATGTCAAACCCTAATCCCTCAACCCTTAACTCTGATCCCTCATCTCTCAACCCTAACCCTAAACCCTAAACCCTCAACCCTCAACGTCAAATCCTAATCCCTCAACCCTTCACTCTAATCCCTCAACCCTAAACCCTATCCCTAAACCCTCAACACTATACCTTAAACCCTAATCCCTCAGCCCTCAACCCTAAACCTTATCCCTAAACCCTAATCCCTCAACCCTCAACCCTAATCTGTCATCCCTCAACTCTAATCCCTCATCCCTAAACCCTAAATGCTATCCCTATTCCTACACCCTCAACAGAATCGATACTATACCTTAAACCCTAATCCCTTATCCCTAAACTCTCCAACCCTATCCCTAATCCTTATACCCTCCACACTCTACTTTAACCCTAATTCCTTGACCCTCAACCCTATCCCTAAACCCTTGACCCTCGAACCTCAACCTTCAACCCTCAACGTCAAACCCTAATCCCTCAACCCTTAACTCTGATCCCTTGACCCTCAACACTATACCTTAAACCCTAATCCCTATCCCTCAACCCTTAACCCTTAAAACTTAAACCCTATCCCTACACCCTCAACACTTGACACTATATCTTAAGCCTTAAACCCTCATCCCTAAAGCCTCAACCCTCAATCCTTAAACCTTCAACCCTAAACCCTATCCCTAATCCCTCTACCCTTGACACTCTAACCCTAACCTTGACATTAAATGCTAATCTGTCAACCCTAAACCCTAATCCTAAACCCTCAACCCTCAACACTATACCTTAAACCCTAATCCCTCAACCCTCAACCCTAAACCTTATCCCTAAACCCTAATCCCTCAACCCTCAACCCTAATCCATCATCCCTCAACTCTAATCCCTCATCCCTAAACCCTAAATGCTATCCCTATTCCTAAACCCTCAACAGACTCGATACTATACCTTAAACCCTAATCTCTTATCCCTAAACCCTCCAACCCTATCCCTAATCCTTACACCCTCCACACTCTACTTTAACCCTAATCCCTCGACCCTAAACCCTTGACCCTTGAACCTCAACCCTCAACCCTCAATGTTAAACCCTAATCCCTCAACCCTTAACTCTGATCCCTTGACCCTCAACCCTATCCCTAAACCCTAAACCCTAAACCCTCAACCCTAATCTGTCATCCCTCAACTCTAATCCCTCATCCCTAAACCCTAAACGCTATCCCTATTCCTAGACCCTCAACGGGCTCGATACTATAACTTAAACGCTAATCTCTTATCCCTAAACCCTCCAACTCTATCCCTTATCCCTTAACCCTCATGATTAATAGCCTTGAATGTAAAAAAATTTAAAGGGAACATAACGCGAGCGCATTATAATGCGCTCGTGTTATGTCAAACATGACAAACAACAGACTTGCGGGAAAAGAAAAATGCAAAGCAAAACATAACGCGAGCGCGTTATAATGCGCTCGAGTTATGTCTTGCTTTGGGAATCCCAAGCCTTGGGCTTGGGATTTGCTTTGGATTTCCAACCCAAAGGCTTGGAGTGCCTTATGAACAGTCACAGATGTGTTTTTCTATATTCTTCAAAATTTCACATAATTTGGTTCGTGCTAACCCTCAGATTTGCACGTGTTTCAAGGTCAAACAAATCAAACACATGGGTAATTTTAGGCTTTCTCTTAGCTATTTGACGATGTGCTTTTTTCCACATTTTAACAATGTTAAGCCTTTCATCTTTAATTTCTTTTGTTTGTGTGTCCGTTTTTAGGCAAAAACCACTGTTTGGTCTTTTTTTCATTGTAAAATAACTATTCATTCAAATTTCAAAAAAATTACATATTTAGAAACTAGACTTCATTCTACAAATATTAAAAAAATAAAAAAATGATTTTCAATTAGTTTTCAAAATTTATAGGGGTAGCACGGCCAAAATTCTATTTTTTAGGATGTGTCCACTTTGAAAATTAGTAAAAAATCAAATATTCATCAAAAAATTATCAGAAAAATCAGGCATAAACTACATGCTATTAGCTAATTTCTCACTGAAGCGATTTTAAAAATACCAAAAAAAATTTGACCTTTTGAGGGAGCCACAAAACATGCTATGTTATGTTTTTTTGACAAAAACAACACCAATTTATGTGGCTCCCTCTTTTGAACCCCTTAATCTATGCCATTTTCAAAACAAAATAGTAGTTTAGAAAGTAGACTTGGAGCACTACGAACATTGTTTTGGTTGCATCTCTAAATTTTGAGTGTAACTATGCTCAATTTCTCATCCAAGGTCAGTATTTCCTAATTTCAGAAAAAAATTGACCACTTAAGACCCCTTTTTGGCCCCCCATCTTCCTGCACTTACCCTAGGCATTCATTTGAAAACTAGATTCCAACTAAATGATCATTGTGAACTTTTGACATTCTCAAGGTGATTCAAGGCTTTCTATTGTGTTGCAAGAGAAGACTTGTATGTTTTATGTGTTGATATTTGAAGATTTGAGCATCAATCTCCTCATGGCATGAAGAGCATCTTCCTCCATGAGAGCTTCACTACAAGGTGACATATCATTGTGTTTTTATCATTGATTCCTTTGGTTTTTGCCTCTGCCTCACAAGGGTATGCACTCTTTGTTTGACAATAGTGTTCGGAGACTTAAGTGTCATCTGGGGCTTGACTGAGGCAAGCCTCTAAACACCACAACCCCCAAACCAAGTCTTGCGATTGCAGGTTACAGGTGTCGCATCTGGAAAAGGTGGAGTTGCAGGAAGGCTTGGAAGGCATCAAGGATTCAAGATCTAAAGAAAAGTTAGACACAGGAGCACTTCTAGGACTTGGGCACTCACTCCAGTGTCCTCCATAGACAGATCTCAGGAAATAGAAGTTATAGGGATGATCAGTGTCAGAAGGAGGTCCAGATTCCCCGAAAAGGCACATACCTTGGACTTGGGTGCCTGCTCTAGTGTCCTCGACTGTTCCGCTTCGGAACCCTGAAAACAGGTATTATGTGATTTGCTATTTTACTCCCGTCTACAATAGCTTTTTCTATTATTCATCAATTTGTTGCCATATTTGCATAATTAGGGTTTTACTGGTCAATTGGGCATAGGAGAAGGAAAAATTGATAATTAATTCCCTAATCGAAGTTCCCCTACATCTAAAAGTGACTCTAGGGTATGATAGTGCTTTCCATTCGGCCCTAGATCCTTCAATGTATAGTGGAGAGGTGGATTTAAACACCTAAACATTAAAACATTGACAAATCCAATTTTCCACTAAACATTTTGGTGAACCCGTGTCTTTAAACTTAAATTGCAACTTGTTGACTATTTGTCTACAGATTTGGTGTGATTTCATTTATTCATTTGGTCATTTAATTTATTGCATTGAGAAAAAAAAAATTTTAAAATGAAAATTTGGAAAAATACAAAAAAAATGCATTGTTGGGCTTACTAAATTATGTCAGTTCTTCCTAAATATTGCTAATTCATGATTTTTGCATCAGATCTGATATAAACTACAGAAAAATAAAAAAATTTTAAAATCTTGCTTTACATTTTCATCATTTAATTGCTAGGGTTTTGTGGAAATTTTGACAATTTTTAGATAACCTAGTAATTCTAAAATCTAGGGTTCGTAGGCAAAATCTTTTATCAGATTTTTCTACTAATTTTAGAGGCTCATTAAAATTTTAATTTGTCTATAGTCTTGCATTTTAGTGTGAATTTGCATTTAAATTTAAATTATTTGCATTTTTGCATTGAAAATTTCAACAAAAACTAGCAATTTTGGTGCAATTTCATTAAATTTACTTGGGGATTTTGCATGATTAAGCTTGAAAATCATTTTTAGATCTGAGAGTATTTAATTTCCATCATAATTTAGACATTAAATCATTCACACAGCATTTATTCCAAAACTTCAAACCTAGGGCTTCAAAAACGATAATTTTCACTAAAATTGGCCTTATCGACTCTCCAAACTTGCACCAAAAGAGTGTTGAGAAAGATATTTTTGCATTAATTTTTTGTTATCAGGGTAATCATTTTCTTCCCCTCATAAAAATCTTCACAACACCCTTTTAACAGGCTCTTGTTGTGAAAAATTGGTGAAAAACTACACATTTTGGCTATTTTGGCCCTAGGGTTTGACCTAGTTTGCACTCCAAGCATGTTGTGATCAATATTATCAATTAAGGTGACTGATATTATTGATATTATTCACTTTCCATCCTAAAATTTCTTACAACACCTCTTTTGCTAGGACTTGGACTAGAAAAACTGTGAAAATAGCATATTTTTGCTATATTTCTAGTAGGGTTTGACCTTAAATTGCACTAAAATCATGCTGTGTTGGGTATTTTGGCACCAAGTGGCTGTTGTTACTAATATTTTTTTCTTTCCATCATCATTTTCCTCACAACACCCTTTGTTATTCTATCTTACATTAAATTTTGGTGAAAAAAGTGCCTATCTCGACATATTTTCGTTATATTTTGACTTGGCATTATCGTGAATTTGCATCAAGAGTGTGTTGAGAGTGAGCATATTGCTGCATGAGTTTATAAATTTCTGTCCTAGGAGAAATATTCCTTTAAGAAGAAGCATAAGACACATGGGATCTAGTGCTCTTGAAGAAATTGGTACTTTGAACATCTTCTTTACAAAAGGAGAAACCCAAACATTACAAGACATTCCACCCATTACAAGTACAATGGAAGAACAAAACTTTCATGATGTTGATGATACTATTGAGGCAATAGGATATGTATCTGATGACCAAATAAAAAAATTGGATAAAGACTTAGTAGAATTTCAATCATTTATGGAAAATGAGAGAATCGCTAAAGAAGCCGTTCCTACAATTCATAACATAAGAGAATTGATAAAAGAAGGAAAGGATGGTGTTAATGCACTTCTTGGTCTAGCACATATTGTACAAACCAATATCATGTCGATAGCTGAATGTGCGCAAATGATAAATAACACTTTATCACCATCTCATACTCAAGTTTCGACACCTATACCAACTACAGGAACGTCTACCTTCACATCAACGATCTTAACAACTAATGCGAACACTTGTAGTAATGCTACCACTCGTATTAGAGTATCTAATGGCACTAATTATAAAGTTGTGGGATTTAATTATCAGAATTTGATTCCTAAAGGGACACCTTCTATGAATAACAATTCTCAACCTCCTACCTATTCCACTCATTTCCAGATACCTAACTCCACATATCAATATGGCCAACTACCGTTAACATATTCTCAACCTCCACATATTGTGTCTCAAGCTCATTCACCTCTTCACTTTGCTTCCAATTCCTCACAACAAACTGTATCTTAAAACGATGCCATCCTAAACTAACTTTTACAGGGCATGACTGCTTTGCAACAAAAGGTAACAAACTTGACAAATTCTTCGCAACCTAGTCTACCAACATATCATGCCCGTAATCTGTTATCATATGCAATCTTGAGAACCCCTATGCCTGAGAGGTTTGAGACTCCTCACTTTGAAAAATATGGTGGAAAAGGAGATCCTAATATCCATGCGACAGCATTCACAGCTATGTGTAGTGATTTCTATTTTGAAGAGGATTTGTTAGCAAAACTTTTCCCGCGATCTCTCAAAGATACTACTTTAGAATGGTTTTTCTCCTTGCCTCCAAATTAAATTCACTCCTTTTCACAGTTGATTGATCAATTTTTACAATATTTTCAAGCAAATATCAGACCCCAAGTCACTCTTATTGACTTGGTTCAATGCAAACAAGGTCCAAAAGAAAAATTGACTAAATTCATTAATTAGTATCAAGGCCTTTATGCTCAGATTCAATATCAAATGAAAGATGAGGATGTTCAGAAGATATTCATTACAAATCTACAACCTAATATTTGCGATAAGATTCTCTTGATGAAGTACAACTCCTTTCAACATTTATGCACCGCCCTTCATGATTATCAACTTTTGTCTAGTCAGTATGAAAACCAAAACTCATTGGCTCAAGTTGGACAATCCATGGGTGGATCATCACAAAACAACTTTAAAAGGAACAATAACAGGGGTTTCATCAAGATCAATGGACCAAATACAAATGTGTCTTCTATAAACAATCCAAAGAAATAATCATATCAACCAAGGAAGTTTACTCCGATATCTGAGTCCTATCATTCTATCATGAATCAAGCTATGAGTAATAACATTCTGAAGCTTCCCCCGATCAAGTTGTTGGCAAGAGACACATTGGAGCTTCATGATTGTTGTCATTGATGGCAACAAAGTTCTTCCCACACATCCGCAGGACATGGTGGGTCTATACCGGAAGTCAGATTGAAGAGTGGTGTGGTCTGGTAAGCAAGAACAGAGTATGTGGAAAGGTTTGACAGTCAGGTCTGGATCTCTCAGAGGAAGTATTTCAGTGAAGTACAGATTCGGTAAAGTCAAGAGGAGTACCTTGACTAATAGATTCTAGGAATTGAGCCTCCGGTGATAAAAGAATAAAGAGATATAAGCATTCAAGTATTGGGGTCCGGTTTGGTAGAACAGACAAAGGAAGAACTGATAGGCAGAGCATCAGAAGTTATTCCGGATGAGATGTTAATGGTGATAAAGGTTCCTAAGGTATCATTCATGATTGGCTGACATGATTGAAGACTTCTACAAGCATATCCTTGATCTGCATTACTTGGTATGCAAGGATTCAGCCGACATACCAGAGTTTGAGATAATATTGACTATTCCGGGTGCCGACTAGAAAAGTGTTGAAATCACTTGTGCGGATATATATACAAGATGGATTTAGATGTGAAGTGAGAGTTGTGTGTGTGAAGTTACGAATAAAAGTAGAAGAATAAATAAAAGGCAGAAAAATAGGTTCAGAATGTAAGAGGACAGCAGCACTCAAGAAGAGTCAGAATGAAGTGTTACAGATCAGTCTATTGAGCTTAAACCAAAACTGAACTTCAGCATGTGTGGATGCTTTTCATCAGTTCAATTTTTCTTCTTGTAAACAATAAGTCTTTTGTAGGCAGTGAGCCTCTTGTGAGCAGTGTGCTCGGGCAGTGAGCCCTAATTGGCAAGTGCCATTTTGTATCTTCTATTCTTCTAATAGAGAATAATATATTGGGTTAATCACCTCGTGGTTTTTTCCCTTAACAGGGTTTCCATGTCAAAATCATTGTGTCATGTGTATTGGTGTTATGTACATTTCATAGTTATGCTTGCTTATAGAATCTAATGTTGCATTAACTGTTAAGAAAGCACAGAAAGGTGAATTATTAGGATAACTAATTCACCCCCCTCTCAGTTATCAACAATTGGTATCAGAGCCAAGTTCCTCCAAACAGAGCCTAACAGCTTGAGGAAGATCTAGGAATTCAAATGGATGCATATGGTATGAAGGAGCAACTTAAGTCTACCCTAGATGATCTTGAGCAGTCAAATTCTGAAATCAATGAATTGAAGGAAAGACTCAAACAGGCTGATGATTTCATAAATGAATTAAAAGAGAAATTGAGTCTCTCTATGAAAAAGAGAAAGGAGCTACTTCAGCAACTAGCAAGACAAGGTGAAGCCAATGATACAAATGGAGATCTAAAGGAGAAAACCAAGTTATGTGAAAAGTTATCAAAAGAAATCATTATGGTAAGACATGAAATGGAATTAGGAGTTATAAAGTTTACCCAAGAGATTGAAGAGAAAAGAAAAACTAAAGATGATCTAAGACAATCTCTCAAAGAAAAATCAGAAGACTACCACAAGATGGATAGAATAATCAGACATCTTGAATTTGATCTTGAAGATGCTAAAGATAATGAAGAAAAACTTGAGGATCAAATTGTCTCTCTCAAAAGGGATCTTCAAACAGCAAATGAATACAAAGAGAAATTCAAGATAAGCTCTGCTCAACTTGAAGTTCTCCTTGAAAGCCAAAAGAGGGTAGATGACAAGTGTGGCCTGGGGTATGAAAAAGGTGAAAGCTCCGGATCCAGTCAGAAGAATTTTAGATCAGAAAATCCAAGGAACAAGCCTAGAAGACCTCCTGTAAGGCAGCCTAATGCTCAAAGATATCCATCCTTCAATGGATACTACCACAACTACAATAACTTTGGTCATAAAGCTAATTAGTGCAGAAAGAGAATGAATCAGACTAATACATCCTTCTTCGGACAGTGTTTCAACTACAAAAGGTATGGTCACAAATCTCATGAATGCAGAAATATGCAAATGAACAATTCATTCAATGGTAGATGCTTTGCATGCAATAGAATGGGTCATATGGTGAATCAATGCAGATCAAGAGGACATCAATCAAATATGCAAAGAAATGTTGTTTGCCAAATTTGCAATAGATCTAGTCATATTGCAAAATTCTATAGAAGCAAGAATCAGGACAAAAGAGGTCCAGTACATCATAATCAGAATCAAGATAAGGGAAAACAAAAAGTGAATGCGGATGAAGTTCAAAGTGAGATGAACAAGATTTGGGTGAAGAAAAGTATAGAGAATGTAAGGGATGGATCCGCACCAAACTCTGGTGCTGATATTCCTTCCGAAAATTAAAAAGTGAGCTCTTGCTTAGGGGGAGACACAAAGAAAACCATTTTTCACCCAGCCAATCAATTGGTGCTGGACTGGCACAAGGAGAGTTCTGGATTAAAGGGTTCATAAGAAAAACATCCAAATAAACTATGGTTAAGATTTGGGAGATCCGCAAGATGTTCAGATCAAGATTGATCTAGTTCTTCAAGTCATCTGAATAAAATAGGAATGACTTAGGTCGAGCATTTATTTCAACTTGGTATTAGGGTTTGCGGAGTAATATAAGGGTTCTTCCTATCAAACACTTGGTCATTCTGCATTAGAGAAGAAGCAAAAGAAGAGCTCTGCATCAAATCTCCTGAAGCCCATCAAAGGTCTTCTACAGAAGTTGATTCATCCAGTGAATCAATCCGGATCTTTTCACGAACCCTAGATGCACAAAAGGTACTTTCCGTTATTGAATATTTCTCTGAAAGTCTTTTTGAAGATGGATACACCGAATGTTGTAAAGATCACTGAGAGGCCACGACCTAAGTTCAAGAAACATCCATATAAATCCCTAGAAGTTGATCCCCTAGGTGCCTTTTCAATTATTCCGCATGGAGTTCTGCATGTAGAAGATGTTAGGGCATATATTCATGTGAACATTGAAGAATTTGGGGTATCCAAGCTGGTTGATATCTATCATAAGTATTTGATAGATGACTCATTTGAACTCAAAACTCAGTATAGAGCTGTCCGGGATAAAAATTTTGCACAGTGCATTCATTTCCCCTATTTTTCAGAAGATGAATGGGTCTAGTATATCTTGAGAAGAATGCATGACAACTTCATGTGGTTAAACAGGCCATTTAAGATCACTAAGGATGCCACTAGGGCTATAACCGGGTTACACTCAACCGGTGAAATGCCTATGCTCAAATCTATCAAAAACCAAATTGTCAGTGAGCCTACCGGATCAAAGTTTGATAAAAGAGCTATGACTATTGAGGATATCACAGATCTGGATATCAAGTTTGCATCAATTATAATTGGATATAAGATATATCACTCCAGCAGGGAGAATTCAGTTTCTGGAACTGCTATATATATTGCTTATGAAATGTTGAGGAAGAATGTAGACTATGATCTTTGTGAACTCCTTCTGAACCAACTCTTGGAGAATCTACAGAAGATAAAGAAGGATAAGAAGAACTCCTTCAAATACGGCGGTTTGATACTCTGTCTTTTCTTCTATTACATGAATGAGCTTCCCAGATCCAGTGGCTAGGTATGGCAGAATGATAGACCAGTAGCCATTCAGATCAGAGATTATATACATGGGCTTGGTGATGCCAAGGCACATAATACAGCACTCTGGGGGCACTTTAATAAATTTTAGAACATGATGCAAGCAAGGGAGAGAATTCCCAAATCTCTAGATGAAAAGTATAAGGATACAGTTTGTTTCATAGTAGAAATTGATCAGTGCCTAATGGAGGCTATGGAACCAAGGATAGTCTGGATCATGCCAATGGGGTATGAAGTGGATGAGAAAATTATGGAGCTGCATATTCAACACATGCTAAGTCAGCCCAAAGATCCCAAGGTAGAAAGATTTGGAACCTTTGAGGAGTTGAGTGTAAAGATCCATGTGGAACTTAGACAACCGAAGATGAAGAGAAGAGTGAGAAAAGAAGTAGAAGATGTTGCCAAAAGATTTGGCATATCAAAAGAAGCACTTGATGCTAACAAGGAGAAGAGGGAAAGAGCAGAGAAAGAGGAGAAAGAAGCTGAAAAGGAAAGTGATCTGGACAAGATCCTCTAAGAGGTCTGCACCTACCATGGACGAAAGCTCAAAGACATCAAAACCGGAAGCAAAATCATCTGGTAAAGCAAAGAAAAGAACTAAGACAAAGGCCACAAGGTCTTATATCAGTCAGAAAGATGAAGAAGAGATAGAATCTGATGAAGAAATCAAGAAGATGAAGAAGAAGAAGAAAGTATCCAGTGCGGATAAGGTGGCAGAGGTAGAAGAATTTGTTGAAAAGCCCACTTTGTCCCCAGATGATGTAGTCAAAGCTGTTACTGTGGATGGAAACCTGCAACCGATAACAGAATTCTATGATGCATATAATGATGCAGATAGAAAAATCTTGGAGGAAGCCAAAGTTAAGTACTTGAACATATACAATAAAGCATTGATTGAAATAATTTCTCTAATTCCTAAAAGTTTGGAAAAGGAACTTGAAATGAGAAAAGAAAATGCTAAGGCAAAGGACTTAGAAATTAGAGAACAAATAGCTATTCAGCTCTACCCTTCAATTACTCCAAAACAAATGGATATGATCTTCAAAGATTGCAAGGATGAGTTTTGGAGTAAGACTAGAATGAATTAGCTCATGCTTGGAGAGACTGATAAAGTGGCAAAAGAAATAGAAGAAATCCTGCGGAAGGCATACTCAAGATTCAACATTCCTATTATAAAGGACTTGGGTATTGATCCCTCGGCTTCAAGTGTTGAAAAAGAATCTACTGAGGCAATGACAGAAGAAGCAATGGACTCCGGTGAAAGTAAAGACAAGGGCTTAAAATCCTCTACTCTGGAAGAGGTGGCTCATGAACAAACAAATATCTCTCCTTCGGTTTCCCCTACAGTCTCCGGATCTAAAGGAGAAGAAAGAATAGAGGAGAAAGAAGAAGCAGCGAAAGGTAGAGAAGAAAGTCAAGCTGAGAAGAACATAAGTGACTGTGCAGAAGAGAAGAAATCTCTGTCTCCGGCAAGAGACACTACAGAAACTGTCAAGGACTTCTTGACAAAAGAAATGTTGGAGATTGATGAACCAGAGTTACTTCAAGGTCCAGTTAACTTTGACTCTCTCTCCCTAGTTCAAACAATGAAGATAGCTTCATTTGCCAATGCAAAGGCAAAAGAAAAATTTTTGAAGTCTCACATGGAAGACTGTGAGCTAATAGAAGCTACATTCTGTGTTTTAGAAAAGATCATGCCATCTCTTCAGAAGGATCCCTCAGCCTCCTCATCAGGTAATCTTAAATCTCTTGTTAGTTCAGTTAGCACTCATTTTGAGTCCTTAGAGAAATCAGCTGAGGAAAAGGTTTGGAAAGAGTTTTTGGATAAAAGATTCTCTAAAGTACTAAGTTTAATATCAAATGATAGAAGAAATATGGATATAAGGATAAAGAGCTTAGAAAATGCTCTTAAAGATGGTGGGGAAATATATAAATTTTGTCTATCATGGTCCAAAGCAACAATGGAGATTGAGAAGAAAATGAAAGAAAAGGAGATCCAACTAACAAAACTTTCTCAAAATTTTGATCCATTTACCTCATCCATAGTAAATCAAGAATGTCAGACCATTGCAGTCTTGGATGAAATTAAGAAGCTAGAGAAAGAAAAGAAAAACAGAATTGGCAGGTTAAATGAGCTTAGAAGAATAATCATTCCTAAGTTGGAGGCCATACATGAGGCCCTAAGTGATGCTCAAACCACTGCCAAGACAAATGATCCGACAGATTTGAAGAAGGCTAAAGTTTTTGCATTCCTGTTGAGTGGTTACATATCAATTTTAGATAGGATGAAGCTGAGTTGGGCAACCGAAGTTGTACAATTGAAAAACACTTTTGCAGACATACTAAAGTATATGTAGAGTGCAACCGGATGATATACTTATGCGACTAAGTTCAATTTTTGAGAAATTTTTTTTTGTGTGTGGACCCCACCCTTTGCCATTGATGTCAAAGGGGGAGTGAGGAGCAGTGAAAAATGAGGAATCTAGCTAAGGGGGAGCTTCAGAAAATGTACATAGAGAAAGAGCATCAGCCAAGGGGGAGTATAGTATAACACTTAGTCATTTTTCACTAAGTGTTGCCATCAATGCCAAAGGGGGAGATTGTTGGCAAGAGACACATTGGAGCTTCATGATTGTTGTCATTGATGGCAACAAAGTTCTTCCCACACATCCGCAAGACATGGTGGGTCTATACCGGAAGTCAGATTAAAGAGTGGTGTGGTCCGGTAAGCAAGAACAAAGTATGTGGAAAGGTTCGACAGTCAGGTCCGGATCTCTCAGAGGAAGTATTTTAGTGAAGTATGGATTTGGTAAAGTCAAGAGGAGTACCTTGACTAATAGATTCTAGGAATTGAGCCTCTGGTGATAAAAGAATAAAGAGATATAAGCATTCAAGTATTGGGGTCTAGTTTGGTAGAAAAGACAGAGGAAGAATTGACAGGCAGAGCATCAGAAGTTACTCCGGATGAGATGTTGGTGGTGATAAAGGTTCCTAAGGTATCATTCATGATTGGCCGACATGATTGAAAACTTCTACAAGCATATCCTTGATCCGCATTACTTGGTATGCAAGGATTCAGCCGACAGACCAGAGTTTGAGATAATATTGACTATTCCGGGTGCCGACTAGAAAAGTGTTGAAATCACTTGTGCGGATATATATACAAGATGGATTTAGATGTGAAGTGGGAGTTGTGTGTGTGAAGTTATGAATAAAAGTAGAAGAATAAATAAAAGGCAGAAAAATAGGTTCAGAATGTAAGAGGACAGCAGCACTCAAGAAGAGTCAGAATGAAGTGTTACAGATCAGTCTATTGAGCTTAAACCAGAACTGAACTTCAGCATGTGTGGATGCTTTTCATCAGTTCAAGTTTTCTTCTTGTAAACAGTAAGTCTTTTGTAGGCAGTGAGCCTCTTGTGAGCAGTGTGCTCGAGCAGTGAGCCCTAATTGGAAAGTGCCATTTTGTATCTTCTATTCTTCTAACAGAGAATAATATCTTGGGTTAATCACCCCTTGGTTTTTTCCCTTAACAGGGTTTCCATGTCAAAATCATTGTGTCATGTGTATTGGTGTTATGTACATTTCATAGTTATGCTTGCTTATAGAATCTGATGTTGCATTAACTGTTAAGAAAGCACAAAAAGTTGAAATATTAGGATAACTGATTCACCCCCCCTCTCAGTTATCAACACAAGCCTATTGATCCTAATAAATAAGGACCTTACTTTGATGCTAATTCCTTTTTGTCATTATCATCGAACACAAGGACATGACACTGAACAATGTATGCGTTCTTAAACATGAGATACAATACCTTATTGATTCAAATGTCATCTAGGTATCGAGTGTGAATGATAATGGAAATAAGTCAGTTGCTCTGCCGAATCAAAATTTACAAATCTTCACTAATCCTTTTCCTAAGCATACCAAAGATAATATGGTAGAACAAGATCTAGTGGAAGTAGATGAGGATGATTACTTGGACTATGATAGTATCGTGGGAATGATTGAAGTGAATAAGAAACAAGTGGATAACCCACCTCGTTCACGAAGAAATGGAATTTACGTTGAGGTTCCTCCTTCGTTATCCTTATATGGATCAAGAGATAATCAAAATACCTTTCAAAAAAAGAACAACAACCAATACAGATGAACAAGATGGTACAGGATGAATCCTGCTACTGTTCTAGAAATATTCACCAACGAAAACTCGCTAAAAAATAGAAAAGAGCAAGATGACAAACAACAAATGGAAATAATAGTGGTTCTCCCCCTCACAAGAAACAAAAAGTGTCATTTAAACAAGGATTTAATGAACAAGCATCATATGATAACAAACAAGACTTTCATAAGAACCACTCAAATTTTGCATTAAACATGACTGAGTACCTCTCAAATCGGTTCAAGAGCTCCAACATATAATATGAAGACCCTACAGGTAAGTATCTCTAACCCTTTATCTCTTTTGTGATGTGCTTCCCCTATGATATGTTATGTGTTGTTTAGGCCTCAGGATACCAGGAGACTAACTCTATTGTGACATTCTTCTATTTGTATCATCATTCTTCTATATTGCCTCTCTCTCATTTAATTTCTGTGTTGTGTCTTACGAACATAGCATCATGGTTGGTGACTTAGGGGCACCCTCCTACATGACTGTCCCTAAGACACTTGTTTCTCCTCTCTTATTTATTGTTTCCCTTCCTCTAGTGTTTCCATCTAGCAGGCGGATGACGACAAACATTTATACTGATGCGGACCAAGTGTCCCTTTCGAGAGCAATAAAAAAATGGACTATAGTTCCTAATATGATGATGGGGTTGTATATTTTATCTGACGCTTGGCTAGTGGAAGCACTCGTGCTTTCCACGTAGTGAATTCTATGATGTTTCTATCGCATTTACAAACCTTAACAATACTGCTCCTCTATGCACCTTTATTTGCCTTTGAATCTAGCCTTGGTGGTACTCAATTCGGAGAGCTTCGTGATATAGCCCCTAGTTATCCTCAAACTCTGAATTCATTGTATAACCTTGGCTCTTTGTGTGGTTAATCATATACATTGATGTTGTTGTTTTTCATGATTTTGTAGACACTAACATGTTTCTTGTAGGGATGTGTTTTTGGGAACATTTAGCAATCGTAAAGTACATGTCACCTCCGGGAGGCATGGGCTTTGTGAAAGCTGATGTTCCCTGGTGTGTTTTCTTCCTACCTTAACGTGCTTGATATCAATAACTGATATCAACCACCTTAAGGTTGGGGCATATAAGGTAAGCTGTCTGTTATAGATGTTAGCAATGTGTTTGACCTTAGATGTAGTGACCTGCGCTCTTGAGTCATGCATCATGCATCTTAAGTTTGTTTTCAATCAATCAATCAATCATGTAAGACCTCTGTGGAGGTAGGATATCGAGCATATCCTTTTTCTTAAGCCTTCTGTGGAGGCAGGGATGATGTATTTCTTGGAGCAAATTGTACCATCCTGTCATTTTTAAAAGCCCTCTGCAGAGGCGAGGAGTGGTTCTATGACTAACTCAACCCTTAATCATGTCTTGATGATTTTTTTGGTGAAGCCCAATCATTGGTGTGTGCCTGTAATGTGCCTGCGATGGTGATGAGCCTAGAAATAGGGAACACACCATCGCTTGTCTGCCGTGTTTTCTCCGTGTCTTCAAGTGTGTGTGTTTTGGCGTGCTTGTTTTGTATGGCGTGTTTGTTGCCCCATATGTAGTGACCAGCACTTTTGGGGAGTGCTTCATGCATTATGGGAGGTTTTATGTGTCTTGCATGTGTGTTGCCCCATATACAGAGACCTGTGCCCTTAAGTGGTGAATCGTGTATTATGGGAGGTTTGTTTACTTTCCAATACTTGCATTTGCATTTCATATATATGAGAAAAAGAAAAGAAAAGATATCATTTTTGTCTTCCATGCATTAATGTGTATTCTATGCATTAACTGTCTGCTTTGTGCTCTGCATGACTGTAACTGTCTTCTCTATGTTTTGCGTGCCTATTACTATTTTCTATGTGATTGGCATGTCTTCTCTGTGTTTGGTGTGTTTTTTGTGTTTGTGACCTTACTTTAATGCATGTATGGGCCTTGTGTTCATCCATACATTCAAGTGGGGGCTAAATGTAACATCAAAAAATGTCCCCTTGGGGGCTTTTCCCTCATAAGGTTTAGCTCCTAGGTCTTTAGAGTGCATTTGGGATATTTTAGTTCATATTTTAGCATCCCTATGGAATGAGACCTAAGTCCCATGGCAAATAGGACCTAGGAGGACCCCTTGAGTTGTACCCTGCTTAAAATAGGGGGGAGGACTTAGGTGCCCATGCCCTAGTCCTGCCCTATTTTAGGGCAGTCCCAATTTCTAGGTGTCGGTTAGTGACCGTTATTAGGTCCCTTTGCCGACACGGTAAGTTTGAATTTCAAATATCTTGGTGGGAGTGCTTGTAGATGCATATATAAACATGTGTAGGCATTCATTTGAAAAGTAGATTTCAACTAGATGGTCATTGTGAACTTTAGGCATTCTCAAGGTGAGTCAAGGCTTTCTATTGTGTTGCAAGAGCAGACTTGTATGTTTTGTATGTTGATATTTATAGATTTGAGCATCAATCTCCTCGTGGCATGAAGAGCATCTTCCTCCATGAGAGCTTCACTACAAGGTGACATATCATTGTGTTTTTATCATTGATTCCTTTGGTTTTTGCCTCTGCCTCACAAGGGCACGCACTCTTTGTCTGACAACGGTGTTCAAAGACTTAAGTGTTCTCTGGGGCTTGACTAAGGCAAGCCTCTAAACACCACAACCCCCAAACCAAGTCTTGTGATTGCAAGTTACAGGTGTCACATCCAGAAAAGGTGGAGTTGTAGGAAGGCTTGGCAGGCATCAGGGATTCAGGATCTGAAGAAAAGTCAGACACAAGAGCACTTCCAGGACTTGGGTGCTCATTCCAGTGTCCTCCACAGATAGATCTTGAGAAACAGAAGTTACAAGGTTGATTAGTGTCGGAAGGAGGTCCAGATTCCCTGAAAAAGAAGGTACCTTGGACCTGGGTGCCCGCTCCAGTGTCCCCGACTGTTCCGCTTCAGAATCCTGAAAACAAGTATTCTGTGATTTGCTATTTTACTCCCATCTGCAAGAGCTTTTTCTGTTATTCATCAATTTGTTGCCATATTTGCATAATTAGGGTTTTAATGGTCAATTGGCCATAAGAGAAGGAAAATTTGATAATTAATTCCCTAATCCAAGTTTCCCTACATCTGAAAATGACTCTAGGGTATGATAGTGCTTGCCATTCGACCCTAGATCCTTCAATGTATAGTGGAGAGGCGAATTTAAAAACCTAAACATTAAAACATTGACAAATCCATTTTTCTACCAAACAACATCAAAATACTATGAAAGATGTATAAATGAAATCCCTGTGAATGTCACTTTATAATGTCAACTGAAGTGATGATGATAGCTACCATATGCATTAAATGCAATCCTTCTTTCATAGATCAACTCATTTTCATGGTTGCATTTCATTCCTTGAACTATAATCATGACTATGTCCTAAAACAGAAATGATGCATATGATTGCTTTTATTATTCCTTCAGCTTGTCATGTGAATGTGAACAATGATCCTTTCTTTTTTCTATTCATCCCTTCTGAGATTAAAGGGAAACAGCATGCTGGGCTCAACCCTTGTGGGAGCTCATTCGACGCCACATGTTGAATGTCTTCAATCATCTACATGACTTGTCCTATACCTACACATGAAACAAACAGATTAGAATAAAACAGTGATGCTTCATGTTTGCCTCTTTTCATTTCCTTCTGCATATGGATGATGTTCATTTGATTAATGCACTATAATCAAAGTATTATGCCTCTTCTAATAGATAAAGGACTTTCATAACTGGAGCTTCTAACGGGACCCTTCCCACATTTTTTAGGTACATGTTGAGATCAGGAGCAAGATAGGAGGCTACTCTGAAGATCGATAAAACAAGGCAATGATGGCTATGTCTCTCCTTTCTCGTTCATTAGATGCATAATATTTTATTTATATCTGCATGTGTTCATCTATAACCCACGGCTTGTGTGGGACATCTGATATGCCATCATTTCTTTCAAGCAATGCTTATTCCTTTATGTATTTCAACTTGTAAATGAATAACCATTGTGATTAATGAAATACTTATCTCACTTGACTTTTCTTTAATGCAATGATTGATCTAAAACTTTTCTCTCTTTCTTGAATAACTGAACTGCATTTAACATTGAAACATAATAACTATGCAACTTACTCATAATAGAAGTAAATCAAACCTTACTAAAAAAATGATAATGTTATATCTGCTCAACCAATTTTTGAGTTGTGGTCAAAAAATGGTAACAGTACCAATTACATTCTTGTCTGCTAGTCTGGGAACAAGATCCCAAGTCTGATTCTTCTCTATCTGCATCAATTCCTCTTCCATAGCCTTTATCCAATTCTCATCTTTGCAATCCTCATCCACAATTTTAGGTTCAATCTTATAAATCAGATAGAAATTTACTTGTTCTTCTATAGCTTTTCTTTGGGTTAAGATCCCTTTGCTCTTATTTCCTATAATTTGATTTTTAGAATGACTGATTCTTACATATCTTGGAGTTTTGGTAGCACTTACCGAAGCTTGTTCTTCCTCATTTGTGTTGTGTTCATGTTGCACCGCTTTTGAAACATCTGGATCATCTGACTCATATCCACTTGATTCTGAAGACCTTTTTGTACATTCATCAACTTTAACATTTGCACTTTCAATGATCTTATCCAGCCTTTTCTTATAGGACCAGTAGGCCTTACTCTTGGTGGAGTAACCAAGGAAGATTCCTTCATCACATCTAGCATCAAACTTGCCTAAATCTTCTTCTCTTTTGATATAACATCTACTACCAAAAACTTTGAAATATTTCACAGTAGGAACTCTACCATGCCACAATTCATAGGGAGTTTTTGAACTATTACCTTTTACTTGGACTCTATTTAGGATATATACTGCGGTGTGAATTACCTCCCTCCAATATGCTTCTGGAAGATGAGCTTCCTTCATCATGGTTCTAGCAACTTCTTGAATTGTTCTATTTTTTCTTTCAACGACTCCATTTTGTTGTGGAGTTTTGGGCGCAGATAGTTGTCTCTTTATTCCATGTTATTCACAAAAGAAATTGAATTCATTTGATGTGAACTCTCCTCCTCTATCAGACCTCAAGCATTTGATTTTTAAATCCATCTCATTTTCAACCATTTCCTTAAATGCCTTGAATTTATCTAGAGCTTCAGCTTTCTCTTTCAAAAATGTGACCCAAGTCATTTTAGAATAATCATTAATGAGTAGCATGAAAGACCTACTTCCTTGCAAACTTCTTACTCTGGTAGGTCCACAAATCTATATGCACTAGCTCAAGTAGTCCTCCAATTGATTGGTCCTTGCTTTTGAAACTTGTTCTTGTATGTTTCCCAAATCGGTACTCCTTACAAACCGGATTAGCAGGCTTCACAAGCTTAGGCAAATCTCTAACAATCTGTGCAATACTTATCTTCATAATATTATCAAAATTTATGTGACACAACTTTCTATGCCATAACCAACTCTTGTCAGTCTGAGTCAACAAGCAATAGTTCTCGGTTCCTTTCAAGTGATAGATATTACCTCTGGTCTTCTTACTAGTTGCAATGACTGTTGCGGAGCTTTCCTTGATCTTGCATCCATTGTCCTTGAAGCTTAAGTCATATCCCTTGTCACACATCTGACCCACACTCAGAAGATTGTGCTTTAATCCTTTCACATGCAAGACATCTTCAGTATTATGCTTTCCATCAAAATAAATAGATCCTTTTTTACAAATCCTACCAGCTGTATCATCTCCAAACCTAACTAGTCCACCATCATATCTTTCCAAACTTACAAACTTACTTTTGTCACCAGTTATGTGGTGAGAGCAACCACTATCAATAACCCATTCATCCTTATCCTTAATGACCTAAGTAGCCAAAGCACTTTCCACTAGTTTTTCTTCCTTCACACAGCCAGGAGAATTAGTAGACATGAGATCTTCCTTAATAGCAATGAACAAGCATTCATTTATAGAGGAACTAGCATTATCTAGTTCACCATTATCTGATACTCCTTCATCATCATCAAAATCTTCAACATAATAACACTTCTTTTGGGTCCTAGGCCTATTCTCATATCTTCTTCTATTTCTTTCAATTCTTTCAGGACATCTGGAAGAAAATTGACCTACTTTACCATAGGAAAAACATTTGAAGGTAGTTTGCCTTTATACTTACCAGACCCTCTTTGTAGTCTGTCCACAAATTTGGCTTCAGCTTTATCTAACTCATCATCGGATTCTACCTTGTACTTTTCTGATCTAGAAGTACTTCCAGGAGTATTAGCTTTGAAGGCCGTCTCAACTTTCGACAGAGCATCATCTAACTCCCTCATTTCAAAAGTAGTAAGCTTACCAAGCAACTAATCCCTGTTAATGGTTTTTACTTGCATGAATTCTTCAATCGCAGCTACCTTGTGACAATAGGACTTGGGCAGAGATATGAGAATTTTCATAATAATTTCCTTTTCTTCGAGAGTTTCGCCTATGGCTTTTATCCCTGTAGCAAGTTCATCAACTCTTTGCATAAAAGATAATATGTTTTCATCATTATTCATCTTCAAGCTTTCATATTTCACTTTCAGACTTTATAACTTGGCTTCCTTCATAGAATCATCTCCTTCATACAGATTTTTCAACTTTTCCCATACCTTATTTGCAGTTTCAAGATCCACCACTTTTGTCAATATTGAGTTAGTTAATCAGCTTAGCAGAGCATCCTTTGCCTTGATATCTATCTCATATTCTTTGATTTTATCTTCAGTCGCTAGGCCATTTTGAGGTATGATGTATTCTATTTCTGCAACTTTCCAAACTTTATAACCAAGAGAAAGAAGATGGCTTTTCATCTGAGCCTTCCAGAGAACATAATTCATTCCATTAGAATGCGGTGCTTCCTTCTTGTAAGACATTTTGGATCTTCCTCAAGATGTTAAACTTTCTTCAGAGGAACTTGGCTCTGATACCAATTGTTATTATGCGCTAGACAACTGAGAGGGGGGGTGAATCAGTTGTCACAAAAACTTAAACACTTTAACAATTAAAACATTCATCACTTATCCACAATTATTATAGATTAACAATGAGTGCATGAAATCATAAACTTAACCATAGATACAACTTCAAACACAAGAGATACCAGATTTACGTGGAAAATGCCAAGGTGGGGAAAAACCATAGAGAGGATTAACTCTCAATATATATTGCAATCTTGAAATAATGATGTTCAGGCTTGGTCACTCCACGGGCCTAAACATACTAGATTACTGCCATGAAGAACAACTAGGTCTAGCAGGCTCATTGCCTTAACCCTAAACCTAGCAAGATTACAATAAGGGTTGTTAAACCCTGAGGGCTATTAAAACTTACTGGTGGCTTGCTGCCAGACTCACTTCCATGATTAACGCCTTTATGTATTGTGAATAACAATTCCTCTACTCTGCTCTTCCTTACTTTGCTTTTCTTCTCCTTTCCTCTGCCTCTTCTTTGCTATGCCTTTGGACCTTTCTTAATATCTTTTCATTTTCTCTCAAGGACACCTTTTCCATGACTCAACTACAAGTATTTATACACTACATCGACCTTGGAATGATCATCAAGGTTGGTGTCACAATCATCAACCATTGGAACAATCTCCAAGGTCGGTATTACAAACATTTACAAAATAGGTCCTAACCTATTGCAACATCATGCAAAGGGAATGAAATGCAGATCATGCCATGCCTAACTGGGATTCAAACACAATCTTCCATGCCACAACACGCTTCCACAATCTTCCATAGATCTTCATAATTTTTGGGATCAACCAAGTCGGTCAAGACTAGTTACACGCTACATTATCTAGGAACAATCTTCGCACACCATCTTAATTTCTTGATGCGGAGCAAAGTCCATATAGGAACATGATTAGGAGACATCCACAAGTACGCTATAATCATTAGAAGTAACCGCACAAACCTTAACCACTTTATCCATAGGAATCTTCTCACCAAAACACATGAACTTCACTGTCTTCAACTATCATAAAAGAAAGATAGCTTGTGGACCACCAAACCATGAACCATTGCGACTATTAGCACTTATCATCATCCCAGACTTACCTCTAGAACTACAAAGCCAAATACTTTATTGCGGGGGAATGCAGATAAGTAAAGTATTTGGCTCTGTAGTAAAGACTTCAACATATAACTCGCTATCTGTACTGCACTTCTCTGTAACTCACTTGTTTCTTCTGGAGAGGCTAATTTTTCCAATATCCTCAACATACAAGTCTTCTAAACAAGTAATAGAATAAGATACAGTTGACACTAATGACAACAAGGATATGTTGACATCAATGACAACAATTATTAGGCGCATACTTGGAACAATGCCTTCACTTCTTCAATCCTCGCACTTGTAACTTACACACAAGAAGAAAAGGGGTTTGGGGGTTGGGGGTTGTGGTTTTTAGGGATTTGCCTCAGTCAAATCCTGGGTTAGCATTCAAACTTTCTCAACACTGTTATTAGAGAGAGAGCATGCCCTTGTAGGACAGAGGCTAAATATAATCCAAATGATGATGAAATGATTCAAACACAATGATGATATCACCTTGGAGGTGAAGTCCTTAGGAGGATGAAGATGCTTCAGCCCATAAGGATGTTGATGATGATTCCAAATCTGCAAGAAACATGTACAACACAAACACAAATCTGTAACAATAACACAATGGATGCCTTGAATGTTCTTTTTCTCAATATCATAACCTTGCTAGCATCAACTTGTCACAAAATGAATTCAAACACTCACTTATATATGCTTTCTCATTAAACATTCACAAATTAATAAAAAGAGCTGACAAAGAGAGACTCATTTAAAGGTCTTAAGCTGACATGTATTAATTTTTATTCCAACCAATTATGGTGACTTGGGCGTGGGCACCCAAGTCCTAAGGTGCCTTTTTGGTCCAAACTTAAGCATTAAATGGGCCCCTAGTTCCCATTTGACATGGGTTTTGGGGGATTTGTCATCGGGATGAATATTTTGGTTGTAGAGTGTTAACACGGGGACCTAGGAGCTAAACTAGGAGGTAAAAAGGCATGTGTCCACTTTTTACTCCATAACACCAGTTAACATCATTGTCTATCCCATTCCATCATACTTAGCACCTCCCACACATCCATGTCCATTGTGCCATGTTGGGGGCAAGTCCCTAAATCTCACTTCTAGATTGGATCTTTTTCATATAACTCACCGTTTTTGGAGTAGATCTTCAGACAAATATGTCTCATATATATCCCATAATAATGTAATTTTGCACTTTTGTCCATCACCATCACATCCCATAATAATGCGCTTTCACCGATTTGACACTCAAACTCAACAAACCACACGTAGAACATCATACCACAACACAATTCACACATAATCCCAACTGTTGAAACAATACACAGTCAGCATCCCTATTCCCCAACTATCCTCATATATCATCACAACTGTGTCTTCAGGGATGTATCCTTCCCGTATCAGGTATAATCCAATCCCTTATCACCTATCCTAATTTGGCAAGAGATATGATGGTTGTATGACTTGTTGGACAATTGATCTTTTGTTTTGATTGATCTTTTATACCCCTCCTACACCTACTCAAGGCCACCTAGATCTTCCTATATCTTGGTGTGTTTTGACAAGTATAGAATAGGGCATCGTCTTGTTTTTTTTGTGTGTTGTGTTGGTTGGTTGTTCCTTTACATGACCCACCAAGGCTAATATCAACCTTGTGTGTGTTGGAATGGCTTTAAGTATGATAATTGTTCTTTACATAAACCCACCAAGGCCATGCCTATGCCTTGTCTGCATAAGGGCTTCCTCATGCTTAAAATTCTCCTTCCTCATACGACCCTCCAAGATTATATTATGTCTTGCGTGTATAAGTACAAGATTTGGTTTGAGAGTTAAGTCCATGCAATGGATACCTTTTCACCTTGGTTCTTTATACCATGGTGCATAATATCCCTTTCTATATTAAATCTAGGATTGTTCTTCATATATGAACACAATCTAATCCCACCATCCATTTATCTTCGTATCCCCCATCAATCCGTCATCCCATCCAAAATTTTATACCCAACTTAACTAGACCATTTTGCCAGTTTCCCCAACCTATACCATACCCTAGGGCATTCTATTTCTTGATCTTCTTCATCTAACCCATTCTAATCTCCCATCTTACTAACTATCCCAATCCCATCCTAACACCTATTCCCTCTTACCCCACCCACCTTCATACCCACTTTGTATCATGACCAAACAATAATCCAATCATTAATCACTCCCACCATCCACTGCATCCACGATCTTCCTGCATCCACAATACAACCATCATTATAACACATCATAATCATGAAACATCAGCATCCATCATATCTATAAATGAGATAGCCCTATATAAGAACTCATAGATCATAAACATCCATCATCATAATCATCTAATCATAACATCACTATGACATAATCATAAATAATCATCAATCCTACACTATAAAATATTGCATGACATCAACCACACATCATGTATATCCATCAAATATTATCCATTTATGATATCTATAAGCTTAATCCATTTTTCACATCATAACCATCTATCATAATCATAAAGAATCATACATCATACATCATAAACCATCTATAAATCAAATACACAATCATTAAATAAATCTAATCCACCATATAACTATCATATACATAATAAAAAACATCACATCATCATAACATCACAACATAATATGCCACCAACAAAAATCACTCATCTCATATATACATCGAAAGGTCATCATACAACAAAATGTATATATACAGGCTCTGAGAGCACTAATATACATATACAATGAGCTCGTAGGCATATAATGTCCAATACATCAAAACACTACTAGTTAGAGCTGCTGCCCTCTGAAGGCGCTAGTGACCCTGCTAGTGGTGGTGGACCCTATGGTCGTGGTGGCCCCATGCCGACAGAAGGAACTAATCTCATCGACCCTGATGCCCTTGATTGGCTCTGCTCTACAAAACTGACTACCCTCTGATATTCTAGCACTACCCCTCATTTAGAGAGGGATAGTATACAGCCTCTCGAAGTGCTCAAGTTGTCTCCCTCTAGGCTTGGGCCATATCTCTCACCACTTGTGCCATCCCCTGGCCTCCTAACATTCCCCTCATGATGTCTCTTTGCTATCATAGCCACTCCACCTGGGTCTCTGCTCATTGTTGTTGTATGGTGGCCCTATCCCTCTCAACAATAACTTGTGCAAACTGATCACCACCATCTTCTCCCTGTGTCTGAGTAGTTGCCAATAAACCCTACACCCTCTATAGCCCTGACTGTAGGTTATCTCTCTCCACCCATAACTCCACCTCTGCCCATGCCCAATTCATCTCCTATCAGCACTCCTATAGCTCTAAAGTCACAATACCGAGTTGTATCTGTACTCCCTCCTCCTCATTTCCCTCATCACCAATATCCTCATCCTCCTTTGCCCCTGTAGCCTCTCTTGCCTCCATCCTATGCCTCACTCGTCTCCCCCTTTATCACCCCCCATCTCCTTCGTCATCACCTCCACCTGCAGCTACCTATCCCTCTAGAATAGTTAGACACACTTGCCTATGTGTTGCCCACCATGCATCGTAATCCGCTATAGTCCCAGAATCTACTATATCTATCCTTCGTATCCAAAGCACTACTACTACTCCCTGCTAATTTGCAATTGCCACTATAGTATTCACTAGCATCCCCCATGCCCCAACCTCCCTGGTCACTCGTGTAAACACTGCCTCATGTCACAGCTCTATATGTGGTAACCCAAACTATCGGTGTACTCTCTCTAGCATATGTCGCTCAATAATGTGGCTAGTGCGACCTATAATGCAATGTGTCTACTATGTGTATGGGAGATGATCATCATCCCCCTCCCAAGCTTCACAATTCCTCCATAGTTGTCAGATCACTATGTCTATCTCATCAATCACTATCCTCTAGTAACCAGGTCGCTCATCCATCTATGATGAATTGATCCACCATACTGATAGTCATAGGCTTGTCCTAATCCTCGCCCCCTATCTGCCACTAGCCTTAGCATAGCTATGTGCTCCCATGCCCAAATATGTAGCAATGTCACTCCACAACCCAAGCTCCACCCATGACGATATAAAACTGCGAGCATATCATGATATAATTGTGCTAATATACAAGACCCCCATGCATATACCACTCCATCTGCAAGCATCCGCTCGAGCACCTAAGTCCAACCAATCAAGAAACCATGTGACCTATCAGGCACCAATACACCTGAGATCAATCCTGCTACAAATAGGGATAGAGGTGGTAGTGTCCCCATCCGCGCTGCTAAATCCATCTCAATATCATCAATTGGTAGATCATCTATTAGGAAGATCCACTCTAATATATCATCTCCCATATTCAGGTCATACTGTACCAACTCCCCTCATATCAGAATCCATAGGATCCTCCATACATCCTCTAGTGTGATAGTCATCTCTCATGTAGGTAACAAGAAAGCACTCTGTTCACTAAGGCATCTCTCCAAAAGAGTAGTCATCATAGCCCAGTGAGCTCGAATCTCTGGCATGAGTGCAACATCATATAACTCAATCACTCCCAGAAACTCTCACTCCATCTCCGTCAACTGTGACCTCAATCTCATCGTCGAAGGTCTCCACTCTCATGACTGTAGAACGTCTAGCCCCTCTTACATCCATATGAACCATGACATCAGTCTTGTTTTTTAAGACTGTCATACCCCTTGGAGTAGTAATAATAGATTTATTATCTCTCTTTCTTTTTCAAGTTGCTAATCTTCCTAATATTCTACTAGATACTTTATAGGGTAATGTGGGGCTCAAAAACAAATATATGAAAATTTGGATCAATTGGGTACTGTTACTACTAATTATGGTGATCTTGCTAAGAGAGTTGATAAAGTGATTATAGATTCTTTCTATTTTTAACTGTAGGCAGAACTTTCCACATTGAAAACCACATAAATCAGATCAATTTCCACTACATCATCTACAAGTTTCAGTCTGCAGATTTACTACCCTGTTTCAAAAATCTAAATTGAAAGTTGAATGGCCTTGTAATATCCTCATGATTGTTTTTTGTGTCAATTCTATCCCTGTTATTTTGGGCAAATTTTGATATGTATAGTGTTCTTTCCTCATATGCTGCTATGCATTGACAGTCCCGGAAAGGAACCCACTGATTTGTAAAAGTTTATTTATATTAAATTATTATTTTTAGTTTTTATTCTTTAAAAGAAAAACATTTATGATAGCCAATCTTTGTTAGATTTGGTTTCCAGAAACTTCAATGTCCATTACGTGGAGGCAACATCATAACAGATACGAATTTTCCAGTCCACAGCATAACAGATACGAATTTTCCAGTCCATAGAATAGAGATGAAATGCTTTTGGATTAAACTGTGTGTATTTTTTTCTTCAACACAATTTAATCCAAAAGCATTTCATCTGTGGGCAACATCATGTCTTAATCTTTTCAGAAAAAAAGAGTTTAATGAGTAGGTAGCCCTGATTCAAAGTTACCGATGTAATTGGGAAGACTAGTCGTTAAAAAACAATGAAAATATATGTCGCCTACGCAGGACGCTTCGTTATCCCCACATTTGGTCGTTGGCTTCAGACTTCTCCGTCCTCCCTGTAAATCAGTCCAATCAAGCTCAGGAAAGAAACAGAACACACCGAAAATTTGTGCGGTCCATTCAGGCCCATTGCCAATTGCCACTATATATATATATATATATATATATATCTCGTACCCAGTGCATAGATGATGGTTTAAAGCACGCGTTGAAATCCGTAGGATATATTAATTGCTCGTCAGCTGTCGGTGCGTATTAAAATGTCAATCATGGGTTTCTATCGTATTTTTTATTGTCGCGAAGCACACCTGGAGATGTTAATTGGGTATATTTGCTGTCGGTGAAGTGGAAAAGGCTGTGAGATTACAGTTGGCAAGCATATATATGTTTCGCTGGGGATTAAATCACCGTTTCCTATGTGCAGCCGTTTGCTTTCCACGCGGCTTTCTTGCATTTTATTTTTCTATAAAGCTTTGTATGCTTCTCCTACTTTCCCTCAGAGAAACATGATAATGGAGTTGAAAACTCTGTTCTGCGCAGGATGGATATTAATGTTCATCTTCCCCACAGTCTTCTGCTGTGATCGGTGTCTTCACAAATCGAAAGTAGCCTATTACTCTTCCTCCCAGACTGTCAATGGTATGTACAAACTTCATAAACCCTTAAATTTGTTTTCATGGCATTGTAGTTTATCCTTGGATCCTAGTGAAAATTCTATTGTAAACTGCAGCGGGAGCCTGTGGATACGAGTCCTTTGCAGCAGTCTTGAACCGTGGAGATGTGGCCACAGCGAGCGCCAAAATATACAGGGAAGGTGTTGGATGTGGCGGCTGCTATCAGGTATGAACAAATCAGTCAGAATTTCTTTTCCTTTTGCTTCTGCCTTGGGATCGGGATTAAGACTAATGCTGTTTAGACTGTTATCTTGTGCAGATCAGATGCACAGACCCGGCGATTTGCAGCAAATCAGGGGTGAAAGTTGTGGTTTCAGATTTCACCCAAAACAATCAGACGGATTTTGTGCTGTCCGCTCGCAGCTTCTCAAAGCTGGCGCAACCCACAAAATCTTCTCAGCTTGTCAAGATGGGCCTTGTGGATATCGAATACAAACGGTGTGTAATTGGCATTAAATCATATTATTTTGAATTTTCACAATTCGGCTAGACAAGGCAAAAGAGTGTTTCAATTTTACTTCAATTTTGTTTGGGCAGAAAGCTGTCCCAACTGAATATGAAATTGAAAGGAGTTTAATGATTTGAAAGGAAATGGAACATTTGACAAGAATCTGTTTTCTTATTTTATTGACAGAATACCATGTGAGTATCCAGGGAAGAACATGACAGTGAAAATAGACAAGAGTAGCAATTATCCATACTTTCTTGCCGTGCAATTTCTGTACCAAGGAGGCCAGACGGATATTATGGGCGTGGAAGTTGCTCAGGTGAGAGACAGACAGACATACTCATGACTGTATCTTCAAAACAAAAAAAGTTAGAGATGAGTAGGTAATGAATTAAATTTGCGAAGTGCAGGTGGGATCTTCAAATTGGAAATTCATGACGCGCAACCACGGCGCGGTTTGGAGTATGTCGCAGGCTCCTGAGGGTCCCATGTCTTTACGGGTGCTTGTTACGAGCGGATACGATGGTTATTGGGTGTGGGGCAAGACAGCTGTGCTGCCTTCAAACTGGAAAGTGGGCTCTGCTTATGACAGTGGAGTTCAGATCAAAGAAATTGCACAGGAAGGCTGTTCTCCTTGCGACTCCCAAGATTGGGCCCTCTCGCAGTAATTGAATGCAGTTGCAATACACTTACATATATTTCAAATTCACTGTAGATTTCTGTTTTACACGTCATAAAGGGAAAGTGCGGTCCACTACACTAGTACAACCCGGATTGTACGTGACAGTAATTCAAAAAAACCTATAAGTAGAATGATTTCTTGGCGGGTTAAAATGTGTTGCAGTGGCCTAATTCAAAACAATCTTAAATTTTGGAAGTCATTAGTTTTCTAAGCTTCTGGATTTAACTGTGTTAGATATTTTTCCTCTCATTCAATCCAATCAATCTAATATTAAATTTTATTACTAGAGATAATCATTTATTACTAGAGACAATCATTTGATATGTATAAACCTTTTTTGATATAGAATGTTTGGAGATAATCATTTGATATGTTCAAGAAACAATTCATCCTTCATAATCAAGGGCAAGTTAAAAGGTTTTTTAATTAGTACTTGTTTTCAGGCAGGTAATGTAAACTTAAAAATAAATTATTGGCACTGTGATTGATAATAAAGTTTCACTTCTTATTTCCACTAGTTGAGCACCCTAATTTCAATTTCAAAGCTGTCAAAATCATACATGATAATTTCAAATCATTCCAAAATTTTTACAACAGTTTATTTGGCAAGGCCCCTCTTTATAAGTAAGGTTTCATGTCCACATTATCAAATATGATGCCATATCAGCGTGTTTTTTGTTGAGGTGTCCAAAAAGACCTAAAAAAAGGGTAGACCAATAGTTGTGCATTAAGTCATATTTTGTTGGTGTGCTGATATGACATCAAATGATTTGTTATTTTTTAGATTTAAAGAACACATTACATTCAATTATAAATACTTAATAGTTAACACTAACAACTTTAAAGTCACAATCTAAACTTCTAAAATATTAAACCTTAAATCCACAAAAATTATCACGACTATTAGAATATGTTCAACTAAAAAGATTGTTTCATATGAAATGAGAAATTTCAGATATACTCAAACTTTATAAAAATGATGACATATATATATATATGATTTATATATAATTTTACTTAAACCGAGGTATGTCATAGTATTTTAAAAAGCACGTTTGAATGAATAACGATCATAAAAAAATTGGTTGACAGACAGGGTTGACCATCAAATTCAGACCCTCTCCCCTATGCCGTAAGACAGCGGGGAAACACTTTTAAATATTTAAATCCGTTTCCAATAAAAATATTCCATTGACTTGCAATTTCATGCCAAAGAATATTCGAAACATTGAAAGTGAAAATCATAGATCATATTACGCAATAAATTGCTCCCTAACTAATAGCTAAACATAGTTTGAAACTTTCCATGCAACGGATACCATATATATAAAATTAGAATAACTCCACATTTTAGTCCCCTAAAACCACAATTTCCCACGAGCAAGATTTACCGAATAATTTGTAATTAAAGTTTTGCGCTGTTTGTGCTAAGTATTGCGGAGGGCAAAGCCTCCACTCAACGCAAGGCCCTCCACTCAACGCAACGACAAAGTCTATGAAGCATATAAAATGCACCAAATGCATTCAATGGTGTCATAATACATCCATATCTATCTGCTTCAGATTTGCTGCTGAAGATTTTTTAAGTTCTTTGAAGTGGTCTTGCTGTCTTTTCTTGTCATGGCGTGTTAGCAATTCAAGATTTTCCTCAAATTTTTGAAAGTTTGGTATGACACCATGGGATGCATTTGGTGCATTTTGTATGCTGCATAGATGCTGCCCAATGGAATAACGCAAAGCTTTGAAAACTTGTATCATGCTCTTGGCTTACACGTATGGTCTATCTAGCATTTTGGATATACATTTGACCGTATTTAGTTGATAGGTTTTATATGTAAGCATTCATGTTTAAAATTCAGTATTTTTCACATCATTTTCAGCACTTAGAAATAGTGTAAAGTTTTATGTGGTGTCATCATAACATAGAAGAAATTGAATTATTTCATGAAATTGACAGGATACACAATTTGACTTGATTTAACATACTTAATATAATAATTCATTCACAAATAAATATGATGGACACAACAATCTTAAAAAATCAAATCGTTATGAAGAAAGCATAAAGATCTCCTTTGGTGTATATAAACTCATTGACAACGATGACATTGATGACGAATTTGCTCATTTGAGGGCTCTAATTTCCTCCACCGAGTGGGTGGTGAATTTCAAAGCAATCATTATCAAGAGCATTAATGGCTCCTGGATATGAAATATAACAAAATCCAGAACTACTAATCAAATTATTAGGTTGCCTAGGTTTCTAATAATCACTTGTCCCTCTTTGTGTGAACATTGTAAGTACCAAAATCAGTTGCACGTTTGATTATACTAACCTACTTGCAATAAATTTAAAAATATTCCTAATAGAACTAATTTCAAAATATAAAAGAATTATATAATTTCTAAATTCTAGACTTCAAGATCTATCAAAGGGTATTTATATATTTTCATGAACATACCTTTTGGTTGGGAAATTTGGAGTCGAACTTGAAGTTTTGTTCAATTTGTTGAAAATGGGGTGGTCGGTTGCCACATGGGATGCTACATAGGTAATTTTGGGATAGACTGCATTGCTAGAAAATTTTTTGTGTGAAACTCCCTCGCCTGAAACTTTCTATGTAAATAAATAGTCTTTTCAAAGTTGAAATCAAATTTTATAAATTTAAAAAATTTAGGCAAAACTCTTTATGCCACATAGGTGCTACATGGTTTCCAGTGAAAATTTTTCTCTTGAAACTATTTAGGGCAAAATGGTTTCTATAGAAAATATTTATTTAGTCAAAAGTTTGACATAGTTCTAAACTTTTACCTTGACATCTTTAGTAAGGGTGCAATGCATGTGCTATTTGGATTTTGACTCACCTACATTGTGTCTGAGTCACATTTTGGTTATCACATATTTTGGTGAACTTAGCATGAAGAGCAAAACCTTATCGTTGAGATCTTTACATTCTTGTTGCTTTGATCACATTTCTGGCTTCATCATATTTTTCGATGCTAAGTTCACATATTTTGGTGAACTTTACATGATTAACAAAAGCTTCTAAGAGATCCTCTTCATGTTTCCATTGTTCTACCAAATCCTTTTCTGATGGAATTTTTTGTATTTTCACACATTTCTTCTATTTCAATTTCATCTTTCTCTTTCACTTCTATGATCATTTCATTTATTCTGCAGTGTTTCTTACACTCTGATAGCACGCAACCATAAACATGCTCATTTTCCCTATACACACCATTAATAGATTACCTAGTTTCTTAACCTCAACTAATTTTCTACAGACTAGCTGTCACGACAGTGACAGAACCCAGGCATGAATATAAGAATCACACATTACCAGTCATAATAAACAGTTTATACTTAAACTCGGTTATTCGACAAGAACTTGCAAATTAACACATGCAACTTGTCTACTCAGTGACAGGAAACTAAAATACTATACTCATCATAATCAAAGACGACAGTAGATATCATTTATACTCATAGCTCAATAACTCAGAGCAATACAAGACACCATTCAATATTATTAGAACATATTACAAAGCTTGAATTCTTACATTGCCTAGGTGGATCGGGCTAACAATGGATATTAGTCACTTTCACAATGAACTTCTAACTCTTCTACACACCACTCCCTGTCGATGGTTTCATTCACCATATACCAATTCTGCATTCTTTAATCTCCCTTCTATTATTCATCTACAGCATCCCATCTTCTTCCTTTCCCAACCTTTATTATCTCTGTTTGGTCACCTCCCTTTAATCAGCCTCCATTCGACCCATTGCAAACTACACGACTTCCTTTACCTATAGCCTCTTCCTTGTTTTATATTTGACCCTCTCTATTTTCTATGAGCAGCCTCCTCCTCCAGATTGGCCTTCTTCCAAATCTATGCTTGACCTTTTTCCTTCCTTTTCAACCTTAATGCCCCCTTTCCTATTATTGGCCTGCTCTCTATTTTGGCCTCTAACTGGATCATGGCCTGTCCACTCAACCTTCCTGCTATTGTTCTTAGCCTCCTCTCCCTATACTTATTTGGCCCTCTCCTTTTATCTTCTGTGGCCTTATAGATCAGCCTCCATCCTTCTCTCCTTTCTACCAACGACGGTGTTATCCTCTCACCCCCCAATCATGCTATCCACCACTATTATTATCGCCCTATTCTCTTATAACTGTCAGTCTACCTTTTGACGATTCCTTTTCCATTCTTCAACCACTTCATTGGCCTCGACTGTTCTGTTTCACCTGACCAACTTCCCTCCTGTTAAGAACATGCAGTTTCTAATTTTAACCTATCACCAACTGTTACAAAATTTTGTCGCTCTATCATCCAACTACTAAGCTACAGCTGCTGAGCTTTTCAAGCCACATTCTCTATCACTCGATCATTCATCTTCCTTATCGAATCAACTCCACCCTTTGCTGACCATTTTGCTAAACTTGATCAATGTAACTGATTCTTGTAGCTGTTACAAGTTCCATAACTTATTCGATCCTCTAAAGATTAATAATTAACTATTAATGTTCATGTCGCTTTGGTGACATGAACTTCCTTCACCAACATCCTGTCATCTGACCCAACACATCGAACCCAAAAAATCAACTACTAACACAAATTTTGAAAATTAATAAGATGCCCCTGCATCAGACTCCCCAGGGGATAAAAGATCATGTGCTCCTGCACATGGGGTTCTTCTCTAAATTATTTAATCTTTTCTTTCACCTTTTCCAAAATATCTCTGGCCCATATGCATTATCCTTCCAACATTTTTGTCCAACATTGTGGGCTGCCCTCATGAGACTATTTTCATCAATTACTGTCCACCTCCCATCTCTGAACACATCATAAACAAATGAAAAATTTTCTATGTTTTCAACATCACCACACACAACTTGCTTATCGATCATCTTTTCCATCCATTCTTTCTCTAGGACCATTCATTGGACAATCAAATCACTTTTAGCATTATCTTCTGTTTCATACATGACTGCAACAACTTCGATATCATTGTCTTCAACCTCCTCGTGGTGTTCTTGACTATTCCACACATCTTCATACCTTCAACCTTTTCATTCCACTCTTGCTCAATGGCTGCAAATTGCTTCCACAAATCTTCTTTAGTGTTCTATGTTGCTGCCCTTTCTTCTGATTTTGTCTCTGCATTGCCTTCCTTCTTCTTTTGTTGGTCTTCCCCTTCTTAAACCACTGCTGCTTTCATCTCCAAATCTACATCTTTATGCTCTTCACTAAATACCATTGTTGTCTTCTTTTTACATTCAACTCTTTCATCCAACTTTTCCTCTTTTTTGTCACACCTACACTTTCCAATCTGCCTTTGTTTACCTTCTTGCCTCTTCTAGTATTTGCTCCTTCTCATTTCCTTCTCATCCACAATCCTCCACATGTTTTCCTCATTTTTATAAATTTAATTCAAAGCCTTAGAAGAATTCTCACAATCAAGTTGTTTTTCCGTTACCCTACATACATTTTGCTTCTCCTGCTCCAACTCCATTGCACACTCATGGCTATTATCTTTCTTGCCATCCTCTACTGAATTCACCATGCTTCCAGGTTCATGGGGCTTGGTCTCTTCTTCATGCCTCCAACTCATTATCTTCTCTTCCATAGAATTGTTTACTATTGTTTGCTTTACCACACACACTTTATTATTGGTCTGTTGCCCCTTTATTGCTGCACTTGTGCTTTTCTTCCCTTGCTCTGCTTTCAGCCTTAAATCATCTTCCTTGGGCCTCCTTGCTGACCAATTCACCTTCACATCTGGTTGCCACTTATTCTTCTGCACAACTCTCATTCCTTGCACTTCCTTGTTAGCATAAACACATTCAAAAGTATTTACTTCTTTACATGTTAACTGCTACCCCATAACAACTTGTTTCCTTTGCCAACAGGGAACTACATACCCATGATCAATCACTTTCTCTTTCTTTTTATCAACTAGCTCATTCACATTCTTCCTTCTATCAACATGATCAGCATTTTCCTTTTCATCTTCATAAATAAATACAACATTACGAATTTCTTTTACCTGTTGTCCCACATTGCTTCTCACCTTATGTTTTTTTGACTCTTTCATTTTACAAGACTCCTTTTCTTTATCCACAGCATCTTCTAGGGCATCATAGAACTCCATGGCTTCGTCATCTTCTTTATTTTGTTGGACATTTTCAGCATCAAACTCTTCTTGACATGCTCCTGCAATCAACTTCTCATCTTCAACTCTTTCTTTAAGAGCTATTCTTGCCCCATCTCACATAATCTCCAAGGTCCCATCCTGGACCTTTCTCAACACATTCCTCATACTTGCATACAAATCTACAAACATAATATTAGTAAATAAAATAAGAGACCAGAATGTCTCCATTAGTGTCTTTTTCATGGACACCCTTCTCTATGCATTTCTCTTTTCCACAAGCGTTGCTTGCTGCACTTTTTCCTCTTCTTTCCCTCTTCCTCTCACTACAACAAATCCCTATGATTAGCTCCTTTTTTTGCTTTTGCCCATTGTTTTAATGTATTTTTCTCCATTTTTTGAAAAAGTCAGCGCTATTTATTGGGATGGTGCTACTTTTGGCATTTCTTGCACTGATCAGAATAAGTAGGCGCTAAATTAGGCACAACTTAGTGCCAACTTTAGCACCTAATTTAGGGTTACTTGGGTTTAGGGGTATTATTTAGGGTTTAGGGTTTATGATTTTGGGGTTAGGGGTTAAGGTTTAGGGTTTAGGGTTTAGAGAGAGATAGAGGACCAATAGGTGATATAGAGGAGATTGAGGGGAGAGATAAGGAGATAGAGAGTGAGGGACATGGCTAGAGACATAGGAAGAGGGATTGAGAGGTAGAGGGATAAAGGTGATAGGGAGAGAGGGGAGAGATAGGGAGATAGAGGTTTAGGGTTGGGTAAGTGCATAAAGTTGGGGGGCCAAAAAGTGGCCAAATTTTTTTCAAAAAATTTAACACATAACACGAGCACATTATAACACGCTCACATTATGGTTTGGTAATGATGAGCCTAAGGCTCATCATTACCAAACCATAATGTGCTCGCGTTATAATGCGAGTGCGTTATGACTAACTATAAATAAAAAAATATCATTTGTGCTCATTTCATTTCTTTGTTTTCCTCTACGCCTGTGGCCTACAAACCCTAATAAGCGTGCTCGCATTTTGGAAAAGTCGATTCAACACTAAAATTTTACCGATTCATTGCCAAAATGTTGCCACGATGTCGAGCATGCCAAAGGAGTGAGTTTTATTTATTTTTTTGTTTGAATTTGTTTCTAAATAGGTAGGTTTGAGTTGATTTTTGATGTAAATTTTGTTAATTGTCAGGAAATGTTAATGCACCTCCTCCTCCTCCTCCTCAAAATCCATAAAATCCTGAAGAGGAAATACCTGCTGAACAACAACCTCCTCCATCCATTCCTCAACATGCCCCTAGCACACAAGAAAATCTAATGGATCAAATTGAAAACAATAAAAAATAAATTGAATACATAATTGCAAGGTTGAAAGATCCTTCCACTTCAACCTTGCATAGGTCCATGCTTGCTTAATCTCTTGAATCTATGTTATCAAATGTAGATTCAATTAGCAAGCAAATATCTAGTTGGACGGATAAGAGGAGAGAGTTTAGAGACTATTATGCAGAAAAGCTATCATATGAAGATGTCAAAAAATTAGACTTGTGTTCCATTTTCACAAACCCACAAACAAATCAACCTCCACCCATTACATGCAAGAGGTTCCCTATCCATTGGTGCAACAACCAAGCGATAAGGGACAATTTTGGGCAAAGGTGGTGGATAGTTTTTGACCATCCTCCATGCAATAATAATGAGGTCCCGCAATACTTTTTGAGGAAACTCTACTGTGATTTTATCCTCAATAAAGTGCCAAACTATTTTGATATGCAGGACTTCTAGGGTAGAGGTGGGGGTCAGCACAAGATAGACTAGGGGCACATGTTGACCCACATCGGGTAGTGAGATGAGTAATCAACAGACCAAGCCATGAGCATGTTTCTATCCCTTCCATTGTGAAGGAGAGTGTTGAGGTCGATACACTTCAGTCCATTAGTGCCTTGACCCAGAGCATCATAGAGCATGCTAGTCCTGTAGCACAAAGTGGATTGGGAGATAGTGTGAGGAGTAGGGTCCCACCCCATGCTTGTCAGACTTGCGAGTCAGCCTATGGTTATGACCCCATGGATAGTCAGGATGCAGGTGCACAGGCTACATCTGCAGCTAAGCAGATGGTGATGAGAAATACCCTCCTGAGTGAGACTTTTAGCCTTGATACTTAGGTAAATATTAGCAAGTTTATTGAATTTAATTTATTAAATTTTATTTTTGAAATGCAAGATTAACTAATTTAGTTTGATGATTTTAATAAAATTTTAGGGTCATAGCGTTGATGCAGTTTTCAGTGGTTCTCCACCTGCATATTACACTACATCATCTACTATCGGGGTATGTAACTAGTAAACAATTATAAATATTACATGTGAATAGCATCGTTATATGAATGGTATTTTAATATTTAATTTTGGATGTTGAATAGGTTAATATTGGAGATTTCACGGCAACACTTGCCAGCGGTGGTGGACTTCAAAGCTTCACGGAGGTAAGAAAATAAATAGTTTAATGAATGAATTGTACTTAATAGATTTTTATATGTGACTTGTGTGCTTTATTGTGTGTACTTATATGTTTAGATGAACGTGTTTGTATGTTAGGAGCCATGATTTGCATCACTATTATAGTTTTTGTAATTGAATAATGTTGTTTTATTTCTAGATGATTCAAGCTGCAGAGACACCTCCCGATGTTCATAGGGCAATGGAGCATGGTGTGACCTCTGCGATTCATAACTCCATGTCATTGACAGGGGTATGAGGTAGATTAGTAAATTTCAATTTACATTCATTGTTATAGTTGTTTATTTTTGAAAAATTAAAAAATTATTAATTTGAAGTTTAATTTCTATCGGGATGGTTTCTATAGGACATGACATCACCACAGCCTATTCCTGCTACTGAGGCAAGTGAGGAGACAGATTATATGATAGCAGTAAGTGATTATTTTGTTAAATGTTTCATTTTTTATAACATGTAATTTCTATATATTAATGTCTATACTTTTTATTGTAACAGCTAAAGATGCAGGAAGAACTAAATAGAAGGAGTAGCCCTCGAGTTCGTAGTAGACCACCCACATACGTGTCTCCATCCCCTAAAAGATCAAAGGCTACCCATGATCTATTCTCTTCACCAGCCAGAGGGGACTGACTTTTTATTGTGTTCCTTTGTTGTATGCCTATATGGCATTTGTGGACATATATTTTGTATTGCATATAGTTGACATTGTATGCCTATATGGCATTCTTGTAAGCCTATATGGCTATTTTGTATATATGTTATACTTATATTAACAGATATTGATGTATGCCTATATGGATATTTGGTTAATACAAATCTTTTTTATTGATGGCATCCATACTTGTATTATAAATCCACATTTGAATGGATATTTGTAGATGGCTACTTCAAATATTTAAAGTCCAATTGTATTACATAGGATGTTTGTTGATCCAATAAGCTAGCTATTGTTATTCAAGTATCACCTAAACCTCATTTTGGAAGTAAAAGATAAAAGTTGTATTAAAAAAAAATGAATCATATTCATGGTGGATGTGGTTTTGTTATTACAATAAGAAGTTAGAGAAGACACAAGCTTTCATAATCATAATCTTATTGATAGTTAGGGTTTGCATATTGGGCATTAAACCCTAAAAAGAATCTACTTTTCTTAAGACTTTAAAACCCTCAATTGCTTGTCGTGTGTAAAGTGCACTTTTGTTTTAATTTAATATTGACTTATAATCAGAAGTTACTATCACTTAAATCAACCTACTAAAAGGTCTTTAAGTCATTAGTTCATCGGCCCTTCAACCTAACTCAACCGGTGTCTCTGGTAAACTCTCATAAGCTTGAGCGCCATATCATAATCGAAGGTCATATTTAATTGATATGAGGGTGGGAAAAAGGATTGGATCAAACACATCAAACTAAGCATCATACCTCTAGGCACATTTTTGCCTCTCTCTAAACTATCCATTTTGGTGCCTTAATGTAAAGTGAAGTCTAAACTTAGTGAAGATTGCGCCTAGAAAGATATCACCTTGGATATGCGCCTAGAGTCATCCTAGATCATCCATTTGTGCCTAAGGGTCAATATAACATAATATAACTTAGGAAGACTTTGAAAATCATTAAAAGAAGCCTAGGCGCCTTTTCTTGTCTCCACCATCCATTTTGGGCGCCTAGAGGAAAATAAACTTTAAATCACTTCCAATTGTAGCGCCTAGTGTTAGAACCTTCAAAATGACTAAATCTTACCAAAGGAAGTCTAGGCGCCTATTGTCACTTGGATCATCATGAATGAGCACCTAAGTGGAAGGAGAATAAGCATCTTGTATGGAGGCACACTTTTGTGTCTAAATAACCTCATTTTGGCACCTTTAAGGAAGATGTTCTAAATCTTAAGATCTAGCACCTAAGTGTAAAATGGTCTCCTATAGGTTTGAACAAGTGATTGAAGCCATCAAATTGCCAAGAAATCAGCTAAGTATACTAAGGCACCTTTTCTTATCTAAATTATCCATTTTGGCGTCTAGGAGGAAGGAGATTCAACATCATGAATCAAGGCGCCCTTTGCCATCAAAACAACCTCACATTGGCGCCTTGGAGGAAATCAACTTAAAACTACAAGTCTTGGAGTTTTTTCATGTTTTGATGATGTCTTTCGAGAACAATTATAATGATTGAAGGATGAGGTGGGTAAAAAGTCTTCATCTAGCTTAGGCACCCATTCAACTCTGAACAACCTTACATTTGCATCTAAGATGAAGGGGACTTTCTTAAATATTTAAGCATTGATTAACAAACATGAAAACCTTAGGTGCAATTTTCAATTCATTTTACCTATGATGAGCACTATTTTATGCTTAGAACATCACATATCAGTGCCTAAACATGAGGAAGCTTAAACTATGAAATCTGATGTTACTTTGATTCAAAAATGAAGAAAATAAGCCAAAGAATCTAGGCGCATATTGTCACTTGAGCAACCTTCAACTAGCGCCTAGTCTTGTGAAGTGTTGGCAAAAGAAATTGTGTGGCTTCATGAATGTTGTCATTGATGGCAATAAAGTCCATCCCACACATCCGCAGGACATGGTGTGTCTTTACCAGAAGTCAGATTGAAAAAGTGTTGTGGTCCGGTAAGCAAGAACAGAGCAGGCAGCAAGGTTTGACAGTCAGGTATGGATCTCTCAGAGGAGATATCTCAGTAAAGTGCAGATTTGGGGAAGTCAAGAGGAGTACCTTGACTAATAGATTCCAAGGATTTAGCCTCCGATGATAGAAGAGTGAAAAGATATGAGCACTTGAGTGTTGGGTTCCTGTTTGATAGAGTAGACAGAGGAAGAATTGACCGGCAGAGCATCATACCTAAATCCAGATGAGATAATAATGGTGATTAAGTTTCTTGAGGTATCATTCATGATTGGCCGACATGATTGATGACTTCTATAAGCATCTCCTTGATCCGCATCACTTGGTATGCAAGGATTCAGCTGACATATCAGAGTTTGGGAAAATATTGACTATTCCAGATGCCGACTACAAAGGTGTTGAAATCACTTGTGCGGATATATATGCCAGATGGATTTAGATGTGAAGTAGTGTGTTGCGAGTTGAAATTGTGTGAAGAAAAGCAGAAGAGTAGTGCAAAGGTAGTAAGACAGGTCTAGAATGTGATTGGACAGTAGCATCTAAGTAGAGTAAGAATGAAGTGCAGCAGATCAGTATATTGGGCTTAACTAGAACTGAACCTCAGCATGTGTGGATGCTTCTCATCAATTCAAGTATCTTGTTACCTTCTTTTCTTGTAGATAGTCAGTCTCTTGTAGGTAGTGAGCCTCTTGTGAGCAGTGTGCTTGGGTAGTGAGCCCTAATTGGTAAGTGCCATTTTGTTCTTTCTATTCTTCTAACAGATAATACAATATTTGGTTAGTCACCCCATGGTTTTTCCCTTAACTAGGTTTTCCACATTAAAATCTTGGTGTCTCATGTGTTGATGTGTTTCTGCTCTTGATTAAATGCATTAAGTTTCATGTTTGATTTATTGTTATACTGCTAAGTGAATACAAGTGTTTAATAAGAAGAAAGTTTTGGACAGCTAATTCACCCCCCCTCTCAGTTGTCTGCCCTAAATCTAACAATTGGTATCAGAGCCAAGTTTCTCCAAACAGAGCCTAACAGCTTGAGGAAGATTTGGGAATCTCGATGGATATGTATGGTATGAGGGAACAACTTCAGTCTACCTTAGATGATCTTGAGTAGTCTCATTCTAAAGTCCATGACCTAAAAGAAAGACTCAGACAAGCTGATGATTTCATTAATGAACTAAAAGAAAAACTAAGTATCTCTATGAAAAAGACAAAGGAACTACTTCAACAATTAGCAAGTCAAAATGAAGCCAATAACACTGATGATGATTTGAATGAGAAGAATAAGTTATGTGAGAAGCTATCAAAAGAGGTCATTATGGTAAGACATGAAATGAAATCAGGAGTTATGAAATTCACCCAAGAAATTGAAAAGAAAAGAAAAATTGAAGATAATCTAAGACAATCTCTCAAGGAGAAGTCAGAAGACTGCCACAATATGGACAGAATAATTAGGCATCTAGAATCTGATCTTGAAGAAGCTGAAGATAATGAAGAACAACTTGAGAATCAGATTGACACTCTCAAAAGGGATCTTCAAACAACAAATGAATATAAAGAGAAATTCAAGATAAGCTCTGCTCAACTTGAAGTTCTTCTTGCAAGCCAAAAGAGGGTACATGAAACAAGGCTTGGGTTATGAAAAAGGTGAAAGCTCCAGATCCGGTCAGAAGAACTCTAGATCAAAAAATCTAAGAAACAGGCCTAGAAGACCTCTGGTAAGGCAACCAAATGCTCAAAGATATCCATCTTTTAATGGTTACTGCCACAACTACAATAACTTTGGTCATAAAGCAAATTAGTGCAAAAAAAGAATGAATCAGACTAATTCATCCTTCTTCGGACAGTGTTTTAATTGCAAAAGGTATGGTCACAAATCTCTTGAGTGTAGATATATGCAAATGAATAATTCATTCTATGGTAAATGCTTTGCATGCAATAGAATGGGACATATGGCTAGACAGTGTAGATCAAGAGGACATCATTCAAATATGCAAAGAAATGTTGTTTGCTATAATTGCAATAGATCTGGTCATATTGCCAAATTCTGCAGAAGTGAGAATTAAGACAAAAAGGGTCCAGTACATCATAACCAAAACCAAGAAAAAGGAAAAGGAAAAGTGAACGCGGATGAAATTCAAATGGAGATGAATAAGATTTGGGTGAAGAAAAGCACAGAGAATGTTGGTGATGGATCCGCACCAGAATCTAGTGCTGATATTTCTTCCAAAAATTGAATAGATGATCTCTGGCTCAGGGGGAGTAACAAAAGAAAAACTAATTCCCCCAGCCAGTCAATTGGTGCCTGGAATTGGCACATGAAAGGTTGCGGATTAAAGGGTTCTCAGAGAAACATCTAAATAAGCCATGGTAAAAATATGGAAGATCCGCAAATTTTTTTGAAAAGATTATTCTTCCAAGATTGATCCAGTTCAATAGTCACCCAGTAAGAACAAGATTTTCATAGTTAGATCTGGTATGATTCAAAATTGAGGAATCCTGATCTGCGGATAGATCAAATGATTGGGGAAAGAAAGATAGATTGTCAATAATCACCAAGAATAGCTTGAAGCATATCTCAGTGATCTGGAAAAGATCCCTCTCAGAATAAGAAAAACAAGGCAACCGGAATGCCTTAAGTTGTGCATTTATTGCAGTATGGAATTAGGGTTTTTCTCAGAAATAAAAGGGTTCATTCGCTCATCATTTGCACATTTGCATTCGAGAAGAAAAGAAAAGGAGCTCTGCAACAGATTGTTTCAAATTTCTCAAGGATCAACTGTTGGAGTCAATTCATCTAGATAATCAATCTGGTTCACTCCGTGAACCCTAGAAGCGTGAAAGGTATTTTCTGTTATTGAATATCTCTCTATAAATCTTTTGAAGATGGAACCGAATGTTGTAAAGATTACTGATAGGCTATGTCCTAAATTCAAGAAACATCCATATAAATCCCTAGAAGTTGATCCCCTAGGTGCATTTTCAAGCATTCTGCATGGGGTTTTGCATGTAGAGGATGTTAGGGCATATATTCATGTGAATATTAAAGAATTTGGGGAATCTAAGCTGGTTGATATCTATCACAAGCATTTGATAGATGACTCATTTGAAATCAAAACTCAGTATAAATCCATATAGGACAAGCATTTTGCACAATGTATTCATTTCCCCTATTTTGCAGAAGATGAATGGGTCTGATATGTTTTGAGCAGGGTGCATGATAAATTCATGTAGTTGAATGGACCATTCAAGATCACAAAAGATCCCATTAGGGAAGTTACCGGATTGCACTCATCCAGTGGGATACCTTCTCTCAAATCTATCAAAAATCAAACTGTGAGTGAGGCTACCAGATCTAAATTTGATAAAAGAGAAATGACAGTTGAGGATATCACAGATCCAGACATCAAGTTTGCCTCCATGATTATTGGCTACAAGATATATCACTCCAGTAGAGAAAATTCTATATCCGGAACAATAATCTACACTGCCTATGAAATGTTGAGAAAATATGCAGATTATGATCTTTATGAACTCCTTCTGAGCCAACTGATGGAAAATCTACAAAAGATCAAGAAGGACAAGAAGAACTCTTTCAAGTATGGTGGACTGATACTGTGTCTATTCTTCTACTTTATGAATGAGCTACCCGGATCCAATGGCTGGGTATGGCAGAATGACAAACCTATTGCAATTCAAATCAAAGATTACTTGCATGGGCTTGGTGATACCAAGGCACAAAACACAACACTATGGGGTTACTTCAAAAACTTCCAAAGCATGATGCAGGCTAGAGAAAGAATTCCCCAATCCCTAGTTGAAAAATATAAAGATACAATATGCTTTATGGTAGAAACTGATCAATGCTTAATGGAGGCAGTGGAACCAAGAATAGTGTGGATCATGCCAATGGGGTATGAAGTGGATGAGAAAATTGTAAAGCTGCATGTTCAGCACATGCTAAGTCAACCAAAGGATCCCAAGGCAGAAAAGTTTGGAACCTTTGAGGAGCTAAGTGTGAAGATTCATGTGGAGTTAAGGCAATCGAAGATGAAGAGAAAAGTGAGAAAAGGAGTAGAGAATGTTGCCAAAAGGTATGGCATCTCAAAAGAGGCACTTGATGCAAACAAAGAGAAAATGGAAAGGGCAGAGAAAGAAAAGAAAGAGACAGAAAAGGAAAGTGCTCCAGTAGAATCCTCCTCCCAGAGCAGATCTTCTACGAGCTCTGCACATGCCACTGCTAAGAGCTCAAAGGCATCAAAACTAGAAGTAAAATCATCTGGAAAAGGAGAAAAGAGAACCAAGAAAAAGGCAACAAGGTCTTATACAAGTCAAAAGGATGAAGAAGAAACTGAATCTGATGAAGAGGTCAAGAAGATGACGAAGAAGAAGAAAACATCCGGTGAACCCTCTACCGATCAAAGCAAAGAAGAGAAGGCAGAGGAATTTGTTGAAAGGCCCCCTTTGTCCATTAATGATGTAGTCAAATCAGTCACTGTGGATGGGAACCTAAGACCTATGATTGAATTCTATGATGATTACAATGAAGCTGACCAAAAGATCTTGCAAGAAGCCACAGTTAGGCATCTAAATATCTACAATAAGGCTTTTATTGAAATCATATCTCTGTTGCAAGTATGAGGTGAACCGGTGTTGTCATTGATGTCAACTTACTCATATTGCATTAGTAAGAAGGTTTGGATGAGTTGTGTGCTGTTGTTATTGAGGAAATCAGTCTCCATCCGGAACAATGAAGAACAGTGAAGAACAGTGATGAGAAGAAGGCAAATGTACTATATAGGTTGAGAACCAGAGGATGCAGATCAAAGGGTTTGTAGATATGAGTCTTGAGATGCTTCAGCTAAGATTTCAGAGGTCTGCATGAAGATCTAAAGAAGTTGTGGCTGTCTGTGTGGAACCGGTTCCGGCAAGTATTTAGAAGTGACAGAGGATCACAGAAAGGTCCAGTGAGGTCCAGAATTGTATTATCCTAATCTACGGATTGGAAGGAGTGTTTGGGATGTCCTTGTGATGTGTCATCTTGAGTTGTGTATGATTTGGAGGTCTGAAAGTACCTTTTGCATTGTGACAGTGGCGACAGACTGTGTTCTTGAAGTACCGGATGATGAAGAGAAGAATTTCGGTAAGCTGATGAAGTGCAGATGTTTTTGATGATTCAGGGAAGGTTATGATGATCATTGGATCATATCTAGTTCGTGTTGGCGGTCCGCATTGAAGTTAGAGTTGGATTTGATGTTATGGCTACCAGTTGTTGGTGTTCTTCCTATAACAGGCCGACCGGATGTTGATCGGATGTTCTACACGCCTTGCGAATGTTATTGTGATGTTTGCCGACTTAGATGATTGTTTGTAAGTCGATGTCTTGTATAAATAAGTGTTTGAGAATTCATTTTGAGGTGTGGATTGTGGAGATGAGTGTGGTATAGTGAAGAGAAGTGCGAAAGGCAGAGCAAGGGTTTTTGGGCTTAAATGGAACTAATCCGAACATGGTAGAGATGTCATTCTCCAGTTCAAGATTGTGATTATTATCACTTTGTAGACAGTGTGTCTCCTTGTAGGCAGTGTGCCTCTTTGTGAGTAGTGTGCTCGGGCAGTGAGCCCTAATTGGCATGTGCTATTCATTTTTCTTATTCTTCTAACAGAGAATAATCCTTGGGTCAATCACCTCGTGGTTTTTTCCTTAACTGGGTTTTCCATGTCAAAATCTTGGTGTTCAATGTGTTGATGTTTATCTGCTCTTATGTTTATGCATTATGCTTTCATGGATGATTAATTGATATGCTGTTAACTAACAAAGAAGAATCAAGTGTTAGAAGTAAGAGCAAGTTTTTATACAACTGATTCACCCCCCCTCTCAGTTATATGCCCTAGATCCAACAATTGGTATCAGAGCTAAGTTCCTCTGAAAGGAGCTTAACCGCTTGAGGAGATCTAAGATGTCGTCATACAAGAAGGATAGTCCGAAGTTTGATGGAACCAACTTCACTCTTTGGAAAGGTCGCATGAAATGTCACTTGGAGTGTATGGGAAAAGCATACTTGGCCATGGTCTCAAAACCATATGTACCTCCACAGGGTGGTCCGACAACTCTGAATGAAATCACAGATGCTAAAAATAATATGCGGACCAAGGAAGCTCTTCTAAGCGCACTGAATGACTTAGATCTCTCAAATGTTATTGACCTACCAACTGCATATGAGATCTTGACTAAACTGGAACTTCTGTATGAAGGAGATGAGTTTGTCAAAAGTGCAAGGTTGCAAAGTTTGAAAGAGAAATTTGAAAGATTGAAGATGAGAGAAGATGAAAACATCACTACCTTTATGCCAAGAGTGAATGAGCTGGTATGTGGAATTAGAAATGCTGGTGGAACTCTGGATGAAAATGAGATTGTTTGCAAAATTCTCAGATCCCTTCCTGCTGCCTACAAAATCAAGGTTGCTGCCATTGATGAATTCAGAACCCACACAACTGTCACAAGAGAACAATTGGCTGGCAAACTAGCTGCATTTGAAATGACCAAGTTTGGAGATGATCCACCCAAGACTGAATCTGCTTTCAAAGCCAATACCTATGTGAAAGGCAAACAAAGATTTGATCTGGGAGAAAACTCTTCAAGGAAGATGTCATGGTATGATCAAGCAAGAAGAGACATGGAAGAAGAGGAAGCAGAAATAGCTCAACTTGAAGCCCTCATTGCAAAGAGACTGCTAAGAGGATCCGGTAAGTATGAAGGAAAACTACCCTTTAAGTGTTTCAACTGCAATAAGATTGGTCATTTTGCTTCAAGATGCCCGAAAAGATCTGCAAGGTCTAATACTGACAGACAAAGGTTTCAAAAGAACTGCTATTATGTTCATGAAGAAGATGACAATGAAGGAGTAACAGATGATGAATCAGAACTAGGAAGCAAATCCAGAAATGAATGGGTGTTTATTGCCATCAAGGAAGAAGATTCAATATCCTCTGAATCTGTCAATCACAAGGTTGTGGAAAGAGCTTTGGCTACTCAAGTAGAAGAAAAGGATGATTGGGTTATTGACAGTGGATGCTCTCACCATATGACTGGTGACAAGAATAAGTTCTTAGATTTGGAAAGGTATGAAGGAGGAATGGTAAAATTTGGTGACAATTCTGCTGGCAAAATCAGAGGTAGGGGAACTATTTCCTTTGATGGAAAGAGCAAAATAGGTAATGTACTATATGTTGAAGGATTGAAGCACAATCTTCTCAGTGTTGGTCAGTTAGTGGACAAAGGCTATGATCTCCGGTTCAAGAATGAAAAATGCAAAATCTTTACAAGCTCCAGAACTGAAATTGCATCTGGTGCTCATACAAAAGGTAATATCTTTCATCTGGTTGGTTCAAATAAAAGTTGTCTATTTGTTCAAGTTGATCAGAGTTGGTTATGGCATAGAAGAATTTGTCATGTAAATTTTGATAACATCATCAAGATAAGCAATATTTAGGCTGTAAGAGATCTTCCAAAATTGGTGAAACCTACAAATAGTTTGTGCAAAGAATGTCAGCTAGGTAAACAGAGCAGAGTCTCTTTCAAAAGCAAAGATCAGTCCTCTACCGGATTGTTGGAATTAGTACATACTGATCTCTGTGGTCTGACAAGAATCAAGAGTCTGCAAGGTGATAGATATTTCATGTTGCTAATTGATGACCATTCCTAAATGATGTGGGTTACCTTCCTAAAAGAGAAATCAGAAGCCCTTAAGAAGTTCAAAATCTTCAAAGCTATGGTAGAAAATCAAACTGGATTAAAACTGAAGTGTCTAAGGTCTGATAGAGGTGGTGAATTTACATCTGGTGAGTTCATTGACTTTTGTGAGAAACAGGGTATAAGGAGACAGTTGTCTGCTCCTAGGACTCCACTGTAGAATGGAGTAGTTGAGAGAAAGAACCAGACCATCCAGGAAGCTGCCAGGACAATGATGTTGGAAGCAAATGTTCCTCAAATGTTTTGGAAAGAGGCTATCAGCACTGCAGTCTACACTCTCAACCGAGTTCAAATCAGAAATAATACCAGTAAGACCCCCTATGAACTTTGGTTTGGCATCACTCCTACTGTGAGATATTTCAGAGTATTTGGCAGCAAGTGTTATATTAAAAGAGATGAAGATCTAGGAAAGTTTGATGCTAGAAGTGATGAAGGAATTTTCATGGGTTACTCCACTCAAAGCAAAGCATACCGGTGTTACAATAAGAGACTGAGGAAGATGATAGAAAGTACAAATGTAAAAGTTGATGAAGGAATTGAGAAGCCCTCAAGGTTCTATGAATGTGATGAAGATGATCAGAATGATCCTCGGTGCAAAGAGCTCCTTCCTTCTCTGAAATTCAGATCCAGACTGATCCGGTAAATCAGGAAGAAGAAGTTTGTCTGAATGAGCCTGATCAAGAATTAGTAGTGCAAGAAACTCCCAAAGTTCCAAGGTATGTAACTCTAAATCACTCTGAAGATTAGATCATAGGTGACAAAAGTAAAGGGGTACAAACAAGAAGAAGAATTGCTCAAGATTCAAATGAATACTGTTTGATTTCAAAGATTGAACCTAAGACAGTAAATGAAGCTTGTAATGATGAAAACTAGACCAAAGCAATGGAGGAAGAATTGATGCAAATTGAGAAAAATTGTACTTGGGATCTTATTCCCAGACCTAGAGACAGGAATGTGATTGGAACCAAATGGGTCTTCCGGAACAAACTGAATGAAGCTGGTGAAGTAATCAGAAACAAAGCTAGATTGGTCTGCAAAGGCTACTCTCAAATCGAAGGAATTGATTTTGAAGAGACCTTTGCTCCTGTGGAAAGAATTGAAGCAGTCAGATTATTTCTTGCATTTGCTGCCTTCAAAGACTTCAAAGTATATTAGATGGATGTCAAGTCTGCCTTCCTAAATGGTGATCTGGAAGAAGAAGTTTACATTGAACAACCGGATGGATTTCAATTGTCTGATAATGATGATATGGTCTGCAAGTTGAAGAAAGCTTTATATGGATTGAAGCAAGCCCCAAGAGCATGGTATGAAAGGTTGGATAAGCATCTTGTGCAGATTGGATTCAACAAAGGTACTGCTGACAGTAACTTATATTTCAAAATTGATCATGAAAACATTTTGATTATTGAAGTGTTTGTGGATGATATCATTTTTGGAGGAAGAGATAGTATGTGCAAAACTTTTGCAAATCAGATGAAAAGTGAGTTTGAAATGTCTATGCTTGGTGAAATGAATTTCTTCTTGGGTCTGCAAATTACTCAAACAAAGAAAGGGATCTTCATTTCTCAGACCAAATATGTGAAAGAATTGTTGAGGAAATTTGGTATGGAAGATTCAAAGCCAATGAACACTCCTATGGCAACCGGATGTAAGTTGAGCAAAGATGATGACTCTCCAAAGGTAGATCAGACAAAGTATAGATCAATGATTGGTGGATTGTTGTATCTCACTCAGACTAGACCAGATATTATGCAGGCTGTTGGTCTTGTGGCAAGATTCTAAGCTGATCCTAGAGAATCTCATGTTATGGCAATCAAAAGAATTTTTAGGTACTTGAAAGGAATAGTTGAGTATGGTCTATGGTACCCTAGAGATCCAGATTTCTCTCTTCATGCTTACACAGATGCAGATTGGGCAGGAGATGTGGATGACCGGAAGAGCACCAGTGGTGGAGCATTCTTTTTGGGGAAGAGATTGGTTTCTTGGCTAAGCAAGAAACAAGATGCAATATCTCTATCTACAACTGAAGCAGAATAGATTGCAGTAGCAGGTAGTTGCACTCAAATCTTATGGATGAAGCAGATGCTAAGAGACATTAAAGTTGAATATGAGGAGCCTATCACAATTTTCTGTGATAATTCAAGTGCAATTAATATTTCTAAGAATCCGGTATTGCATTCTAAGACTAAGCACATATCTATCAAGTTTCACTTTTTGAGAGAACAAGTGAACAAGGAAGAAGTTAGATTGGAGTATGTTCCCTCCAAGCATCAGATTGCACATATCTTTACTAAACCTCTTCCCAAGGACTCTTTCGAATATCTCTGGGAGAAGTTAGGGGTCATGGCCCCTCCGGTGATGAACTAGGATGCACTGATGTGCATCAGTCCGGTGGATGTCACAGTCATATCTTGTGATCCAGATTGATGATGGGGAGTTGCTACTAAGGAGGAGTAGCTGGTATGATTCTAATGTATTAGAATTGCAAGTATGAGCCCTTTGCCATTGATGTCAAAGGGGGAGAGAAGACATGTGAAAAAAAAGTGGTTGATAATCAAAGGGGGAGCAGTAAAGGAAGAGAAGACATGTGAAAAGTTGTTGTTGATAGGGGAAGCTATGACAGAAAGGAGAAGTTCTTGTCTTGATGGTTTTTCACATCATATGTTGCCATCAATGACAAAGGGGGAGATTGTTGCAAGTATGAGGTGAACCAATTTTGTCATTGATGTCAACTTACTCATATTGCATTAGTAAGAAGGTTTGGATGAGTTGTGTGATGTTGTTATTGAGGAAATCAATCTCCATCCGGAACAGTGAAGAACACTGATGAGAAGAAGGCAAATGTACTGTATAGGTTGAGAACCAGAGGATGCAGATCAAAGGGTTTGTAGATATGAGTCTTGAGATGCTTTAGCTAAGATTTCAGAGGTCCGCATGTAGATCTAAAGAAGTTGTGGCTGTCTGTGTGGAACCGGTTCCGGCAAGTATTTAGAAGTGACAGAGGATCACAGAAAGGTCCGGTGAGGTCCAAAATTGTATTATCCTAATCTGCGGATTGGAAGGAGTGTTTGGGATGTCCTTGTGATGTGTCATCTCAAGTTGTGTATGATTTGGAGGTCCGGAAGTACCTTTTGCATTGTGACAGTGGCGACAGACTGTGTTCTTGAAGTACCGGATGATGAAGAGAAGAATTCCGGTAAGCTGATGAAGTGCGGATGTTTTTGATGATTCAGGGAAGGTTATGATGATCATTGGATCATATCTAGTTCATGTTGGCAGTCCGCATTGAAGTTAGAGTTGGATTTGATGTTATGGCTACCAGTTGTTGGTGTTCTTCCTATAACAGGCCGACCGGATGTCGACAGGATGTTCTACACGCCTTGCGAATGTTATTGTGATGTTTGCCGACTTAGATGATTGTTCCTAAGTCGATGTCTTGTATAAATAAGTGTTTGAGAATTCATTTTGAGGTGTGGATTGTGGGGATGAGTGTGGTATAGTGAAGAGAAGTGCGAAAGGCAGAGCAAGGGTTTTTGGGCTTAAATGGAACTGATCCGAACATGGTAGAGATGTCATTCTCCAGTTCAAGATTGTGATTATTATCACTTTGTAGACAGTGTGTCTCCTTGTAGGTAGTGTTCCTCTTTGTGAGTAGTGTACTTGGGTAGTGAGCCCTAATTGGCATGTGCCATTCATTTTTCTTATTCTTCTAACAGAGAATAATCCTTGGGTTAATCACCCCGTGGTTTTTCTCTTAACCGGGTTTTCCACATCAAAATCTTGGTGTTCAATGTGTTGATGTTTATCTGCTCTTGTGTTTATGCATTATGCTTTCATGGATGATTAATTGATATGTTGTTAACTAACAAAGAAGAATCAAGTGTTAGAAGTAAGAGCAAGTTTTTATACAACTGATTCACCCCCCCTCTCAGTTGTATGCCCTAGATCCAACAATCTCTTATTCCCAAAAGCCTAGAAAAGGAATTAGAAATAAGGAAGAATAATGCTATGGCAAAGGATCTTGAGATCTAAGAATAGATATCTATTCAACTATATCCTTTAATCACTCCAAAGAAAATGAATATGATCTTCAGAGATTGCAAGGATGAGTTCTGGAGCAAAGCTAGAATGAATCAGCTTATGCTCAGAGAAACTGACAAAGTAGCAAAGGAGACAAAAGAGATCCTCTAGAATGCATACAAAAGATTCAACATTCCTATTATAGAGGACTTAGGTGACAATCCCTCAGCTACAGATGTTGAAAAAGAATGTACTGAGACAATGGCAGAAGAGGTAAAGGAGACATGCAAAGAGAAAGATAAGAACTTAGAATCCTCTGCTCCGAAAGAGGAGGCCCATGAATAAGTACAAATCACTCCTCCGGTTTCCCCTACAAACTCTGAATCCAAAGAAGAAGATAGAGTAGAAGAGAAAGAAGCAGAGAAGAAGGAAAAAGCAGATGATAGTGGTAAGATTGCAGAAGGGGAGAAAACCCTGTCACCGGTAAGAGACACAGCAGAAGCAATCAAAGATTTCTTGACCAAAGAGATGATGAAATTTGATGAACCGAAACTGCTTCAAGGTCCATTCAATTTTGATTCCCTCTCCTCAATTCAAACCATGAAACTAGCATCCTTCACTCAAGCAAAGGCAAAAGAAAAACTCCTGAAGTCTCACATGGAAGACTGTGAGCTTATAGAAGCTACATCTGGTGTATTGGAGAAAATCATGCCAACTTTTTAGAAGGATCCCTCAGCCTCTTCATTTGGTAATCTCAAATCTCTAGTTAATAGTGTTAGCACACATTTTGATTCCCTAGAGAAGTCAGCAGAAGATAAAGTCCAGAAGGAGTTTTTAGAAAAGAGATTGTTTGAAGTACAAGGACTAATATCCAATGATAGAAGAAATATGGATATAGGGATAAAGAGCTTAGAAAATGCTCTTAAAGATGGTGGGGAAATGTATAAATTTTTTCTATCATGGTCCAAAGTAATAGTGGAGATTGAGAAGAAAGTGAAAGAACAGGAGAATAAACTAACAAAACTATCTCAAAATTTTGATCCTCTTACCACGTCCATAATAAATCAAGAATGTCAGACTATTGCAGTCTTGAATGAAATTAAGAAGCTTGAGAAGGAGAAGAAAAACATAATAAGTAGGTTGAATAAACTTAGAGGAATAATTATCCCTAAGTTAGAGGCCATGCATGAGGCCCTAAATGATGCTCAAACCACAGCCTGGACCAGTGATCTGATGGATCTGAAGAGGGCAGAAGCTTTTGCATTCCTATTGAGTGGTCACATCTCAATTTTGGACAGAATGAAGTTGAGTTGGGTGACAGAAGTTGTACAATTGAAGAATACTTTTGCAGATATCCTAAAGTATATGTAAAGTAATACAGGATAATATACTTATGCGACTAAGTATAGATTGAGTTTTGAAAATTTTGGTGTGCGGATCCCACCATTTGCCATTGATGTCAAAGGAGGAGTGAGGAGTAGTGAAAAATGAGGAATCCAGCTAAGGGGGTGCTCTGGAAGGACAGAGCATCAGCCAAGGGGGAGTATAGTGTGACACTTAGTCATTTTTCACTAAGTGTTGCTATCAATGCCAAAGGGGGAGATTGCTGACAAGAGACATTGTGTGGCTTCATGAATGTTGTCATTGATGGTAATAAAGTCCATCCCACACATCCGCAGGACATGGTGTGTCTTTACCAAAATTTAGATTGAAGAAGTGTTGTGGTCCGGTAAGCAAGAATAGAGTAGGCAGCAAGGTCCGATAGTCAGGTCCAGATCTCTCAGAGGAGGTATCTCAGTAAATTACGGATTTGGGGAAGTCAAGAGGAGTACCTTGACTAATAGATTCCAAGGATTTAGCCTCCGGTGATAGAAGAGTGAAAAGATATGAGCACTTGAGTGTTGGGTTCCTGTTTGATAGAGTAGAAAGAGGAAGAACTGACCAGCAGAGCATCATACCTAAATCCAGATGAGATATTGATGGTGATTAAGTTTCTTGAGGTATCATTCATGATTGGACGACATGATTGATGACTTCTAGAAGCATCTCCTTGATCTGTATCACTTGGTATGCAAGGATTTAGTCAATAAATCAAAGTTTGGGAAAATATTGACTATTCTAGATGCCGACTACAAAGGTGTTGAAATCACTTGTGCAGATATATATACCAGATGGATTTAGATGTGAACTAGTGTGTTGCGAGTTGAAATTGTGCAAAGAAAATTAGAAGAGCGGTGCAAAGGCAGTAAGACAGGTCCAGAATGTGATTGGACAGTAGCATCTAAGGAGAGTAAGAATGAAGTACAGCAGATCAGTATATTGGGCTTAACCAGAACTGAACCTCAGCATGTGTGGATGCTTCTCATCAGTTCAAGTATCTTGTTACCTTCTTTTCTTGTAGACAATGAATCTCTTGTAGGCAGTGAGCCCCTAATTGGCAAGTGCCATTTTGTTCTTTCTATTCTTCTAACAGAGAATACAATCTTGGGTTAGTCACCCAGTGGTTTTTCTCTTAACCAGGTTTTCCATGTTAAAATCTTGGTGTCTCATGTGTTGATGTGTTTCTACTCTTGATTAAATGCATTAAGTTTCATGTTTGATTTATTGTTATACAGCTAAGTGAATACAAGTGTTTAATAAGAAGAAAGTTTTAGACAACTGATTCACCCCCCCTCTCAGTTGTCTACCCTGAATCTAACATGGAGGCAAGAATCAGGGATAAAAGACCTCACCTTGTTTGAAAGTGTTGAAAGGCTAAGGAATGGGCTAAGTTCATCTAGGCACACTAGGACATCTACAATTGATTGAGGTCATTAAAATGACAAATATGAGGCTATCTTTTTCTAGGCACATATTTCAACTTTCACATACCTTAATGTAGGCCTTGACTTGGAGGAGTTAGTTTATGCTTTAAAATGATTTCTATGTGTTTATATGATTCAATATTTGTCAATAATTTAATATGCCGGTACAATGTAGCTCGAATTGTTTCGACATGTTTAGGTGCAAAACAGGACCATGCCTAGCCTAAACGTACCCATCCAAACACGTTGGAACTATCAGTTTGGCCACACAAGGAGAAAGACAAAAGTTACACCCCTTTGCAACTTTACACTGCTTCCTGACAATTTTTGGGGCAACAGAAAACCTTTCACCACGGGTAAACGCCTTAGAGATATAAAAAACTGAGAGAGGTTATTGTAGAGGCACTCTACATGATCACATTTCCTTAGACAGAATGTTTCTAAGTGACATAGTTTTCAAGTAACATCTCATCAAATATTTCTGCCTTTTTGCACTTTGGACTCTTCAGGGATATCGTCGGTACAATGTAGCTCGGACTATTTCAACATATTTAGGTGAAAAACAAGACCATGCCTAGTGTAAATGTACCCATCTGGATGCGTTGGAATAGTCAGTTTGGTCGCATCAGGAGCAGGATGAAAGTTACACCCCTTTGCAACTATACACTGCCTCCTTTTGATGATTTTTGGGGCAGCAGAAAACCTTTCACCACGGGCAAATGCCTCAGAGATATAAAAATCTGAGAGACATGATTGTAGAGGCACTCTACATGATCATATTTCCTTAGAAGGAATGTTTCTAAGTGACACATTTTTTGAGTAACATCTCATCAATTATTGTTGCCTTTTTGCACTTTGGCCTCTTCAGGGATATCATCGGTACAATGTAACTTAGACTGTTTCAACATGTTTAGGTGAAAACTAGGACCATGCCTAGTGTAAATGTACCCATCTGGATGTGTTGGAATAGTCAGTTTGGTCACATTAGGAGTAGGACAAAATTTACACCCCTTTGCAACTTTACACTACCTCCGTCTGACGATTTTTAGAGACATAGAGAAGGAACCATAGAGGCATTTTTGGGAACAATAGATTGTAGGAGGACAAAACCCACAAAATTCATAGTTTTGGCATGAATACTAAGTGCTCAAGTCATTGGTTGAGTTCTGTGTGTGAATTTAAGGGGGGTCTCTTTATATTTTAGGCCTAATTGGGGCTCTAGGTTATTGAGAGGAGTTATAGGTTAGGGTATATCATCCAAAACAACCTATACCCAATTTTGGCTATGTGATAGGGAGTCCAAATGGGTATCTAATGATTGTCCAAGTTTTGTGTTTGAAGATTTGTATCAAAAGTTATTAGGATTGTTCTCCATTTTTAGGGCTACAAGCCATTTCTTGGGTTTGTGAAGGAAGTGTTAATCCTGAGTTTGGTCTACCTTTGGCAATGATTGGAATGGGTCCCATAGCATTTGAAATCACCTTGTCCATGAAGAATTCAGAGTCTCTAACTGTTGTTCCCACTTTTGTATAATGATCATGAAATTTGGGCTTTAGAGCATAAGGAAACCTTGTCTAGTTTGCCATCCTCCAACTATCCCATTGCCTCTACATCACAATTAGAGACACCTATTATCTAGTTAGAAACTAAGACACCTAGAGACACCTATATTTTATACATTACCTAGATTTTATACATTATTCTCAGGATCAACTTTATCCATCACTTAGGTCTAACCCCATGAAGCATAACATGATGATGTAAAAATGTGTATATGTGTAAAAGCGCAACAAGAAATAAAAAAGACAAACCTTATGTACAAATTAATGTGCATACTTACAACTCAATGTAACATGACTTTACAAAATCAGTGTGAATACTTACAAATTAATCCAATGAACCATCCGGGTCTGCTCTACTCTTTATTATGTCAAGTATTGCTTCATGTTCAGACTCACACACCTTCCACAAGATTTTGTTCAAAGGTTTACCCCGATATTGTATCAAATGAACATTGGATGCCATGACAAGGTTCAAGTAATGAAGAACCTTTTGATACGTGTCAAAGTCCCAAAACAACCAAACATTAACACTCTTATGTGGGTACCTTCTAAGCCATGTTCTAGTAATAACCACTGAGCCTGTAGGGTATTCGATGTTTTCTCCATCTGTAACTGGGGCCTCCAATTTCTTTTTGGCCTCAACACAATGACATAAGTAATAATCTATTCCCTCTTCATTATCTTCATCTGTGATAACTACATATATGTGCCCTACATTGATATGTGTAGCAAATTAGATGAATTTAGTCAACATTACAAAAACACTACAAAGTAAGATGACATTAGGAATTTCAAAAACTATGCAAATAGATATATTACCTGGTTGAATTAGATTTGATATGTGGTCAAAGTTAACTGATGATTCCATCTGTGTTATTTCCAGTGCCGTCAAGAGTTGATACGTGTCATGTGGGCTAAGATAACTTAACTGTCATTTGTCAACCGACTTTTTTGACTCGCACTCATCCTAGACTTGAATTGTACAGGAAGAACAAAAGCATGACATCTTACGCGTATGGATACTCTATGAACTTGCAATTAAGATTCTGAAAGAGTACATCTCACTTGATCCTATCAGTGTAGAATAGTCCTCATATGGTGCAATGTTAGTATCATCTATCAACCAAAAAAATCTACGAACTGAAGACTTACCTTCAATACCTAGACCCATGGAAGCATTACACCACTCGACAATCGATTTTGTATCTATCAACTTTGCATTGTCTTTATACTTTAACTCTTCTCATGCTATGGCTCTTTTGATACATGCTCCTACACCATCATGCTCCCCCTTTCCATGCCTAACCTCACAAAAGTCTCTCATATGTTGAATACCTGTAAAATTATGCCTCCTACTCAGCGAATACAAATTCTATGAGTTCTTAAATTGTGACGCACAGTTATTTGACCATATGATATGCTGACTGAATGATATGCCCCTTCTAGCTAAATCATTGTAGAACACCTGAAAGCAACCTTGCACGAACTTCGTAGAATGCATGCGATCAACACTAATGTAGAAATTGTACTCCCTTATGATCTTTTTGTCATCCTCTGTACTATCATTCACATGAATGAATGTGGTGCACAAATATATAAACCTATGTGGAGTTGTAATATTGTGATTGCACCTTACGCTGTGGTTGTAGACTGTAGTTCTCTGCAAAGTTGACTGAAACAATGCTGCCAATCGGAAATGTGTCCTTACATAACTTGAATTGCAAGTCCAACCATCGAGCTCTATGGGCATGTCTGGCATACTCATACACTATGCTATCACAAAATATAGGCATAAACTGATACACTGGAATCTTTTCAATAACCAATTCACACCTCTTTGCTTCTTTACCATCTTTTGTATTGTATGCCACTGTTTTATACTTTCCAAACTCTACTAGTTCATTTCCAACCGCATGTGTTCTTTCCATATGTTCACATATTGGCAAATGTTGCAAGTCACTGCGATGATGACATGTGTCATCCAAGCATAATTTCTTGTAGGATATTTGACCTTCCTCTCTTTCACATAAAATTCTTGATATGAAGTCTCTTGAAGATGTTAGTGGGGCATGTATGGCACAACCCTGCAAAACATTATTAGTACGCATATCTAAACATATAGACCTATAAACATCAAAATGGTTAGAAAATTCAATATGTAATCTACAACAACAAGTAGTGCATGTGTGATTTATCTTGACATAGAAAGGTTTTAGCATTTCAAAATATTTTTGACAAATTTTAATTTGAGGATACTTCTCTAGAAATTTACCATAAAATTGTGTTTGAGTCTCATCCAAAAAATGCTTTGGATGTGGCTCACGGTTCTGACTACCGATTCTCCTTCTTACCACATCCCTTTGATTCAGAGATACCCTTGTGTAATTCTTCAAAAGTCTTCAATTAGTGATCTCAATGCTTCAACAATTGGTTTATCTTTTCATGGTAGTATCCCCGAGAATGCCCATAATTCATTGGCATTAGTGTCCTCAATTCTTTGGCATCTTCCAACAACTCTTGATAAAGTTTTCCTATTAATTCTCAATTCTTGACTCATCTTTCTAATGAGACGAGCTTTCCTCGTTTGACTACTTACTATAGTTGATGTAATCACACGCCATGTTGCATTACTATCTTTTGTGCGTGAGGTGTTATCCACACTCTCATACGCACTCATTAGATTCTTGACAATATATTTTTCACTTGAAGCCTCTGATGTTCTCAACCCAAGAATCTTCATGATAGAGCTATACTTTATACTTTGTATCATTTCAAGGAACAGTTGACATCTTGCAGTCTCATTTAACTTTTCAAAGAACAATCTCCAAATCTTATGAGCATATCTTCTACAAGTGCGTTTTGGAATCTTACCTTCCATTGGCTGCAAAGTATTCTCATCAATATCAATCAAATACTTTGGCTTTCTATGCAAAATTCTAGGTGGTGTTAAGTTAGATAAATTCATCTCAACATTAGGAATTTCATCAATATTTAAATGAGATGGGCTATATGGCATACCTTTGATCGAAGATGGAATAGATGACATACCTTGAGGTTGAGGTGGGAATGATGGCGTACCTCCTTCATCACATGTGAGTGATGATCTACTCTCAACTTGAGATGTGGTAGATGGTGTCCCTACATGTTGACTTGTGGTAGAGGACATGTCTCCAACTATGTATTCAAATCTCTTGTAGCACGAAGTTTTTGCATTTGTTCTCTTTGTGCCACCAATACCATATCTCTTTGTGATGGTTGTGGTTCCTCTTCAATTGGCATGTCTTCATTTATTGTGTCCTATTTCCTCTTCTCATGAATTTCCCTCATAGCCACTACTTTCTTTGCATTCTTAGCTTCTATCTCTTCCTATGTTGGTTTAATTCTTGATCATTTCCTCGACATGACGGAGAATTTGTCTATAGCATGATAAAGAGACCAATATTAGTTCCTAAGAAATGAATCCATACAAATAACTAAAATATATGTCATTCAACCCTTCATAGTAAATGTACATACAATCATCATGTAAAAGAGTAAATGTCACTCAACCAAAATAGGTACAAAGCATACAAAGAAAATTATTGCAGCCATGAAAAGAGTACATGGGACTTCATGATTGAAAAGGTTGAGGCAGACCCAATTTGACATGTTTGTTGTTACTAGGGCTACTAGGATTTGGAATTGAGAAGGTGTTTTGTTGGTATTAGGGATGCTAGGATTTGGGTGGCTTGTGAAGGAATAGACAACAATTGTTGTGTCATGTGCATGTACAAATCATCATGAATAGGTACATAAGGAATGTCCTAGCCCAAGATATGTGCATACAAATCATCATGTTATGTGCATACTTGTATGATCTTGGCACCTATTCATTTGTATTTTAACTTGTTAATATAACAAGATAATAGTGGGATTGTATTTTTATTATGTTGTAAGGATTTATTCTTGTATAGTTTGACATCATGGTATGTTAATGTATGTTTATTACACATAATTATTAAAGAGCCCAAGTGTAGAAAATATACATGGCATCATGTGAGATTGTAGGTTGCTTTCTTGATTGGGAATGTGTCTATTTTAAACATGTATGATAAAGCATGATAAAGTAGTTCAAATAGAATTAAGGAAAATGTAAAGAACATGCATGTAAAGACTTGACATACCTAAAAAATGAAGATTCAAATGGAGAGAGTACCCAATTATGTAGTGTTTTCTTCTTCTTGCATCAAACTCCTCAACAATTTGAGTTTTTCATCACTTGCTTCCTTTTCAATGTTAAATTGAATAACACTCAAATGTAATTACTAACAACAATACTATTAACCAATCTATAATGTTAAATTCCTAAAATTGAATCACAATTAACATTGCAATACTACAAAAATTGAAACTTGAATAGATACATATCAAACTTGGTGTGAAAACTATGTTATTTCCTCCTTCTCAAGTTGGCAAAGCAGAAAAGGTGGTGGAAAGATCATGCAAAGGTGGCAGAATGTGTAAAATATGCATGTGAACTTCCCAACAGCATGAAAGCACTTCTTTTTTGTCGGAGCACGCGCATAATCAGCATGAAAACAAAGAATTTGGGCCTGGATCATGGGGATCAACACTTTTTTATAGTTTCTATAGCAGGACAAAATGCGAATGCATTATATCACACTTGCGTTTTGTCCTGCTATAAATTGATCCATAAATATTTGTGCCTATCTCACCTTCGATAGTACCTTTACAATATCTCACCTCTAGTTCCATTAGCTCATGTTCTATATCTCACTTATCTCTCCCCCTCAACTCTCTACCTCTCCCCTCTCTATGTCTATCAGTCGTTCCTTGTCTACCTCAACCCTAAACCTTATCCCTCAATCCTAATCCCTCAACCCTCAACTCTAATCCCTTATCCCTAAACCCTAAACACTATCCCTATTCCTAAACCCTCAACGGGCTTGATACTATACCTTAAACCCTAATCCCTTATCCCTAAACCCTCCAACCCTATCCCTAATCCTTATACCGTCGACATTCTACTTTAACCCTAATCCCTCGACCCTCAACCCTAGCCTGAAACCCTTAACCCTCGAACCTTAATGTACTCAACCCTCAACATCAAACCCTAATCCTTCAACCCTTAACTTTGATCCCTCAACCCTCAACCCTATCCCTAAACCCTTAACTCTAAAACCTCAACCCTCAACACTCAACGTCAAACCCTAATCCCTCAACCCTTAACTCTAATCCCTCGACCCTCAACCCTATCCCTAAACCCTAAACCCTAAAGCCTCAACCCTCAACCCTCAACGTCAAATCCTAATCCCTCAACCCTTAACTCTAATCCCTAAACCCTAAATTCTATCCCTAAACCCTGAACACTATCCCTATTCCTAAACCCTCAACGGGCTTGATACTATAGCTTAAACCCTAATCCCTTATCCCTAAACCCTCCAACACTATCCCTAATCCTTATACCCTCAACACTCTACTTTAACCCTAATCCCTCGACCCTCAACCCTCAACCCTATCCCTAAACCCTCGACTTGTGAACCTCAACCCTCAACCGTATCCCTAAACCCTAAACCCTAAAGCCTCAACCCTCAACCCTCAATGTCAAATCTTGATCCCTCAACCCTTAACTCTAATCCCTCAACCCTAAACCCTATCCCTAAACCCTAAACACTATCCCTATTCCTAAACCCTCAATGGACATGATACTATACCTTAAACCCTAATCCCGTATCCCTAAACCCTCCAACCCTATCCCTAATCCTTATACCCTCAACACTCTACTTTAACCCTAATCCCTCGACCCTCAACCCTATCCCTAAACCCTAAACCCTAAAGCCTCAACCCTCAACCCTCAACCCTCAACATCAAATCCTAATCCCTCAACCCTTAACTCTAATCCCTCAACCGTAAAACCTATCCCTAAACCCTAAACACTATCCCTATTCCTAAACCCTCAATGGGCTTGATACTATACCTTAAACCCTAATCCCTTATCCCTAAACCCTCCAACCCTATCCCTAATCCTTATACCCTCCACACTCTACTTTAACCCTTATCCCTCAACCCTCAACCCTATCCTAAAACCCTTAATCCTCAAACCTCAATATACTCAACCCTCAACATCAAACCCTAATCCCTTAACCCTTAACTCTGATCCCTCGACCCTTAACCCTTAAAACTTAAACCCTATCCCTACACCCTCAACACTCGACACTATATCTTAAGCCTTAAACCCTCATCCCTAAAGCCTCAACCCTCAATCCTTAAACCTTCAACTCTAAACCCTATATGTCAACCCTAAACCCTAATCCGTCAACCCTAAACCCTATTCCTAAACCCTCAACCCTCAACACTATACCTTAAACCCTAATCCATCAACCCTAAAACCTAATCCTCAACCCTCAACCCTAAACACTATCAATAAACCCTCAACCCTCGACACTATACCTTAAACCCTAATCCCTCAACCCTCAACCCTCAACCCTAATCCCTCATCCCTAAACCCTAAACGCTATCCCTATTCCTAAACCCTCAACACTCGACACTATACCTTAAACCCTAATCCCTTATCCCTAAACCCTAAACCCTAAACCCTATCGCTCAACCCTTAACCCTTAAAACTTAAACCCTAAAACCTATCCATAAACCCTTGATGCTCAACACTATATTTTAAACCCCAATCCCTTAACCCTCAGCCCTAAAGCCTCAACCCTCAATCGTTAAACCTTCAACCCTAAACCCTATCCCTAATCCCTCTACCCTCAACACTCTACTTTAACCCTAATCCCTTGACCATCAACCCTATCCCTAAACCCTCAACCCTTAACTCTCAACATTAAACCCTAATCCGTCAACCCTAAACCCTAATCCCTCAACCCTAAACCCTATCCCTCAACCCTCAACCCTCAACACTATACCTTAAACCATAATCCGTCAACCCTAAACCCTAATCTCTCAACCCTAAACCCTAAACCCTATCCCTAAACCCAACAAAACTGCTTTGCCTTGTGTTAGGTTGTTAAACCCATCATTTTGACACTCTTCTCTTAAAGATATCTGAGTTGCAAGAATACGTCAGAAAAATGGCTATGAACTTTTTAATGTTAATAATGTTATATGGCATGTTTTTCTGGCCCATCTGGGGTTTATTATGCCAATAGGTGTACACACTATGAGAAAATCTTTGCATATGGTACATCCACAGTGAGTAATTAATAGTTGAAATCAGAAGGATGATCATTATGAGAAACGATTTGCATTGGGGTACATCTATGTTTCTTGATGTCCACCCCACACTTAGGGGAGGTATATTGTTATGGAATAGGCAAATAATCTCCCATTGTTTACTGGCTCTATCCACAAGAACTACTAAACTTTTTTCTCTTGGTAATTGTAGAGGACATTCACCTATTTTTGGTAACTCCTGCATTCCCAAACCATTACAAAAACTAAGTTATTTTAACCCAATAAATAGCTGATTGCATTGATTTAATACTCTACTATATTAAAGCTTAGCATTCACACAAATGCAGATGTTCATATTATAGAAGACTGCATTATTTTAGACTATTAGAGATCCCTCAGAAAAATGTAATAACAAAACTGCTTTGCCTTATGTTAGCTTACAATTAAACCCATTCTTTTTGACACTCTTCTCTTAATAAAGTAAGAGTAATAAGAATAGAAGGCAAAGAATTTGATCTTACTAGTATGCATGGTCAATTTACATTCCGTGACTTCATTTTCATTGAATAAAAAGGTAAATATCTGATTTGAAAGGTGGGGCAGAGTTCACTATCATGTGCTTTTCTAGATGATAGGGTCCATAATGTCCAGGGTTCTTCAAAGAAAGGCTTGCAACATAATTAAGGTTTTGTTATACCAATCCTCTAGGTAAAGCTACAATTCAAATGCCTACTTTGAAAGTTGAAATAAAATAAATTAGGCTTACAATTTTGATTTTCTTCCATTGCTTCAACAACATCATTGTTTTCTTCATTAGAAACCAATTCAAGATCAACAACTTGCTGCTCATTGGTTGACTTGAATTGCATCCTCTATTAGAAGAAGGGCATTTTTTATCTGTATCAATGTTGGTATTCATAAGCTGAAGAGCATTGATATTTTTCACACACCCTGTTCTTTGAAATATCTTAAACTTAAAATATGACTTGGATATGTACTTGAACACAGTGAAATCTCTAATCTCCAGCCCATGATGATTCACAAAATTTTCCCAACCCTGCCTAAATTCCAGTTTATTTATGGTACCCCTTAATTGTACATCCCACTCCTACCCACCTAGGCCTTGAAGAAGGAGGCACACCCATTAAACCAACTCATTCGATAACTTGTTGCCCATCGGTTGACTTGAATTGCATACTCTATTAGAAGAATGGCATCTTTTATTTGTATCAATGTTGGTATTCATAAGTAGAAGAGCATCGATATTTTTCACACACCCTATTCTTTGAAATAACTTAACCTTAAAATATGACTTGGATATGTACTTGAACACAACAAAATATTCAATCTCTAGCCCATGACGATTCACAAACTTTTCCCAACCCTGCCTAAATTCCAATTTATTTATGGTACCCCTTAATTGTACATCCCACTCTTGCCCACCTGGGCCTTGAAGAAGGAGGCACGCCCATTAAACCAACTCATTTGATAATTTGTTGCCCATCAGTTGACTTGAACTGCATACTCTGTTAGAAGAAGGGCATCTTTTATCTATATCAATGTTGGTATTCATAAGCTGAAGAGTATTGATATTTTTCACACACCTTGTTCTTTGAATATCTTAACCTTAAAATATGACTTGGATATGTACTTGAACACAATGAAATCTCAAATCTCCAGCCCATGATGATTCACAAAATTTTCCCAACCCTGCCTAAATTCCAATATATTTATATGGTGCCCCTTAATTGTACATCCCACTCCTGCCCACCTAGGCCTTGAAGAAGGAGGCACGCCCATTAAACCAACTCATTCGATAACTTGCTACCCATCGGTTGACTTGAACTGCATACTCTATTAAAAGAAGGGCATCTTTTATCTGTATCAATGTTGGTATTCATAAGCTGAAGAGCATTGATGTTTTTCACACACCCTATTCTTTGAAATATCTTAACTTTAATATATGACTTGGATATGTACTTGAACACAACGAAATCTCCATGAAGAGCATTGATGTTTTTCACACACCCTGTTCTTTGAAATATCTTAACTTTAATATATGACTTGGATATGTACTTGAACACAACGAAATCTCCAATCTCCAGCCTAGTGGTGTTCACCTAGGGTTAGGGTTTTGACTTTGTGTTTACATGTTCCTGTGTGTTTTCCTTCTAACCCTTGGTGCCTTGGTGCCTTGGTTTAAATTGTTCCTCGGCCCACATGCATTGTTTAACTATTTTTCCTGTCGCACATGAGAAAATTGCTAAGTTCTATGTATACAAAGGCAAAATATATGTTGGGTTGCTTGAGAAATCTTTATCGCCCTTTGAAAATTGAGTTAGATGCATTTCTGAATGCATATCGGGCTAAAAATGTGCATATACAAAGGTGGAATATTCCTTGGGATTCCCTATTTGTATGTGAGATAGTTTGTATGTTTGACATACAAAGGTGGCGGACATACTTTTGCTACAGTGAAGGTAATCATTGCTGAGACTATGTGTATCGGCAGAGTGTTTTGTGGTCTCGGCGATGATTGGTGTCTCCCCGACTGCATGGTGTTCGGCATATCTTGGGTTATCAGCCAAGCTGTGGATTGTCTGGCCGATTGTGGTGGTCTGTCTGATGGTGGTTTGTTATCGACAAGAGGATATGCATCGGCAACCAAGCAAAATGTCTTCCCGATGGCCGATGCACATCCAAAGGAAAAATATACAAAGATGGAAGATACATTGCAGGCATATTCCAGAAAAGATTCCTTGTTTGTATGTGTATTCGCTTGTATGTTTGCACATACAAGCCAATATACAATGAAGAGACATACAACCCAGACGTGATGGAGGAGTTAAAATGTGACGAATAATATTTCAGGTCCGTAGGTTGTATAAAGCGCTTGTATATGCCGATATACAAGCTGATGTGCATTAGTGGAGATATAACGCGGATTTCAAAGGCTATTCTAATTTGCTTCACAGGTGTGTTGAGATCCACCTTGTATGTATGTTGCGATTGTATGTGCACATATACAAGGAAATATGCATGGAAGAGGATACAAGCCAGACCTGATCTGAATTCCAGTTTGTTCTATAGCATTTGACGTCTGCCTTGTATGTTGTATATGCATTTGTTCTTGCAAATACAAAGGTCAAAAAGGTGAAATAAAAGGAGAAAAGGCTAGCGATAGAAATATGAGGTGCCTACATGGCACGATGTCATTGGTTGGCAGCTCTTCATGCATGTTTTGGGACCGTTGATTTCAGCGATGGGTTTTTGATCAACGGTCAGGTTTTGAACCTGTGGTGTTGGTTTTTCCTAAACATATGCAGACATTTTTGGGCAGGAAGACCTCCAGATGCATCTATTGTTGCATCCCGCAGGTAGATGAGGTATTGACGGCAGGATTGCAGCGGTATGGGTCGGTGTTGGACGGGTCAACCACCTGAATTGAAGATGAATGTCCTTGAGCAGCAGTGCGGATCCCGATCTCACCTACGCCTTCCTCTTTATCTCTCTGCAGCATTGAATATTTCAGAGCACCATTCCTCATGCATTGAGTATGGAAAAAAAAATTTATTTGCCTTGTTTTAAATTTTTGCTAGGTACACAGTCTTGGTATAAAAGGCCAAACTGTGTCACTCATTTTGGTTGTTGGAAACTGGACAATATTTTGGTGTCGTGACACAATACAACTTTATTGGTGGCCTTGTTCTTGATGTCCTGTAAGTTTATGAGTCTCATGTTGTATGTTTCATATGTGAGTTCACTAGTTTCATGTTGTTTTATATGAGAAATGCTCTATGCATGTGTTTAATCATTTGTCTCCAAGTTGTGGGCATAGTTTCTTTTGAATCAAGATAACTAAGGGTTGTTAAGTTTCAGGAATATAGTTTCTCTATATTGAATGTTTAATCTTCTACTTTTGTTCAAGGAACAAATTAAATGTTTCAAGTTAATCATTGAGAAAATGTGTTGTAGTAGGGATACCATTAAGTATGAATGATTAAGAACCTAATTGTTGGGAAGTATCTGTAAGGCAGATATTAGAAATCCCCTTGATTCCCAGTCTTTGATGTATGTTCACGCTAGCCATTCACATGTGTATGTCTATTGACTCTGAGCCCTAGATAGGCACTGATCCAGTCTTGTATTGAGGTCACAACCAAAGTCCTAGTTTTGCATCCAAATATAAATCAAACTTAAACCTTACATCAAACCATTAGGACTTTAGAAGTAGTTTTAGGACTGAAATCCTCTGTTTACAACTGAATATAGGCCCAAAGCTAGCCCCTTTGCACTTATCTCATAGTTTTGGTTTGCATAAGAGAGGATTTATCTGCTTTATGTCAACATCCTAGCTAATACAAAGATGCATTTCATAGATGTTGAGTAGGGAATACCCCCCTTGGTTCTGTAGAGCCTAAAGAAGAAGAGGAGATATTTATAGAGTCTATCTCCTATACTATTGGCCCCTGGCTTGGGAATCCTGTTGATCAATGATGGCTATTTTGTAGGGATTACCGGGAATAAGTATCTAGCTGGAAAAATAACCAACAGAAATTGGCAACTCTGCTGGGGAAAACTTTGTGAAAGAACCCTGATTTTAAAAGAAAATAATTCCTACTAATAGGTGGTGACTCTGAACCAATCTCCCAACCGGTAAAGTAAAAATTTGTATGCAAGGGAGAAGATCCCAACGTAATACTTTGTTTGAAGAGTTACCCACAAAAATGATGTATAGCAAAAAAGGGACTATTCAAGCCAGTCAAGACGATTCTCCCAGCCCCAGAAATCGTGATAATAATCAAAACAATCCAGGATCTTCAGAGAGGACAGAGCCTTATTTTTCAAATACAGAAGCTGAAATCCAAAATGTATATGAGAAACAACAGGGTTGTGCTCTGAGAATAAGGTCAGAAGTATTTCAAGAATGCCCTTTCATGGATCCCAGTGATAGATTTGAAGAGATTGAGTCTCCAAGGGATGAAGATAATGATGATCAGAATGGAATGGGACCATCCTCTTCCATGCCCAGAGAAGAACAGTTAGCTAAAGAAATCAAAAGTTTAAGAGAAGAATTAGAATATCTACAGGCAGTAAAAATCAAAGATGACATGAAATAGAAAGTGCAAGCTCTGAGAATTGCTCAGAATGATTCAATTCCTATCCTTGAAAATGCAAATATGTAGAGAAATCAGCATAGAAATAATGAAGTGCAAGATCAGCATGATGATCAAAGACAAAATACAAATAATTCTAGAATACCATTAAATAATGTAAGAAATCAGGATGCAAACAGAAATGCCAATGCTAATCAATTTGGTAGACAGCCTATGCAGCTAGATAGATTCAGGTAGTTAGTTTTTGATGGCATTCCTGGTTACCCGAATCCTATTGACAAACATGTGAGGCTGCAAGTGCCTAAATTTTTAGGAAACAACACTGTGTCAAGTGAAGACCATTTAAAATCTTTTTAGAACATAATGGACAACTTTGAGGTTGAGCATGAAGATGCTTTCATGAAGTTATTTATGCAATCCTTAGTTGATGAGGCCAAAGAATGGTACAAAGGTCTGCCTGACAGAAGTGTTTCATCATTTGATGATTTCAGAAGAATATTCAAAGAACAATATGGTGACAAAACTAATCCTAATTTCTTTATTAATGAATTCACTGGCATTACCAAAGGATCAAATGAACAGGTTGCTGATTTCAATGCTAGATTCATGAAAGTATTGAACAAACTGCCACATCATCTGAGGCCTAATGAACCTATGTGCATAGTGCTATACATAAATGCTTTTGATGCCAAAACTACTTATGGATTAAGAGACAAGGGTCCTCACAGCCTTAGGGATGCTTTCAAAATTGCAACAAATATTGAAAATAATAGAAAAGCGTCTGGTAAGACAAACAGAAGAGATGATGTGAAGATTTTGCAAAATCCAAACACTAAATCTCAAAGTGTCCAAGGCAATGCATCTACTTCTGAGGATAAATTAGACAAGCTGACAACTATTGTCAAGGACCTCAGTTATAGAATGGCTAAGAATGAAAAGGGGATAGCTCCTGACAGATAGGTTTACCAAAGGCAAGAAAGAAGACCATCATTACATGACATGCCATACAATACCAATTGGCATAATGGTAAACCTATTCTCCCAAAAAGCAACCCAGGTCAAAGGACTCAAAATGTTAAGGAAACACCTAACCCTTTGAAGAAGACTGTTAATATTGTTAATGACACCCCATGGTGGATCATATGCCAAATGCCTCATTCACAGTCACAACGTATGATTGCTCAGTCTCTATACAACAATGTTGTTGCCTGTGATGAGTGCAATGAGCTGCACTGCATGGAAGATGACAATGTCAATATGCTATCTACAAACAGAGAGTTTCCTAATGTTGATGCAAGTGTAAATGATGAGATTCAGGCCTATCAGCAGTTTCCCTATGATGAAGATGAGGAAGATAATTATGCCTATGCTTAGGATTCACACAATTTCTTGGATAACTTAAGAGACCATCTGATGAAGAGATAAGAGCCTTCACCGCTGCAGCAGTGGCTCAAGTCAAAAGCAATTACAATCTTAGGGGTAAAGCTCAGGTAAGTAACTCACACCAACCAGAGAACATTCTTGTGGACATGCCAGTGCATAGTCATAAGGGGACTGAACCACAAAAGAAGCAATGGAGCAATAATAGGCAAAAGTTTAAGCAAAAAATAGGTCATGATCCTTAAGGACCAGAAAATAGAATTCCCCAGGTTGAGGATCAAAACAAAAATTTTCAGATCAAAGATGACAGTCAGAGAGCCACAAAATTTAAAGCTGGGTCATCCCAAGATAAAAATAAAACTTTATATCAGGCTACAACTGTTATACAAAACTATACCATGTTTGACATAACTCAGGTCTTGTCTCAAATGAAAGTCTCTGTTCCATTAATGGAATTGATGAAAGTTGACAAGTTCATAAATAAAACATTGTCCCTGATTTCAGGAGTACCCTGTCAAGCTAATCAGAACATTGAAACTCAGGGTAAGAAACAGGCCTTGTGCATTGATGAAGATGAAGTTCCTGAGGTATATTTGGGGATGACCATAACAAAATGCCCTTCACAAGTGGAACCATTTTATGTTTCCCTTGTTATAAATGGAAAAATAATTAAGAACTGTATGCTTGACTCAGGAGCATCAACGAACATCATGTCTTTGGCTATCATGCAACAAGATGGATTAAAAATAGATAAGGCATGTGGGAAATGTTATGCCATGGATGCTAGAGAAGTACCTGTCATTGGAATTATGAAGGATGTGGATTTCAGACTGGCGGCATATCCATAAAGGACTTACAAAATGAACATAACAGTTGTTGATATCAAGCCACAATATGGCATGTTGTTGTCAAGAAGATGGGTAGCATTGATTGGTGGGAGTATGCAACTGGATCTTTCATATGCTATGATCCCTATGAATGGAAAGGATGTCAAATTGATCAGAGAAGAAAGATCATCAGAAACAGTTGAAGACCAAGAGTCAGAGGAGCATATATGTTTTGTGGACACTGACTGTGAAAATTTCAGGGTTATCTCAGATGATAAAGAGGATAAAGGAAAAAACATTTACATTAAAGAGCTTGACCAACAGGGTCTGTGGACTATGTATTTTGATGGAACTTGTTCGAAGGAAGGCTCTGGTGCTAGAGTTGTATTTCTATCCCCAGCTGGTAAGCTTTTAAAATTCTCTTTCTTACTAAAGTTTGCCTGTACAAATAATATTGCAGAATATGAAGCTCTATTGTTAGGATTGAATGTGACTTTGAAGCATGGAATTAAAATGTTAAGAGTATTTGGAGATTCAAAGTTAGTTGTTTCCCAAGTTAGAGATAAGTATGCATCAAAAAATAAAAGATTAAAACAATATAAGCATGCTGTTTGGGATACAATTGAATTGTTTGATGCTTTTTCAATAAGCTGGGTAGAGAGATCATAAAATGTCATGGCAAATTTTCTAGCAAATGTAGCCATAAGGCCAGATGATATAACTCTATTAGATGTCACAAATGTTGAAGTCAAGTTCAGACCTGTAGTGCCAAATAATGTATACAGCTGGCAAGTGTTTGCTGATGATAAAGATTTACTGAGATTTCTACATTGTATTGATGAGTATGAGAACCAGGAAATGGATTTTCAGAACCTTGTAGAGGTTGTAGATGGAAAAGAAACTCTCTTGGGGAAGGAGGTTATTCAACTCAAGACAAATAAAATCCCTAGAGGGCTGGTTGCTTTGGAACGAGCTTTTGACAATAGGGACCAATTTTTTACAAAGGCATCTCCAACAAACAAGAATGATTTAAAGGAGATAAACTTGGGGACACCTCATGCCCCCAAGAAGGTGTACATTGGCAAACAACTCAAACCACATATCAGAACTATGTTGATTGCACTACTGAGAAAATATAAGCATGTTTTTGCCTAGTCGTATGAGGACCTGAAAACTTATAGGGAAGATTTATTTCAGCATGAAATCCCTTTGAATCCTAGAGCTAAACCATTTAGACAAAAACAAAGGCCTATCAACCCAACTTTAGCTCCTAAAATGCAAGAGGAACTTATGAAGCTTAGGGAGGTTGGAATAATCAGGCCTATTAGGCACTCAACTTGGGTGTCTAACCTTGTCCCAGTCAGAAAAAAGAATGGTGACATAAGACTTTGTGTGGACTTTAGAAATCTAAATGTATCCTCTTTGAAGGACAACTATCCATTGCCAAACATGGAAGCTATGTTACAGAAGGTGACTGGATGTGAACTTTTATCCATGATGGATGGATTTTCAGGGTATAATCAAGTGAAAGTGAAGGAATCAGAACAGTATAAAACTGCGTTCACCACTCCATGGGGAACTTATGTTTATGTGAGGATGCCATTCGGATTGACCAATGCAGGTGCCACATTTCAGAGGGCAATGGATGTTGCTTTTGCAGTATTGATTGATTCAATCCTAGCTGTGTATCAGGATGATTTAACAGCTTATTCAAAGGAGGGGCAACATTGCATGCATTTAGAATAGATTTTTATCAAAGCATTGGAGTATGGCATCTCACTCAACCCAAAGAAATGTGTCTTTGAGGTAGTGGAGGGAAAGTTGCTTGGACATATTGTTTCCAAGGATGGGGTAAGGATTGATCCTGAAAGGGTGGCTGCAATTGATAGAATTCAGATCCCTAAAATAGTGAAAGGTGTTCAGTCCTTCTTTGGACAAATTAATTTTGTTAGAAGATTTGTGCCTAATTTTTCAGAGACCACAAAAGACATCTCCAAAATGTTGAAGAAAGGCGCAACTATCAAATGGGAGGAGGAAGTGACTAAATCATTTCAAAATATAAAAGAAGCTATTAAGATGGCTCCTATGCTAAAATCCCCAAGTTTTTCCAAGCCATTTCAATTATTTTCATTTGCTTCTTTCCATACTATTGTTGCATGCTTATTGCAGAAGAATGAAGAAGGGTTTGAATAGCCTATTGCCTTCTTTAGCAGGTCATTACAGGCTGCCGAGTTGAAATATGACATAATGGAGAAACATGCATATGCACTAGTTAGAGCAGTCAAAAGTTTCAGGCCATATTTGGTAGGCTCTCAGGTAATTGCATGTGTCTCATGCAGTAGTCAAGGACATCTTTGCTCAGCAGGAAGTAAATGGAAGGAGATGCAGATGGATAAACAAATTGCAAGAATTCAACATTGAAATATAGATCACTAAGTTGGTAAGAGGACAAGGTTTGACAAAATTGATGACACAGTCAAATTTAGAGGCATGCCAAGTGAATGTAGTGCATAATGAAATTATAGATATGTTAGAATCTGAATGGTATAAGGACATAGTATATTATTTGCAGAATTTAAACTGACCTACCCACCTCAGTGATAATCAGATGAGGACCTTGAAGCTATAGGCTATTAAATACATCATTGTTCAAGGAGAGCTATATTGGAAAAACTCTGATGGCGTGCTACTCAGATGTGTAAATGAAAATCAGGCCAGAGATATTTTAAGTGATATACACAATGGAGTATGTGGTGGACATTATGTTGCCCATACAACAGCCCACAAAATTCTCAGACCTAGTTACTGGTGGCCAACTTTCTTCTCAGATGCACATAGAATGGTAAGAAATGTGATCCTTGCCAAAGATTCTCAGGAAAATTGAAATATGAAGGTGCATTACCCCTTAGGACTATAACTGTAGAAGCTCCATTTTAGCAATGTGCGATTGATTTTATAGGGGAAATCTCAGAAAAGTCTAGTGGAGGACATAGTTGGATTCTTGTTGCCACTGGTTACTTCACTAAATGGATTGAGGCCATTCCAGCTAAAAAAGCTACAAGCAAAGTGGTGATGGATTTTATCGTAGAGAATATTATTATCAGATTTGGAGTGCCAGCCAAGTTGGTCGCAAATAATGCAATGTGCTTCAGATCTGGTGAATTTGTTGACTTTTGCAACAATCATGGAATAAGTTTGCTACATGCATCACCATATCATCCACATGGAAATGGTCAAGCAGAGTCAAGCAATAAAAGCCTCATGAAAATCATCAAGAGGATGGTAGGTAAAAATAAAGGAGCTTGGGATTCAAAGCTAAAATTGGCATTATGGGTTGGCAGAGTGACAGTGAAAAGAGAAACTAGGAAGTCACCCTACGAATTAGTATATGGTGCAGCAGCTAGGTTGCCTATCAACAACCTCCTACCAGTTTATAAATTCATACAAGAAAATGATGAGGAGATTGAAGATCCAATGACTGAAAGAATAAATCAGTTGGTTGCATTAGATGAAATGAGAAGAGAGGCACATGTGACAAACATCAAGAGACAACAAAAAGTAAAATATCTGTTTGATAAAAGGGCTACGAGAGAAAGTTTCAGATAGGTGATTTGATCCTTGTTTGGAATGCAAGGAACTAGGACAAGGGCAAGCACGGTAAATTTGAGCCCTTATGGATGGGCCCGTACCAAATTAGTGACACTCATGGAGAAGATTCCTATTTTCTCCAGGCCTTAAGCGGTGAATTATTGGAATTGCCTGTGCATGGTCAATTCTTGAAACCCTACTTCTTATAAATGGGTAACTTTTGTGCATACTGTAAATTAGATGTAAATATTTTGTACCTACCTTGTATAGTCAGTCATGTTTTGTGTTTTGTGTTTTGTCAGGTCTACCCCAGAGTTGCTTGGTTCTCGCTGCAGTCTTGCGTCTGCACGTCCCCAGTTGGAACCACTAGTGGTGTTCACCTAGGGTTAGGGTTTTGACTTTGTGTTTACATGTTCCTGTGTGTTTTCCTTCTAACCCTTAGTGCCTTGGTTTAAATTGTACCTCGGCCCACATGCATTGTTTAACTATTTTTCCTATCGCACATGAGAAAATTGCTAAGTTCTGTGTATGCAAAGGAAAAATATATGTTGGGTTGCTCGAGAAATCTTTATCGCCCTTTGAAAATTGAGTTAGATGCATTTCTGAATGCATATCGGGCTAAAAATGTGCATATACAAAGGTGGAATATTCCTTGGGATTCCCTGTTTGTATGTGAGATGGTTTGTATGTTTGACATACAAAGGTGGTGGACATACTTTTGCTATAGTGAAGGTAATCATTGCTAAGACTATGTGTATCGGCAGAGTGTTGTGTGGTCTCAGCGATGATTGGTGTCTCCCTGACTGCATGGTGTTTAGCATATCTTGGGTTATTGGCCAAGCTGTGGATTGTCTGGCCGATTGTGGTAGTCTGTCTGATGGTGGTTTGTTATCAGCAAGAGGATATGCATCGGTAGCTAAGCAAAATGTCTTCCTGATGGCTAATGCACATCCAAAGGAAAAATATACAAAGATGGAAGATACATTGCAGGCATATTCCAGAAAAGATTCCTTTTTTGTATGTGCATTCGCTTGTATGTTTGCACATACAAGCCAATATACAATGAAGAGACATACAACCCGGACGCGATGGAGGAGTTAAAATGTGACGAATAATATTTCAGGTCCGTAGGTTGTATAAAGCGCTTGTATATGCTGATATACAAGCTGATGTGCATTAGTGGAGATACAAAGCAAATTTCAAAGGCTGTTTTAATTTTCTTCACAGGTGTGTTGAGATCCACCTTGTATGTATGTTGTGATTGTATGTGCACATATACAAGGAAATATGCATGGAAGAGGATACAAGCCGGACCTGATCTGAATTCTAGTTTGTTCTATAGCATTTGACGTCCACCTTGTATGTTGTATATGCATTTGTTCTTGCAGATACAAAGGGTGAAAAGGTGAAATAAAAGGAGAAAAGGCCAGCGACAGAAATATGAGGTGCCTACGTGGCACGATGTCATTGGCTAGCAGCTTTTCATGCATGTTTTGGGACTGTTGATTTTGACAATGGGTTTTTGATCAACGGTCAGGTTTTGAACCTGCGGCATTGGTTTTTCCTGAACGTATACGAACATTTTTGGGTGAGAAAACCTCCAGATGCATCTGTTGTTGCATCCCACGAGTAGATGAGGCATTGATGGCGGGATTATGGCGGTATGGGTTGGTGTTGGACAGGTCAACCACCTGAATTGAAGATGAATGTCCTTGAGCGGCGGTGCGGATCCCGATCTCACTTGCTCCTTCCTCTTTGTCTCTTTGTAGCATTGAATATTTCAGAGCACCATTCCTCATGCATTGAATATGGCAATTTTTTTTTATTTGCCTTGTTGTAAATTTTTGTTGGGTACACAGTCTTGGTATAAAAGGCCAAACTGTGTCACTCATTTTGGTTGTTGGAAACTGGATAATATTTTGGTGCCGTGACATAATACAACTTTATTGGTGGCTCTGTTCTTGATGTCCTGTAAGTTTATGAGTCTCATGTTGTATGTTTCATAAATGAGTTCACTGGTTTCATGTTGTTTTATATGAGAAATGCTCTGTGCATGTGTTTAATCATTTGTCTCCAAGCTATAGGCATAGTTTATTTTGAATCAAGATAACTAAGGGTTGTTAAGGTTCAGGAATATAGTTTCTCTATATTGAATGTTTAATATTCTACTTTTGTGCAAGGAACAAATTAAATGTTTCAGGTTAATCATTGAGAAAATGTGTTGCAGTAGAGATACCATTAAGTATGAATGATTAAGCACCTAATTGTTGGGAAGTATCTGTAAGGCAGATATTAGAAATCCCCTTGATTCCCAGTCTTTGATGTATGTTCACGCTGGCCATTCACATGTGCATGCCCATTGACTCCAAGCCCTAGATAGGCACCGATCTAGTCTTGTATTGAGGTCACAAACAAAGTCCTAGTTTTGCATCCAAATATAAATCAAACTTAAACCTTACATCAAACCATTAGGACTTTAGAAGTAGTTTTAGGACTGAAATCCTTTGTCTACAACTAAATATAAGCCCAAAGCTAGCCCCTTTGCACTTATCTCACAGTTTTGTTCTATATAAGAGAGGATATATCTACTTTATGTCAACATCCTAGCTAATACAAAGATGCATTTCATAGATGTTGAGTAGGGAATACCCCCCTTGGTTCTGCAGAGCCTAAAGAAGAAGAGGAGATATTTATAGAGTTTATCTCCTATACTATTGGCCCCTAGCCTGAGAATCTTGTTGATCAATGATGGCTATTTTGCAGGGATTACCGGGAATAAGCTTCCAGCTGGAAAAATAACCAACACAGCCCATGATGATTCACAAAATTTTCCCAACCCTGCCTAAATTCTAGTTTATTTATATGGTACCCCTTAATTGTACATCCCACTCCTGCCCACCTCAGCCTTGAAGAAGGAGGCACGCCCATTAAACCAACTCATTCGACAACTTGCTACCCATTGGTTGACTTAAACTACATACTCTGTTAGAATAAGGTCATCTTTTATCTGTATCAATGTTGGTATTCATAAGCCGAAGAGCATTGATGTTTTTCACACACCGTGTTCTTTGAAATATCTTAACCTTAAATTATGACTTGGATATGTACTTGAACACAACAAAATCTCTAATCTCCAACCCATGATGATTCACAAAATTTTCCCAACCCTTCCTAAATTCTAGTTTATTTATGGTACCCCTTAATTGTACATCCCTAAACCCTAAACCCTAATCCCTTAACCCTAAACCCTAATCCCTAGTCCCTAAACCATAAACCCTAATCCCTAATTATAATTTATGGTACCCTAATCCCTAAACCCTAAACCCTAATCCCTTATCCCTAAATCATAAACGCTATCCCTAAATCCTCAACCCTCAACACTTAAACCTTAAATCCTAAACCCTATCCCCAAACCCTCAACCCTCAAAACTATACCTTAAACCCTAATCCCTCAACCCTAAACCCTATCCCTAATCCCTCTACCCTCAACACTCTACCTTAACCCTAATCCCTCAACCCTCAACCCTAAACACTATCCCTAAAGCCTCAACCCTAAACCCTAATCCCTCAAGGTCCTAAACTCTAATCCCTTATCCCTAAACTCTAAATCCTATCCCTAAACCCTCAACCCTCAACCTTAAACCTTAATCACTCAATCCTTATCCACCCCTCTCCTCCCCTATCTTGCTCACCCCCATCTCTACCCTCCTCTACCCTCGACACTATACATACATACATATAGGCATACATAGATACATACATACATATAGGCATACATACATACATGATTAATAACCTTGAACATAAAAAAATTCAAGGGGGACATAACACACTCGCGTTATGTCAAACATGACAAACAGTGCACAAGCTTTTGTGGAAAAGGATAAATGCAAAGTAAAACATAATGTGAGCGTGTTATAACGTGCTTGCGTTATGTTTTGCTTTGGGAATCCCAAGCCTTGGGCTTGGGATTTGCTTTGGATGTCCAACCCAAAGGCTTGGAGTGCCTTCCCAATGTCCAGAGACATGTTTTTCTATATTCCATAGGATTTCACATAATTTTATTTGTGCTAACCCTCAAATTTGCATTTCAAGGTTGAACAAATCAAACACTTGGGTAATGTTAGGCTTTCTCTTAGATATTTGACGATGTGATTTTTTCACATTTTGACAATGTTAAGCCTTTCATCTTTAATTTATTTTGTTTGTGTATCCATTTTTGGGCAAAAACCATTGTTTGGTCTTTTTTTCATTGTAAATTAACTATTCATTGAAATTTCAAAAAAATTACATATTTAGAAACTAGACTCCATTCTACACATATTAAAAAAAGAAAAAAATGATTTTCAATTAGTTTTCAAAAATTTTAGGGGTAGCACAGCCAAAATTCTATTTTTTAGGATGTGTCCACTTTGAAAATTAGTAAAAAATCAAATATTCATCAAACAATTATTAGAAAAATCGGGCATAAACCACATGCTGTTAGGTAATTTCTCACTGAAATGATTTTAAAAATATCGAAAAAAAGTTGACCTTTTGAGGGAGCCACAAAATATGCTATGTTATGTTTTTTTGATAGAAACAACACCAATTTCTATGGCTGCCTCTTTTGAACCCCTTAATCTATACCATTTTTAAAAAAAATATTAGTTTAGAAAGTAGACTCAGAGTACTACGAACATTGTTTTGGTTGCATCTCTAAATTTTGAGTGTAACTACGCTCAATTTCTCATCCAAGGCCAGTATTTCCTGATTTCAGAAAAAAAAAGTGGCCACTTAAGACCCCTTTTTAGCCCCCCATCTTTTTGCACTTACCCAGTTTAGGGTTTAGGGGTTAGAGTTTAGGGTTTAGGGGAATTATTTAGGGTTTAGGGTTTATTGTTTAGGGGTTTAGGGGTTCAGGTTTAGAGGTTTATGGTTTAGGGTTTATAGAGAGAGAGGAATGATAGGGAGATAAAGAGGAGACTGTGGAGAGAGATAGAGAGTGAGGCACGTGGCCAGGGACATAGGGAGAGAGATTGAGAGGTAGAGGGATGATAGAGATAGGGAGATAGGGGAGAGATAGGGAGATAGAGGTTTAGGGTTGCTTGGATTTAGGGTTTATAGGTTAGGGTTTAGGGTTGCTCAGGTTTGGAGATAGCTAGATGGAGAGAGAGAGAGAGAGGAGACAGATAGGGAGAGATAGAGGAGATAGAGGGGAGAGATAGGAGATAGAGAGTGAGTGAGATATCCAAAGAGATAGGGAGAAGGATTGAGAGGTAGAGGGATGATAGAGATAGGGAGATAGGGGTTTAGGGGTTAGGGCTAGGGTTAAGGTTTAGGAGCATTATTTAGGGTTTACAGGTTTAGGGTTTAGTGTTTAGAGAGAGAGGACCAATAGGGAGATATAGAGAGTGAGGTACATAGCAAAGACATAGGAAGAGATAGGGATTATATGGAGAGTGAGGGACATGACCAGAGACATAGGGAGAGAGATTGAGAGGTAGAGGAATGATAGAGATAAGGAGATAAAGGTTTAGGGTTGCTTTGGGTTTAGTGTTTAGGGTTTAGGGGTTTGGGGTTTAGGATTTAGGGGTTTATGGTTTCTTAGGATTAGGGGTTAGGGATTAGGGCTTAGGGGCATTATTTAGGGTTTATAGAGAGAGATGAATGATAGGGAGATAGAGACTAAGGCACATGGCTAGGGACATAGGGAGAGAGATTGAGAGGTAGACGGACAAAGGATGATAGGGAGATAGGGGAGAGATAGGGAGATATAGGTTTAGGGTTACTTGGGTTTAGGGTTTAGGGTCCTTAGGTTTTCTCAAGTGTAGGGGTTAGGGGTTAAGGTTTTAGGGGCATTGTTTAGGGTTTATTGTTTAGTGGTTAGGGGTTCAAGTTTAGAGGTTTAGGGTTTAGGGTTTATAGAGAGAGATGAATGATAGGGAGATATAAAGCAGACTGAGGAGAGAGATAGGGAGATAGAGAGTGGGGCACGTGGCCACGGACATAGGGAGAGAGATTGAGAGGTAGTTGGATGATAGAGATAGACAGATAGGGGAGAGATATGGAGATAGAGGTTTAGAGTTGATTGGATTTAGAGTTTAGGGGTTTAGGGTTGCTCAGGTTCAAAGATAGCGAGAGAGAGAGAGAGAGAGAGAGGTTTAGGTTGCTTAGGTTTAGGATTTAGGGGTTAAGGTTTAAGGGCATTATTTAGGGTTTAGGGTTTATGGTTTAGGGGTTAAGGTTTAGAGGTTTAGGTTTAGTGTTTAGAGAGAGAGAGGACCAATAGGGAGATATAGAGAGTGAGGGACATGGCTAGAGACATATGGAGAGATATGGAGAGTTAGAGGAATGATAGAGATAGGGAGATAGGGAGATAGAGGTTTAGGGTTGCTTGGGTTAGGGTTTAGGGTTTAGGGGTTTGTGGTTTAGGATTTAGGGGTTTAGGGTTTATCAGGTTAGGGTTTATGGGTTAGGGGTTAGGGCTTAGGGACATTATTTAGGGTTTATGGTTTAGGGGTTAGGGGTTAGGGTTTAGGGTTTAGGGGCATTATTTGAGGTTTACGGTTGCATGTCAAAAGAAGTCTCTCTCTCTCTAAATCCATCAACCCTAAATAATGCCCTAATCCCTAACCCATAACCCCTGAACCCTAAACCTAAGCAACCCTAAACCTCTATCTCTAGCTATCTCTCCCTTATCTCCCTCTCTATCATCCTTCTACCTCTCAATCTCTCTCTCTATCTCTCTGGACATCTCACTCACTCTCTATCTCCCTATCTCTCCCTCTATCTCCTCTATCTCTCCCAATCTATCTCCTCTCTCTTTACCTGTCTATCTCTCCCTATCTCTTGTCTCTCTCTCTCCTCTATTATTCCTCTATCTCCCTATCTCTCTGGACATCTCACTCACTCTCTATCTCCCTGTCTCTCCCCTCTCTCTCCTCTATCTCTCCCTATCTGTCTCCTCTCTATCTCTCTCTACCTAGCTATCTCTCCCTATCTCTCTCTACCTAGCTATCTCTCCCTATCTCTCTCTCTTGCCTCTCTCCTCTATCATCCTATATCTCCCTATCTCCCCCTCTCCCTTATTGATGAAGGAAATGAAAACAAGAAAACTAGGACTCTCTCTCTCTCTCTTAATCCTCTCTTTCTATCTCTACCCCTCTATATGTATCTCTCTCTCTCTCTCTCTCTCTCTCTCTCTCCTCTCTCTCTCTCTCTCTCTCTCTCTCTCTCTCTCTCTCTCTCTCTCTCTCTCTCTCTCTCCTCTCTCTCTCTCTCTCTCTCTCTCTCTCTCTCTCTCTCTCTCTCCTCTCTCTCTCTCTCTCTCTCTCTCTCTCTCTCTCTCTCTCTCTCCTCTCTCTCTCTCTCTCTCTCTCTCTCTCTCCTCTCTCTCTCTCTCTCTCTCTCTCTCTCTCTCTCCTCTCTCTCTCTCTCTCTCTCTCTCTCTCTCTCTCTCTCTCTCTCTCTCTCTCTCTCTCTCTCCTCTCTCTCTCTCTCTCTCTCTCTCTCTCTCTCTCTCTCTCTCTCTCCTCCACACACACACACACACACTTTCTAGCAATCCCACATAAGACACCTTACCCATCACTTCACCTAGGTCATCACCAATTAAATCACCTCATTACTCCATTCAACCATACCCATACCACCTCTTTCTCACTCCACAACTTGTATTAACGCATGATTCACCCCATGACATGCTACAATTACCACAATGCCAATTCACTCTACCATCATTCTCATATTATCTTATGAATCACCATCCTTTCTTCCCATTCCTTAAGAAATCATACCGTGACACACATCCCTTCCTCCATTACATCCTCCCTAACCCTTTCCCAACATTGATAGCCCACTACCCATGCCACCTCATTTTCATAACACATTTGACCATAACATTGCCACAACAACCATCACTCTTCCTGACACCATCCTCCACCATGTGACATTTATCTAACACATATTCCCAATTATAATTATATCTACACAAAACTCAAGGTGTTGTAAGTACAATTAGAAGACCTTAATAATGTTTAAACGATAGGTGTTAAATTAGGCACAACTAGGCACTAAATTAGGCACACTTTGTGTCACCTTTGACACCCCAAGAGATTACTTTTAGGGTTGAAAGTTGGCACTAAAGTCAGTATTAACTACGCTGACTAATGAATCAAAAACAAGAAATTAAAAACTCCCTCCATAGCGCAGGTTAAGACAATACGTGACAAGTGCAGGAAGAGGAGGATTGGCGTCAGGGCATTCCTTATGGGTAGCAGAAAGTGCAACACGGCAATAGGGGTAATTGTGGCAGGAGAGAGGCAGTCATGGTGGTGCTGGAGCTTACAAGAAGGGCTTCTCTGTTGGCCCTAGATCCACTCAATTGTCCATTATTTCATGTTGAGGAAAAAAATATTGTTTGGTGACATTCATGCCTTATTAACTGCATTTTTGGGGCTTAAGTGCTGTATTTGTATTATATATCGCAGGTTTGAGCCATATCTGAGAAATGCATGCAAGAGATTTGTGATCTTAGCATAGGCCTACCTTATATAACAGACGATGATCCCAACAAGGATGTAAATCTTGCATTCTACAATATTCCTACTCTGAGAAGGTAAATGATATTATTTTCAATTCTCTGCAATATTTAGAAGCATGCATTGATTATGGTACTTAAACCCTAGTTTTTTTTTAAAATAAACATTTAATCAACTATTAGTACATCAAGACTACATCTTCAACAACAAAGTGGATTGAGGCTGAGCCTCTAGATAATAGATTGCTTCTTTCAATGCTCATCATTTTTTCTCATTTGAAGCCCATGGTATTCTAATTTACTCTAGATTGATTGTTACTTAGGTTGAGAGATATGACCACTGCTAAAATTGGGAAATTGGTAGCTCTAAGTGGAGTTGTGACACGAACAAGTGAGGTGTGGCCTGAGCTCTTATAGGGGACTTTCAAGTGTCGGATTGTGGAGGAGTGATCAAGAATGTTGAGCAACAATTAAGTATACACAGGTATTTGTTATGCTTTTGAGTGGTGGATTATTTGGCGTTATTTCCCTAATACTTTTGTTGGAAAGCATTTGAATTTGGCCCTATTATTCCATATGTGCTTAAGTTATATCTAATTTGGTTGATTTGGCTGTGTTTGTTTACCTTATATAAATTTCTTAAATATATGCTTGAAGACCATTTCCTACAAATTTTTTTGAAGACCCACTTCTATAGAATATTCAGGATGTTAAAAAAATATATGTTATTGTAGAGAGAACTATTTTTATATTGCAGTTGCATGTCAAAACATTGAAGAAACCATTGTTTGTCTTATTGAGAAATCCTTTAGACATGCAGTCTGATTATTATGACTTGATTTGCAGCCCATTATCTGTGTAAATGCTACCTGTACAAATCGAGACAGATGAGCCCTTCTTCATCAAGAAAGCAAGTTTATAGATTGGCAGAGTTTGAATGCAAGAAATGTCTAAACAGATACCTGTAGGGTCTCTTCCATGGTCCTTAGATGCCATTCTTCGTCACAAGATTGTAGAGTAGGCAAGGGCTAGTGACCAAGTAAGTTGTCTCTACTGAATGTGGTTTCTTAAAAAGATTTTAAATGCTTAATTAGGTTTTAATAAGA